>CM077788.1:26398372-26983282 GCA_039737535.1 Lagodon rhomboides | reverse complement strand
ACTAGGATCAAGACACATGTGGGACTGAAAAAAACATTTCTGATAAAAAAAGAAGAAGAAGTAGATGTTTGTTGTCACACCCATGTCCACTTCTGTGACTTCTTCATTTTCAAGTCAACATTTGCAGGGTGTTTGAAAAAGCAGCACAACTCAGACGGAACTTCACTTCTCTATTCATCTTTCATCGTGTACTGTAAGAGCTGAAGAAAAGGTAAGTCACCGTAACTTGTTTATGACACATCAACTCAGGAACAGTCATGCTAATAATACAGCAAAATTCTAGAAGCTCAGTTATTGAATCACCTGACTTCAGATCAATTAACAATTTCAAAAGTAATAATGATAATAAAAATACATTTATTCTATATAGCGCTGTTCAGGGTACACAAAGACACAGGTTAAAAAGTAGCATAATAAAAAACTAGAAACACAAAAAGAGACAAGCTATACATTAAAAGCAGTTTTAAAAAGGTTAAAGGTAAAAGAGTTTTCCTGAGTGTTTTGAAGGTTGTGAGGTCTGTACTGTCTCCGATGTGTTTGGGGAAGGAGCTCCAGAGGGAGGGGGCAGCTACTGAGAAGCCTCTGTCACCCCAGGGTGGGTGCTTGGCCCTGTGTGGTGAAGTGAGGAAGTTAGTGTCGGCGGAGCGGAGGGTACGGGACGGGTTGTGGCGGTGCAGCAGGTCGGCGAGGTTGTGGAGCTAACAGCTTTGTGAGTGAGGAGGAGGATTTTGAATTGGATCTGTTGTGGGACAGGGAGCCAGTGGAGTTTCTGGAGGACGGGGGTGATGTGGTCACAGGTGTGAAAAGTAGAAAGGAAAAAAAAAAAACACTGAAACTTTGTGAAACACTAAAATGTTTAAGTTGTATTTTTGATTGTATTAATGGACATGGTCACTTTTGAGTGTATTCTTTACATAAATTATACATTTGTAAATACATAGAAAATACATAAATAAAATATGCAGTATGTTTATTACTTTTGCCTGCAACATACAGTTAAAGCTTCTTATGTTCCTGTTCGATGTAAAAGTGTCTGACAACAATTTGTTTTTGCAAATTCCACACAGTGAGTAGAAACACTGAAACAGTCAGTTACTCTTTGTTAAGTAAAACTTACTCAGCAAAACATCATAAAAGTCTGGAAAATGTGTGAGATACAAAAAGAAAGAGTAATAATGAATTTATTTCTAAGTCAAAGTTTTTAAAGATAGTGATTTTCAAAGCAGTAATATGTCCCCATTTTCCCCTAAGAATGATAAATAAGTGTGCTCAGTACCTAGAATAATTTAATTATGTTGGGATTCAGTTGACTTTCAGCGTCTCAGAATCCTCTACAGTTTTCTTTGGAGCCTTTTCTACACTGACATTGATCAACAAAAGAATATAGGCTCACAAAACATTTTTCAACATCTGCAACATCTGCAAATATTGTGTCCAACAGTGGCCTCAATCTGAGTGAATGAAAGTTGAAATGTACTAAAGATGTGAATTGTTCCATGTGTGTTCTCCAGAGTTTCTGCCTCTCCTGACACAGAGCGATGGCTGCAGCTCTGACCGTCCTTCTCATCGGCTGTCTGCTGCACAGTGAGTTGAAGTTCATTCACATTTGCATCGACAATTATAAATAAGTCACGTTGATCAGACATTCAGCCCAGAGTTCATGATCTGTGATACATGCTGCAGCAAATAAAGGATGGAGCGAACTAAAAAAGTCTTCTGCTGCATTTCTCTGAGAACATTTGTATTTTTATCCAAACATTTAGAGAAACAATGTGAAAGAAAGAATATTTATTTTGGATTATTTCATGATTAAAGGTACAGTGCTGAGATTTTAGAAAAGCAACCAAATGATAAAATGTCCTTCTATTATTGTAAAGCAACATTCACATGAACATATTCAAAGATTTGTGTCTTGTGTTTCAGCTGCCCTGTGTGGAAAGGCTGAGGTCATTATACCACAGACTATAAAGGTTCTGAGTGGATCCTGTGTGACCATCCCCTGCTCCTTTGATGTACCGGACACATATAACAAACACCTTGATGAAACATGTAGAGCACAGTGGAGATATGGTAAAGACACTGTTGCGTTTGACAGCAGTAATCCACAATCAAGTGCAATACAAGGAGAACTGAAAGGAGACTTGAAAAGAAAAGACTGCACCACAACCCTGAACAACATGAGACCTGAGAACAGCAAAGAATATTTCTTGAGAGTGGAATGTAATGTGTTGAAAAATAATTTTCATGCCCAGAAGTTGCACATTTCAGTCACAGGTAAGTTTTAAATACCATCTTGTTATACTTCTGTCAAATATCTCTTTGTAGAACTACTTTGACCTCATTTTTGTTTTTATTGTATTTTGTAAATAAAATAGAGATCAAGAGTAATGATGACTGTTTATTTATTGATTGGTCCAAATGTACTTTCCCACCAGATGTTCCACCCACACCGACTCTGACTCCGTCCACTCTGAACGTGGAGGAGGGAACCTCAGTGAGTTTGAAGTGCTCTGCTCCAGCTCCCTGTCTGTCTCATCCTCCAGCTCTGACATGGACCTCCAGCCTGGGTCACATTCAGGAGTCACTGCAGGAGAATCTGAACAGAACTAAAGTCCAGACCTCTGTTATGACCTTCACTGCTTATCGCCGTCATCACAGACTGGAAATCTTCTGTACTGCAGTCTACACCAAACAAGATGGCAGCTCTCAGTCAGTTAGCACAAGTTTGACAGCTGAAATTTCAAGTGAGTTTGTTCTCTGTTGAAATTCATAATAATTTGACACATTATAATTAGTTACTTAGTTTGAATCAGGGCTGAAACAGTTAATTAAACAGTCCATGAATACATTAGTAGATAAGGGTGCTCTCATCATGACTTTTGTGGCCGATCACCAAACACTAATTGATGGAAGCAGTATTGGCAGATGCTGATCATCAATCAAAACGATGCTTCTTTACTTCATTGTCACCTCTAGTTGTCAGTTATTAGTGGCAAAATAAAAGCACCATTAAAATGTTGAAGAAATAATTAGATTTATCTTGCTTGATAAAAAAAATAAAAACTGTAAAAACAGATTTAAGAAAAAAGAAATAGGACAAATAATTTTGTAACACAGAATTAGGGAAACATTGTGTGTGTCAGTCTCAGTTGTTTCAGTCTTTGTACCCTGAAGCCACTACTCCACCACCTGGTCACTGCTGGTATCTGGTTACATGTCTGAACAAAGTTTGGTAAAATGATGTTAAGTATCTGTAACTCTAAACTCAAAGTCCTTCTACCTCCAACTGTACTCAGCTGAAATACTGTTACTGTAAACATGTTGTGTTGTCACTAAACTGCAGTTCACTGTTTAACACTTCATGTTCTTTAAATAGAAACTTTCAGCTCTGCTGAGTGTTTCACTCTGCTGGAAGCTGTTAGCTCTGTTAGCTGTTGGCTCTCTTAGCCAAACACTGCAGGACTCTACTGCTCACTGGCTGCTAACAGCTAACAGCTAACAGCTAACTAGCTCTCTTCCTGCTGATTTCAGTTTGGATCAGCAGTTCCCTCTTGGTTCAATATGTTTTAATAGGTTTATTAGGTCCTACCAGCAGGTCCTTTGTGACTGATGGCAACAATCAGTGGCCGATCAAACCTGAGCATCTTTTGTAGTCCATCAACAGAAACAGACATAATACAGAAAAAAGAGTTGTCAAGAATTTGAACAAGTGATCAATCAAAAGTATTTTTTTCTTCAAAGAATAACTTTAAAAAACTGAAGAAACTGTGTAATGAAAATGAGGTTTGAAGGGATCTATGTGAACACTGACGGTGTCATTATTCTATAACATTACATTGTGCAATCAACATTTACTTCACAATGATCAGTTCAAGTCGAAAAGATCTACAAGACAAAAAAATGTGAGGACAAAACAGGAGCTTTACAGGCATTTTGGTTTATATTATGAATAATGTGATTTCATTTACATTTAGGGCATTTAGCAGACGCTTTTGTCCAAAGCGACTTACAATAAGTACATTTGTCACAAGAGACAAACCACGACATATCACCGTCGATAGAGTAATAAAGAAATATAGAAACAATTGTCAAGCTCTCATCTGAGGATCATAATCGTGATCATGCTGAGATTTTAGCAAAGCAACCCAACAGTAAAATTTCCTTGTTCTTATTCAAAGATGTGTGTCTTGTGTTTCAGGGACTGCACAGTATAACACCTTTATACCACAGACTATAGAGGTTCTGAGTGGATCCTGTGTGACCATCCCCTGCTCCTTTGAAGTAGAGGACAAATATAACTCAAAAGTGGATGAAACATGTAGAGCAATGTGGAAAAACGATGGATGGGCTGTTGTGTTTGACAGCGGGAATCCACAAACTGCAGGACATTTGACAGGACATTTGACAGGAAATTTGAAAAACAGAGACTGCACCACAACCCTGAACAACATGAGACCTGAGAACAACAAGAAGTATTTTTTCAGACTTCAATGTGATGGCGTGGGATATGATTTCGTAGAAAGAAAGTTGGACATTTCAGTCAAAGGTAAGTTTTAAAGTCCATCTTGTTATACTTCAGTCAATATCTCCTTGTAGAACGACTTTGACCTAATTTTTGCTTTTATTGCATTTTGTAAATAAATTAAAGATGTAGAGTAATGATGACTGTTTATTTATTGATTGGTCCAAATGTACTTTCCCACCAGATGTTCCACCCACACCGACTCTGACTCCGTCCACACTGAAGGTGGAGGAGGGAACCTCAGTGAGTTTGAAGTGCTCTGCTCCAGCTCCCTGTCTGTCTCATCCTCCAGCTCTGACATGGACCTCCAGCCTGGGTCACATTCAGGAGTCACTGCAGGAGAATGTGGACAGAACTAAAGTCCAGACCTCTGTTCTGACCTTCACTGCTTCTCACCTTCATCACGGACTGGAAATCTCCTGTACTGCAGTCTACACCAAACAAGATGGCAGCTCTCAGTCAGTTAGCACAAGTTTGACTGCTGATGTTTCATGTGAGTTAATTTGTCCTCTGCTGAAATTCATCATAAATATAAACTGATCTCTTGTTTCTTAGTTTTCATGACTTTGTCTGAATCAGGGATGAAACAATTATTACAATAACACTTAAGTTGATCAACTCGAAATATGAGGATTTGCTGCTTTTTTTCTCTTTTTTAACATTGCAAATTAAACGTCTGGGTTTTGGACTGTTGGTCAGACAAGAGACTATTTGAAAGCACTCCGGTCCTGGCAGTCCTTCATCACTTACGTTACAGGACAATATTCACCAAAAAATGTAGCAGATCCTTTCTTTTGTTGAGTCATCAAAGTGGAGTGGGTAGGATCTACATCGCAAGAGAACAAATGAGACGATTTTTACCTGGGAAGCATTTTTACAACATGGGGTCAGCAATCCGACTTCAGAAAAAGAAAAGGGGGCAAAATCTGTATTTATTTATTTGCAAATATGTGATTACATTACACCTATAAATAATACAAATAATTTGTCATTTTTCAGATTCACCAAAAGACACCACAGTGTCAGTCGTTCCCTCTGGTCCAGTACCAGAGAACAGCACAGTGACTCTGACATGCAGCAGCACTGCCAACCCAGCAGTGAGGAGCTACACCTGGTACAGAGCTGACGGAGGTCAGGAGGTTGTCATGGGGACTGGAAATGTTTTAACCATCACAGCTTCTGAAGTCAGCGCTCCTTTTTTCTGCAAGGCTGAAAACGATGTTGGAGCTGGACGATCCAACACCAGACGAATAGACGTTCAATGTATGTATCAAATTTAAAACTTATATTTTCTATATTCGCTGATGGGTCCCACTGTATACAGTCCACTGATTTACAAATAGTGATACTTTGTCTTTTTTTATTTTTTAGATTTTTAAGGTCATTATGTTTAGTCTAACCTTAGTGCCCCCTTAATATTATGTTAGTTTATCCTTTTCAACCTACAGTATCCCAGACATGTTAATGCAGTCAATTATATAATGGTGGCTTCCCTCGTTAACCCTTTAATAACTAGCGACCAAAAGGAAATATTAGTTACCATCTTGTACTAATTCAGGTATTTGCAATCCAGGGTCACCAGTTACAAAAAGGCGTCACGGTGACAACTTCAAAAGAAAAAATGTGGCACTTAATGTGCCCTGACTTCATTATTATCATATTATTATTTCCATATGTGATTTTATTGTAAATCTTGATAAAAAAAAAAAAAACTGTGACAATAGGTTGTCTGTGGTGAATTTCTATTATCAGAACATTCATGAACATCCACAAGTGTGGACATATGCATGTCACCATGGCTGAATACTCTGCTTGTCTATTGTGCCCCCCACAAAAACAATTAAAATCGCAGAAAACTTAATGGATTCCAAACTAAAGATGTGTGTCCTCACTGAGATTCAATCCAAAGTGTGTGTTTTTTTTTTTACTCAAATGTAAGGTAAAGTGAATCCAGTATATTTTAGTGCCATTTTAAGAGCTTTAAGCGTGCAGGTATATTATCTGATAATCTAGTTCAGTACAATTATTTTGGACAGGATAAACTTGACATGAAATTTTCATATCGACCTATGCTCACTTACAATCATTTTCATTTTTCCTGATTTAATAATTTCTTTCTCCAGATTCACCCAAACACACCACAGTGTCAGTCGTTCCCTCTGGTCCAGTACCAGAAGACAGCATTGTGACTCTGACATGCAGCAGTGCTGCCAACCCAGCAGTGAAGAGCTACACCTGGTACAGAGCTGACGGAGGCCAGGAGACTTTGATTGGGACTGGACATGTTTTAAACATCACAGCTTCTAAAGTCCGTGGTCCTTTTTTCTGCAAGGCTGAAAATGTTCTAGGAGCTGGACGATCCAACATCAGTGAAATAGATGTTCAGTGTATGTATCACATTTTATACCTTATGTTTTCCATACACTCTGATAGGTCGAACTGTATACATATTTTAATTTTAAAATGTCTAACAGCAACCGATTTTTTGCATTCCACCCCACTAGATTATTGTGTTTAATTAGACTCAAAACTGCTGCACATAAAAACCAGGCGTGTGCACGTGATAGAAGCCAACAGGACAATATCAGTAGGCAGAAAACCCTCCTCATGAGGGAGCCTTTCTACTCTGCAAACACAAATGTGGTCCTGTGAGCACGGGGCTGTGAAGATCACAAGCTTGACCCATGCTTGAAATGCTCAGCACTCATGCCATCATCAAGTTGACTTTCGAGACGCAGGGAGAGTTGAGTGCTTGTCATAGCCCCGTGTTAGTGTGACCATGTTTTTGCATGCGTAGCAGAAATGCTGACTCACAATAGAGACATTTCCACACACATGTAGCTATGCAACATCAAAATGACTGCTGCAGCATCGTCATTATTAGGAAACGGGCATATAAACCTGCTAGACACAGCATGTTATTATCAATAAACCTTACATAAATACTGATAGCAGCACCGTTTTTCCAGGAGCATGTTTTGGTACTGATCAGTGAGTATCTAGCAATTTAGAACCGGTCATTGGTATGCATCCCTGGCAAAAATGTATTCAATATATAAGGAACACAGATATTAGAACTAAAACAATGTTACACATATAATTCATATTTTTGTTCATCACTTATTCTTCAGATTCACCCAAACACACCACAGTGTCAGTCAGTCCCTCTGGTCCAGTACCAGAATACACTGATGTGACTCTGACATGCAGTAGTACTGCCAACCCAGCAGTAAAGAACTACACCTGGTACAGAGGTGACGGAGGCCAGGAGACTGTCATGGGGACTGGACATGTTGTAAACATTAAAGCTTCCAGAGACAGTGGTCCTTTTTTCTGCGAGGCAGAAAATACTATTGGATCTGGACGGTCCAACATCAGTGAAATAGATGTTCACTGTAAGTATCACAAGTGGTCGATGGTGTTTGATGTGAACTGCCTCCTGATCTTTCTCCCTTTGTCCACCGACTCCTGGTCACAAACTTTAACCAATTCTCTGTCGATGCTTTGATCGGTTTCTAACTGATAAACTTCATTAATGACATTGCCACATCTTTACACGAGTCAATATATATTTTAGAAATGCGTAGATGAATACATACATGCAGTCGGGTCTAAAAGTCTGAGACCACATTGAAAACATTGACCTGTAAATAATCAGAAAGTGTGAGGATTCAGAAAGTAAGTGAAGCAGTCAAAAGTAAAATTGTTGGTCTAAACACAGAGGGGATTTTTCAGCATCAGATCGTGGCAGAAACACTTTACAGAAACACGATCAGTTGTATCTGAAGCACGATCGGAGAGACCCAAAGAGACAACACAAGATCAACACATCAAGTTTGGTTCCTTAATTGTTTAGCTGATCTTATCATTTGTAATGGAAAAAAAAACAATATTGCATACAAAGCAAAGTATCTTGACTAGTGATCTCAAACCTTTGAGCCCCACTGTAAACATGTTACTAGTTGACCCACTGGTAAAACATAACCTTCGGTGAACATGGCTGCAAACTATTGATTTATTTACAAATGCATATATTTACACAGATCATTAAATGAGCACAATAAAGCCCCCAATGTGTTTCAATTAATTTCCTTCTCTTGCAACACTTCAACAGTCACCTTGTTATATCAGTACATCTGGTCAAACTTGATCAAACATGACTTTAGCTGACTCATGTCTGTCTTCTCTGTGCTCATCACAGTTGCTCCACAGATCCTGTCCTCATATGACTGCAGTCAAACTGCAGACCAGCTCAACTGTTCCTGTGAGACTGTGGGGAATCCTCCTCCTGCTCTACAGTGGTATTTGGACGGGTCACCTGTCAATCACTCTGACAGGTTCGCAATCAGCAGTGAGCCTCTAAACGTCTCAGGTCTGAGGAGCATCATCGCTGTGAGTCAACCACAACGGAGGGATCTTTCCACCTTGCTCTGCCACAGCTCCAACTCCCTGGGATCAACTACTCAGAGATTTTTTCTCTACAGCCTTGAGTCTCAAACATCTGCAGAACATCAAGGTCAGTTTAAAGTGTATTGATTGAGAATGTATTTGGATATCTGACAGTTTCTTCAAATTCTGCTTTTATTTACATAAATTCAACTCATTCATTAATTTATTACGCTAATGACTAAATGCACACTGCAGTGTTTCCTTAGTTTTATATTCAAGCAGGTATGTGATTGGGGAACATAGAGAGCTAGTAGCTAGGAGAGGGGCACACACTGACACAAAATACAGGTTCTATAAATGAGTTGGAAACAAAAAGACAGAGAGAGAGAGAGAGAATGTGAGTGCCCTACTGGAAAAGACAGAGTTTTCCTTCATGTGGCATTTCAAATTTGTGTTTTTGTATGGGTGTGTGTGCTTTCGGGTAGAACAAAAACTGGAACATAAACTGGGAAGAGGGTGATTTGTAAGTCAGTGGTTAAGGTTAGGGTTATGTCAGGGTGGGTTAAGGGTTAGGCAAGTAGCAGTTAGGTTCTCCAGGAAATGAATGTAAATCTATATAATGTCCTCAAAAGCGTCAACACGTGATATGTGTGTGTGTGTGTGTGTGTGTGTGTGTGTGTGTGTGTGTGTGTGTGTGTGTGTTCGTGTAAATATCTGTTCGACCGTCTGAGGTGTTAAAACACCCCATTTCATGCCAACATCTCTTATGCGCATGTTTAGCACATCACTTTTAAAATGACCAAGATGAAATTGAATTCGAATTACCATTGATATAGAATATGTGAATGAATTAAACTACATAATAAAAGAATAAAACAGGTATATATGAGTAAGTAATGATAAAAAGACCTTTTTGTGTTTGATTTGACCTGAAGTAACAACCCATCAAGCTGAATTCTTTATGTAGTACTATGTTCAAACTTTTACCAGAAGAATTTGTCTCCTGTCTGAGTTACTTCTTTATCCTTAATCGTCCATTGTCTCCTGTGTGTTTCAGACCGCGTGATGTTGCTGGTGTTCATCGCCACAATTGTGGTACTATCTCTACTAATATGTGGTCTGCTGATAGTCATCAGGTAGGGTAACACCTTGAGACAAAAAATGTCACTTGGACACCTTTTATTTTATTTTTTTTTTTATCTCTGAGTGCAAATACTGACACCATGCCAGGGATGCAAATACATGTGTGGTGACTTTAAATACATTCATTCTCACCCATACTTTTATCAGCCCAGTTGCTTAAGAATACAAATGCAAAAGACATGACATGTTTGTTTTTTTTAATTCTAGTTTTTAAAAGAATAAATTCAGAGCGAGATTGGAGCTGATTATTACTGTGAATATAACTACTAAATGTTGTTTCTAGAGCAGCAACAGTAAAGTTTACAAGAATATACACTTAATAATAACAACTCACAGGAAACATATTACATAACAAACAATATTATATTTAAAAAACAATATAATTTTACAATATTGCACAAAATAAAAAATCTATTTTGCAAACTTTGTATTAAGTAAATCACCACTGCCAAAACTGACTCGTCATCTCTGGCTAATATTCATGTCAGTCAACATGTTTCATCAGACAATATTCATTTATAACACGTCCATCATTTTTGATATTATTTCAACATCATGATTAGGTGGACTTCCTCGTTTCCTTTCTTTATAATCAATAGTTTCATCCTGTTGACACAGATGAATCAAACATACCCTTGTAGGTTAAATAGCACCGTTTAATCCTCCTCTGTTTTTTTCAGGGTTCAGAGGACTCACCAGATCGTTCATAAGAGCACAGTCGTGAATGGAGAGGCGAATGAGGTACGAGTTTTCTCCTTTAGGTAATCAAACCCAATTAGCAGATTACCTGCACCACTAACTCTCTCTTCAATCTTAGGTCCCCAATGCAGAAGAAGAGGCCATTTATGTCAACACCAAAGAGGCGAGACAGTCAGACGTCGCCGACCCTGAAGCCGCCTCCCAGCCAAACAGCGCCAACTTGCCCAGCGCTGGGCCAAACAATGCAGAGGGGGCCGCTGAAAGCTCAGAGAAGAAGAAGAAGGAGGAGGGCAGTGACGTGATTTACTCTGCTGTGAATTGGAAAACCAAGAGCAAGAAGAAGAAGGAGGAAGACGCTCTGGACGGGGGGTCAGCCGGGGGTCAGCCTGGTAGCTCCTATCTTGAGGAGGAGAGGTGCGCAGCGGGAGCAATGAGCAGAAATTTTGTCAGTGACGCACTTGAGATGGGAAACCTATACGAGGAATTCGAGCCTAAACAGGGGAATAACGCAACGGAATGTGAATATGCCCAGGTTAAATTTAAAAGGAAGAGTGTTATGCACAAATAGATAGCAGATCCCTGTCACGGAGGTTGGTAGCGGACGTGGAAGAAGGACCCAGGTGCACAGACGGGAAGCAGATCCAAGGGTTACGGGGTTTCAAAAAAAGATTTATTTTCTTACTAAGGCAAAAAATACCAGGAACAAGACGTGAAGACAATTAATGACAAGACACAGACTGAACAAAACCCAGGACTTAAATACATGACAAATGAGGGAACGAGAAACAGGTGAGACACGAGAGGGCAGGTGCACGTAATCAGAACAGAACCGGGGAAGACGAGACATGAGACAAGACTACAAAATAAAACAGGAAGTGACCAGAACTAAAAACATGAAACTTGATGAGACAAACACAGGACGTGACAGTACCCCCCCCTTAAGGGACAGCGCCCAGATGTTCCAAGAAACACAACAAGCTGGGAGGTGGGAGGCGCGGGCTGAGACCCTCAGGAGGCCGGTGGCGGGAGCGTAGGCGCAGGCTGTGGGATTCTGGAGGCCGGCGGTGGAAGCGCAGGCGCAGGCTGTGGGATTCTGGAGGGCGGCGGCAGGGGCGTAGGCGCAGGCTGTGGCATTCTGGAGGCCGGCAGCGGCGAGGCAGGCGGCGGCGAGGCAGGCGAGGGCTGTGGGGTTCTGGAGGCCGGCGGCAGGGGCGTAGGCGCAGGCTGTGGGATTCTGGCGGCTGGCCCCGTGGTTCCCTCCACCAAACAAAGCTTCCCACTCTTCCTCCCCCACGGAATCGTCTCGGTATTGGGACCAGAGAAAGTCGAGGGGAAGTCCAATTTCATCCTCCGAATCGTCGGAGGGGAAAAAGGTAGTAGTAGTGTGGCTGGGGTTCCGCCCGTGCTGGGTCCGGTTTAGGTCTTGTCATTCTGTCACGGAGGTTGGTAGCGGACATGGAAGAAGGACCCAGGTGCACAGACGGGAAGCAGATCCAAGGGTTACGGGGTTTCAAAAAAAGATTTATTTTCTTACTAAAGGCAAAAAATACCAGGAACAAGACGTGAAGACAATTAATGACAAGACACAGACTGAACAAAACCCAGGACTTAAATACATGACAAATGAGGGAACGAGAAACAGGTGAGACACGAGAGGGCAGGTGCACGTAATCAGAACAGAACCGGGGAAGACGAGACATGAGACAAGACTACAAAATAAAACAGGAAGTGACCAGAACTAAAAACATGAAACTTGACGAGACAAACACAGGACGTGACAATCCCTGTGCCCAGTTATTTTTCCAGAATGTCTTGCGTTTTTTGTTTTTGTTTTGTTGTTGCTTTGAAACGTAAATTTCGATTGAACAGAATCATGTTGCTTTGTTTTTTGTTTGCTTTTTTTTTTTTTTGTTTATTTGCGTTTTTTTGAATTTTGACCATTTTGAGGGTCACTTCATATCTTTGTGCTTAATGTATGATATTTTCACATTAGAAGAGTGTTTAGCATGTGTACATTGAGAGATACCCTTCTGTTTTACATTCATTTTTGGCAAGTTTTGTTTATTTTTTTTTTAAGAGACAACAATATAGAATATGTTTATTTTTGGTTTTGTTTTGTTTTTTTCAGATGTAACAGTCTACATTCTTCTTTATAGCTAGAGTTGCATGTATTTATTTTTTCAAGCCAATAGCGGAATGTTCCCATCGATCTCCGGTTGTATATTTTATGTAGATTTTGCATCTTTTAATGCATCTTACTCTTGTCACAGTGGTTAAAACATGTGGTGTATTGGGATGAATGCAACTGTTTTTGTATATCACAGTGGAAAACTGCTGAAAAAGGCCTGTCCTAAGTTGAACACTGTTTCTTAGTTATGAAACTCTGCTTGTTTTTACTATACTTGTTTTGTGTCTGTACATAGTGTGCCTGTAAGCTACCGCAGAGGACCCTGTTATCACGAAGCGTGTTAGACAATGGAGTGAGAAACAAACTCACATAGTCTGTTTATGTCTCAGGTATGAGGAAGTGAAAACCACATCCTAAAACCTCATTAATGCTACTTTGGGAGTTCTTCCTTTCACAAATTACCCTCACAGTAGTGTACAACACACTGTTGAGTGTTTAGTATACCAGATTTTAGAAACGGGCAAGAGAGCCTCTCCTTCAGTCTCTCTCATCGTTGAGGCTGACTGCTTTAAATTACCTCAGCGAGTTTCCTGTTTGAGACCGAATAGAACAGAGGGGGTGCAGAGGGGATTAAGTGATGGTTAAGTGGTGGACCTGAGCACAGTAGCAAATCCGTGGACTATCACAGCGGCTCGTCTGGCACGGTAAGCCCTCTTGTCCATGTCTCTCAAAGAAAAATTAGAATCGAGACTATTATTAAAATTCCCACAACTACTTTTACAGTGCATACTTTCTGACGACATGTTACAGATTAATGGTTAGTGCCAGGTATTACCTGAAAGTCAAGCAAGCCTTTTATGTACTTTGATAAACCTGACCTTGAGGTCTTTTAGTGTCTCAGATGGATGACATCTGCTCACTGTTTCCTGCGCCATGGTACAAAAGAGCATTATAACGTACAGAATTTATACAAGACAAAATCGCCATAATCTAACTGTAGTTACATTGTTACGGCTGTTTCAGAAATTAGGATTTCAAAGAACGGACTCACTGAACGGTGTACGGCGACCACTTTCTTCATGGGGACTGCTCATCTGCTTAAACTGCTAAGCTTGTTTACGGGTAATATTGACCTTCATCTGTTTGTATCTTTGGTTCTGTTGCTGAATATCATTTTAAACATAAAAAAAAGATAACACAGTATGCATCATCTTAAAAGGATAATACCAAACTCTCAGGAGCTTGTGAGAGTTTGGCCTAGAATGGGAAAAAGCAAAAAAAAAAGCAAAAAAAGTTTACTTACTCACATACAAATAAAAGAATATAACAACTTCTGATGATATTCACTGTCATCGATACCTTACAGTACATGTATAACTATGGAAATGTACATTGTGTGATAATATAGTAATCAATAAAGAGTATTTGAAAGTATTTGCAGCTTTTCTGATTTTATAGGAAGGTTTCCCATAATTTCTTTCACTGCATAAAAGAAAAGGCTGATCTATAGTTGTTATGTTGTAATATATACTCGAAGAAAGCGTCAGCATTCGCTGTAGTATGTTACAGCAATCTTCTTTGTCTTTGTCATGTTTTTCATGTCACTTTGGCGCAGCAGGCTCAGCTTGTTGTGGTTAATCTGCTCTCACAGTCATATCTTTCTGTGCTCAGAGTTTCTGTTTGTGCGTCACGCATTTTATTTCCTCATTCATCTCCAGAAATATCATTACAAAAGAGAACGACCACAACTAACATTTGCTTTCTTCTGTACTATCTCTCTCACGCTTTTTCTGCTCCTCCTCCTCCTCCTCTTACCAAATAAAGGCATGTCAGTGCTCCAGCAGGTGAGAGGCTGGGACATCACTGTACCCAAAAAAATTACCGCTGTGGAGGGGAGCTGCGCTGTGGTGCCATGTCAGACACAACCCCATTTGCGGGTGAACTGGTACCAGTACCATGCTACAAAGTATCCTGTAGTGTATGACGAACGTCTACCTCATAAGGGGGAACACCAGTTCAAAGGACGCACCTCAGTAGTGGGTAAAGCTGCAGAGGGTAACTGCACCCTGAAGATTAGTGATGTGAAGAAGTCAGACAACAACATTCAAGTTTATGTTTGGATCAACCCAGACTCTACATCAACTCAGAAATTCCATCATCAAACTGTAAAAATCTCTGTAATTGGTAAGTAATTGTAAACATACATTTAATTTAGGAAAGCCAAGCCAGTGTGAAAAATTGTTGGTTTACAGGCTCATATTCATTCTAAGGCCTGTTGGGAATTCAATAAAGTAATACAATAAGTAATAAAATAAAACGAGACAAAAAAGAGAAAGAGAAAAAGAGACAAACATAATTAGGCAACTAGTTCCCAAGACCTCTTATCAATGTATTACGGCACCCAGGAAACACCACTGCACCACAGCCACACGTAGCTGCTGTTACTGTTCCTCTATATTTGAAGTTTTACTTCCACATTACTTCTGCAGTAACTGATCTTAAACACTGCACATTTGCTCTGCACCATAGCAAAGCTGTGATGAATGTAATGCAAAGAAGAAACCTTACTACGCTTAGATCAAATTTACAGGGATCATTTCTGTAATATAATATCTCATTAACACGAATGTTGATCTTGAAATAACATTTATTTTTCTCATTTCACCATGCTTTTACTTCCAGAGAGAAAAGCTCCCATTATTTCTATCCAGGAACAAATAGTGGATGGGGACATTTTACAGGCCAACTGCAGCATAATTCACTCCTGCCCTTCGTCACCTCCATCCCTTCATTGGAGCAAAAGTCAGTTTCTGAAGAACTCCACCATAATGGCTTTCAGTCAGGAAATGCAAGGACAATGGTTGTACACAGAGACCCTGCAGGGACTAGCAACATATGAAATGCATAACAGCAAAATGACGTGTTCTGCACAATTCAGTAGCTTCACCACAGAAAGTCAACAAATAACACTCGACATGTTGTGTAAGTGAAACCGTTTCCCTGCTTGAATTCAAGCATGTTGCCAAGAAACTGTCTTTCTGTTCTAATTGTATGTTACGATTTCCTACATCCACAGATAAACCTGTGACTGTGATCCTGACGCCGGCACAGAAAGCTGTAAGGGAGGGCAGCAGCGTCACCGTGGAGTGCGCTGCGAACTGCAACCCACCACCACACACATACATGTGGCTCAAAAGAGATATGGGTCAGATCACCAAAATAAATTTAACACTGAGAACAGCAGTCATCAACATCACACGAGATACTTTCATCTCGTGCATCGCTCACAACGACATAGGAGAGGGGCAGTCTGACTGGCTGGATCTGGATGTTCAATGTAAATACACTTTGCATTCTATTTCCTCTAAGTAACTGATATAATATCAATTCATCCTGGAATATAGTGCTTAACATTCACACAAAGGAGATGCTGTGCTGGCTACAGAACAGAACCACGAATGAAATTTAAAGCAGCAGCCGGCTTTTTGATCAATCATTAGAAACTTACTAACTACAACTAACTATTTAGTTTTGGTGCTATCTGCATTAAATGATGCAAACATCTAGAATATTTTCCTTTGAAAAATATTGATATATTTTAATATATTGCACTCACAATACACAATATATGTATATCTCTTCTGTGCCAGCTTGTCACCACATATTCACATGATTGAGAGTGAAACTTCACGTTTGACCTCGGAAACAGTAATTGACTAATTCATCTCAACACAAAGCTCATTTACTCGCTGCTTTGGAGCTTTTGTTCCCAGCTGATGCAGTTGCCTAGCTGTCATGCAAAAGGGAAAAATCTTTGGATAAAGCTCCAGAGCGTCTATTGCTGATAATAAACTGTCCTCATGGAGAGACTGTTTAGTCAATTAATTACTTTTTCAAAGATTAAGAATGTACTTTAGTGAACTGCTAAGCCAATGTCTGGGAGAAGAAATACTGAAAATAAAAAATACACATGAATATCCATGTCAATGACAATAGTGCAGCTGCATCTGCTGAGGAAGACTGTCTGATTCAATAAAGTGCTGCAGAGATGACATATTTTTGTAGGCCAACCCAGAAGTTAGCATTTCCTTGGTCCCCTCCACTCCTTCGCTGAAGTTAGATTTCTTTTATGACTGCTGAAATCAAGCTTTGTGGCCAACACGATTTATGACAGTTAGACATTTTGTTCAGCAGGATAATATTCACAGTCATTTTCGTAACATAACTGAATACACAACTACATAGAGCACAAACACTCAATGTCTGTGTTACAGACACAGAAAGACTGCCAACAGACACCTGTAAAATAATACCAGTGGTTAAAAAAGATCCTCCAGTCGCCAGGCTGCACCTGCATCGGTTTGCCGAGGCTGCAGGTTGCTATGGCGACAGCTGGCCGGGAACTACCAAGTTAGCTAAGCTAAGATAATAGTATCAAGTCTTTGCTGTCCTACTAGGGACAAATAAATTCATCTCTTAAATCCCTTTACCTTTGTGAAAATGGGCAACATGACTGTAGAGGAGAAGCAGAATTATAAGACAAATATTTATCTTGTTAGCCGCTAAGGTGTTAGCTTCGTAGAACCAAAATGTCCCTCTGAATTCGGTTGGTAATCCTCACTTGTTCAGTCACCTCAGCCGTAGCTGTTTCTTAAAGTGCTGTACACCTGGCCTCCTTACTGCCGGTGTAGACTCTGGGTCAAAAGAACCCTTTTCTAAGTCTTTTTTTCCTCTCTCAATTTTTGTAATGTTAGCTAAAGCGCATTTTTAGGCACGCGCCACGTGATTGGACAAACTTTATGGCAACCATTCTTCCACTCTTATGTCCCTCCCCTAGCAGCCATGTGTATAAAATGTGTATAAGCATATGAGAGTAAATGAGAACACAAATCAAAAGGTTTTTGAACTATTTGTTTTAAAATGTGCTCATAGGGGAGCAAAAACTGTAGAGTTGTTTTACTTTTTCATATTTAATCCAGATAAGTAACACAATGTGACATATGCTAAAAACCAACAAGGTATACAAAAGTAAACACACAGATCAGGTCTAGCATCCAGAAATGTTAAAAATTAATTTGAGCATGACGTTTGCCACGGCTACGAGAAATTTACTTAGATAGACAAACAAAAAGGCAGCTCTGAACGCAAATCCTCCTGTCCAGGGTAAACAAACTGTGTCTGTGGTTGCACGATAACATTGTAGCTCTAAGTTCAATACATATACGTGTTTGGACGGAACTGATCTTGCAAGATACAACTGCTAGCAGGTTTTCTGAGGTCATTTATACTGATTACATTATGGGAAAGTCTTTTTCTCTCAAGATAATGTTAAGAGGATGGAACTTTCATGATTACTGAGACGAAATGAGTGATTTCCTGAAGCAGCAGGGGACAAAGGAAAACATAAATGAAGATAAAGAATTGCATTGTGTGCAATAAGTCTGGATACATGATAAGTATTTGATACATTTAGACAAAACTAAGCATTACTTTATTGTCATACTGTCTTTATTGTATGTACAAAGTGAAAGAAACATCTCCTATCATGAAAAACCCACCAGAAAAATCTGATTTCAGAAGCAAATGTTTAAGCATGAGTGTATCTTTGACATTCGGAAAAAGCTACATCCAAGATTTCAGAGACGTTTGATTATTAGATAAGTAACTTTTATTTTCATCATTCCAGATCCCCCAGTAATCCTACCTAAATCCTACTGCAACCTGACAAGAGAAGTTCTGAGGTGTGTCTGCCAGGTCGAGGCCCGCCCTAACGCTCTCATACACTGGACCATCAATGGAAATGACACCCTGCCGTCCTCCTTCATCGCTTTCTCCACGAATCAGACAAATGTAGTGTCTGGTGTAATAAGTGGCCCAGCTCAAAACCATTCTGATGTTTTTTGCACAGCCACCAACACCCTGGGGAGCATCACCAAACAGCTGCCTGTGAACTCGTCAGAAACATGTGAGTTACTACTGTACACCCCGAAGCAGATCAGCAGTCATTTTGCGTGTCATATTTAATAATTAAGCTGTTATTTGTCCTTTTGCAGTCTCTGTGTCCTGGTGGTTGACAGTTTTAATCATCCTGGGAATTGCTGCGCTGTTTGGATGTACCATCCTCATTTTCAGAAAATATTTGAGAGACAGGTTGGTAGACTTTCGCTCATTGTCATACATACTAATTGCGCAGCCATGATTAAGTTTGTTTTTCTTACCCACAGACCACCACCAGGCTCTGTGTGCAACGATACCATCCTTTTAAGGTATTATGGAATATTCTGGAACTTTGTGTTCATTAGTTGATGATGATTTGCTTGAAATTGGAGGAATTCAAAAGATGTATTTGCATCATTTCTTTTTAAGGCCACAGGCGTTAGCTGACAGTGTTCAACCACAACCACCAATATACAACAATCCCCAAAGGTAAAGAAAATGATTGTACTTTCTTTCAGCTTAAGTAGTTGACCTGATGTGATATTGAGCATGCAGTCAAGTCAAAGTCAAGCTGTTGTCAACAGGTGCCATGTGCAGAAGATGAAATTAGATTTGATATGCCTAAATTATGAGACGTTAGCCCACTCACCCCCACCCCGCTCTCTCTATTAGATCAGAAGACGAAGACTCACAATCAAGCCCACGCAGGCCAGACAGTAACCCCGAGGCGGAAAGCGGAGTTTCAGATGTTTACGACAACGACTGTGTCACAGAAATGCGTCTCATCAGAGCTCAGCAGCTCCACAACGAGGAAACGGCCCACCTAAGAGGAGGCCAAAAACAGCCACTGGCAAAGGTGCAGTACATGTGACCTGGGGAAAACTATGCAGTGGTTCACAATGGACCATCACTTATTTTACGCATTAATTACATGTAAAATACTATACACATATCAGATTGGGAGCTGGCACAGACTTTGACACATAAAGATTACATTTAAAGCTTTTGTAAGTAGTTTGAAGGATTGTTCTGTCCCTGACAAGTCTCACGTATCACTTTTTTTTTCCTCCTGTTGGTTTATTACTCAAGCATTGAGAAATATTAAAACTAAACTTTTGACTTTTCGCAGGCTGTGGATTGCAACATGGATGTCTATCTAAACTGCTGATCAGAGGGAGCGCACTGATGTCCCTCACTGCTAAGGAGTACAGTCGTTTGTCCCACTCGAGTCCATTGCTTAAAAGAAATTAATTAGTGCATTTAAACACAACATGAAGGGATCACTGTTTATGTCTTGTTGCTGTGTCACTGACGCTAATGTAAATACGGCTGACAGGAAGGAAACAAATATTTAAGCTGTTCCCTGGCAACAGACAACAGGTCTACTGCAGGCTGAAGGCTGCTTTATAGTTTATATGTAGCTTCTGTTGCTGAAACAGCAGATCAGTTTCTAGAAATGATGATGCAAACAGTGATCTAAATGGAATGTGTGTGTGTGTGGTTTATCTGAAATGATGACTTATGCTCTGAATTTGTGGTGTAGGCGTTAGTTTGAATAAACATAGCCTTGATGAAATCCAAACCTAATTTTCGTGTGTCCAGTCTTTGTCTGCAAAGATGAAGTGGGGGGAGGTCCTATATTAATATACTCAATATAAAAGTCAACATGAGCTTCAGTTTTGCATTTTGGTTAATATTAACCAACTGGTGTGTGCTCACTGGTCAGTGCAGGATGCACAGAGAACTCTGACACACTGGTTTGACTATGACTCACCGTTTCCGGCTTATTACGTTTTATATCAGCTCATCTTGGAACTCACGAGTTATGTATTGGTTGTGTTTGATGAAAGGTGCAGCAAGGACAACAACACCGAACTTCAGTTGTTTTTTTTAAAGCCTTTCCCACTAGCTTCTAGGTAAGTATATTTGTCTACCTTATCAAATGTATTTGAAAATTATGAGCAAACATTTCGAATCCTTTTTGCTTTTGAAATTCCACATCTGCTGTTCGGAAACTGAGGCTGGGAGCTGACTCCGGCACTGTTGTTTTTGAGTTGCTCTGTGATCAGAGTCATGGAAAGACGTTTTACGTTCTAACTTTATCCACTCCAACATGAAATCAAAGGAGACTTCGAACACAACTGGGGTATTAACAATATCTGTATGACTGTCGTGGGAAACCTGAGGATGCTGATTTGACTTCTTTAGTGTCTTTGAAAAAATACATTGAAAACATGTTGATAAGGATAAACCTATAAGTGCAACAGAATTGATAACATCCTTGTTTTCTGTTATAATATCTATAGTATTAGCTGTCAGTTAAAACCTCTCACAAATTTGGGATTCATGGCAGGTTTGGAATGTGTTTTTGGTGGAGGGGCTATCATGGGCTCCTTTCATTTCTCTAGTTTGTGCCTCCTGGTTTCCTCTCTCCTCCGAACTCCTGCCTATGAATTGGAAACTGATGTCAGCGCTTTAAAAAATGCCTCAGTTCCTAAAAATGCATCTTGAGGAGAGAGGAGGCTTGCCGGAGGAGCAGTGAAGGAGGATGCACAGGTTTATCCTTTGCGGAAGTCTGTTCAGCACCTGTTACAGAAGAGAGAGGCGTGACACAAAGCTGGAATATACAGACCATGGTGTGGGAGTGTTGGTGGAATACAAATTTGTTCCTTATATAGATAAGTTGTATTTACTATTCAAAACACTAGCATGAGTCCAAGGTGGGGACAGGGGATTCCCTATAGATTTTCACAATTATTTAGTTATTTAAAAGCATTTGATAGAGGCTTGTTACCTCGACTCCCCCTCTGCCTGCATCTCAGGTATGAGGGACTTGACTTTATTTATCATTATAAAGTTACTGTCCAACAATACAGAGAACATGACTAACTTTACTGACTTTTTTGTGGCTTATTTTGTGTCGTTGAGGTCATAGACAGCCCTGTCACACTCCTGGATAGCTTGATTGTGTAAGTCAGCGCAATATGCACGATTACACTTCATGTCTGCGTTGCGCACCCGTGCTTGTGCAGCGTACCGTGCCGAAGCACACCTCTTTCAACCGTGCCAGGGCCAAGGAAGCACTCACACCAGTTAAACATACTGGACTTAGGGGGTCAAATGTGCTTGGGCACAGTACAGACGGCCTAGTTTGAGTGCGGCCTTAATGTTGATTGAACAATGCAATGGCTGTGACATCATCACATCATCTGCATTTAGATTGGCTTCCTATAACTTTGCCTTCACCGTGTATCTTTGATTGTTACAGAGGATGAAATCTCCCAGGAACATAAAGGTTGACTTGCAATCCAGTCAGATTGGCAGCCTGGTACCATTTCTACCTGCTATTACGTCTCCATGACAGACAAAATGAAGTAATCAAAACGGTGCCAGGCTGCCGGCCTGACTACATCACTAGTCAGGCCGGCAGCCTGGAACCACCACGTGAAAGCAGACAGAAATGGTGCCAGGCTACCAGCTTGACTGTCTCCATGATTGACTAGATAAATAAATAATCCCAGGTTTTGTCCTTTGTTGTTGATAGTTGCGACTCTGTGGAAAATTGAAAGATATCTAGATCTCATTACATAAATAATACCACTGGGAAATGCCCACGGGGGAAGTTTTTTTCACCTAAAAGTTATGAGGTTGTTTAAACATGTATTATGTTTCCTTATATTCTCGGTTTATTTGGTATTAGAAACATTTATTTTAACCACATCATAGAACCTTCACTGATATATCATTATTGTCACTGGCATAGTCTGTAATCGTTTACTCACCTTTGCCTGTTTATTCATAATTGTTTCTTGTGTGTGTTTACTTCCTTTGGTTTTAGGATCATGAAGGAGGTGTGGAGTCAGATACTTCTCTCAGTTTACATCATTTCCTTCCTGATAGGCCTGCCAGCCAACCTCCTGGCTCTCTATGCCTTCAGTGTTAAGATCCACTCCAAGCCACGTCCAACAGACATCCTTCTGCTCAACCTGACCGTCTCTGACCTCCTCTTTTTGATCACCCTACCTCTCAAGATGCACGAGGCAGCTTCAGAAATGGAATGGAACCTGCCTGACTACATGTGCTCCTTCACCTCCTTCATCTTCTTCTCCACAATCTACACCAGCTCCTTGCTACTGATGGCAGTCAGTGTGGTTCGCTATGTTGGGGTAGCTTACCCGTTATTCTATCATCAGCTGCAGAGACCTGTGTACGCGTTGATTACCAGTGCTGTTATTTGGTTAATCTCAGCAGCACACTGCAGCATTACTTTCATCACCGTGCACCACCCAGACCTGGCCCAAAAAAATTCCACTGTGTGCTACGAAGACTTCACAGATAAGCAGTTGAAGATTCTCCTCCCAGTCCGTTTGGAGTTTTTTTTTGTGCTCTGCCTTATACCTCTTCTGATTTGTGTTTACTGCTACCTGCGCTGCATCTTGATCCTGTACAGCCGCCCCAGGATATCCCCGATGCAGAAGCAGAAGGCCATCGGAATGGCCTTGGGGACTCTAGCTGTGTTTCTCATTTGTGTGATGCCGTACAACCTCTCACATATGGTGGGGTTCTTCCAGGGTGAGAGCCCAAAATGGAGGTACTACACCTTGCTGCTCAGCACCTTCAACACCTGCATCGATCCCATCATCTTCTACTTTTCCTCCTCCTCTTTCCGCTGCAACAGTGAAAAGTCAATTTTCAGGAAACGTGCTCTAGGAGAACAACAGCGAGCCGCAAGTTCTGCCTAATACCCAAAATGCACATAAATATATTGGATCTATGTCCAGCTTCAATGTCATTATTGTACTGTCTACTCTGGACATTATATCAGAATGTGCAATGCCCTAACAACAATAGTGCAGTTATGTCTCACATGTATGTTTTAGCGACCACTGTATAGCAAAACATCTTGTTAAGGGTTATCTGGCCCTGCTAAAGTGGACCGAGCTGCTTTCCTTTCGAGAGTGTTGTGGATGATTTCAAGATAAAACCATAGGACATGTCCGGCGCATATGCAAATTGGAAATATTGTTGAATGTGAATTTGTATATTTTATGCACATCTTCAGGAAGTGATATCCTTTACACCCACGTGACATCATTTATTGTTCATTTTAACGTGGGCCAGCCACACTGCTGCACTCATGTATTCTGTAGGCGCACATGTAGAATACTGTATACCTGCAAGACAAAACACAGGTCAGCTCTCAGGACTGTATGAAGTGGTTTCAATTACCACAAAGGTCATTTCTGTAATATGCATACACACAAGCAAAAGATGATGGCAAGAAGACTATTGTAAGGGAAATGTGTTTTTTCATGGCAAGGCATATTACTTAAAATTGTCTGTTGTATATAAATCTTACTGTTGATATATATAGATATAGATATATAGTTGCCATTTTCATTAATGCAAAGCTAATAAAGGTGTCTTAACTCAACATACAGTTAAAACTTTAGCAAAAAATGTAAATAAAGCTTGATGAAAATAAAGTATGACTGTATTGTATTGGTGATGTTTTGATTAGTTTTTTTAAGAATTGCTGTTTGTGGACAATTTGTCAAAAACATGTAAATAACTGTACACTGTGTGAAATATTTTTTTTCTTTTTTAAAGGCCACAAAGTTAATCTGACAATGTTCAGTAATCACACATACAAATTGCACGTGTGCAGACGACCGAAGAATATCCCAACTGTCAAACTTGTTAGTCTGTAAGTATACAATGATATCAGAGGTGCAGGCTGGATTATAAGGTGTCCACTGTTCTCCCCTTGTTATCTTGTCTCTGTTTACCAGTACTGTACACTGTAGATACAGAATACTTACAGTATAGTTTATTTCTCATTTTCTCTAAAAGTCCCAACTGTTACTCCCTTTTTAACCTGAAATTAAATTAAAGTACCAAAGAAGACTGTAAGGATTCATAAAAGAACATTACACCATGAATTGCGTAATTACATGGTTAATACCAGGAAATGAATACATTAATATTTATTTATTTTTTACCTCTCCTCAAAGACTTCAAAGATGCAAAAGGCAAAGTAAAGTTTTTCTCAACAAGGGCCAAGCATTGGTGTGCAGGAGATGAAATAAGATTTAATGTGTATGAGCTGTAAGAAGATATCGAAAGCATCTAATTGGCTCTCTCCTAGGATTGTTCTGTCTCTCCACACTGAGCATCATTTTCAAGTCACACACATTATTTTTTTTTCTCCTGTGGCTTTATTGCTTAAGCATTAAGAAATATAACAACAATGCTCTTGACCTTTCACAGGGTCTGGATAGCAACGTGAGTGACTATCTCGTCTGCTGATCAGAGGAAACCTGCTAATAGACGTCTGAACTATACACACAGTAGTGCCTGTGACAGATTTAAACACAACATGAAGGGGTCCCAGTTTATTCTCTGTTGCTGTGTTAGCTGAGGCTCACATAAATACTATACACTGTCTGTGTGGCTATTCTCTGTTCTGTTGCTGAAACTGTCTCAAATCACTTTCATGTAGTGAGGATGCAAAGGATGATCTAAATTGAACGTCTGTGTGGAAAAATAATTCATCTGAAATGATGACATATGCTCGGAACTTGTGGCATACGTTGTATAAAGTACAACATACTCAAATTAAAAGTAAACATGAGCTTTAGTTTCACATTTCATTTAATATTCATCAGCTGGTGTGTGCGCTTGTTGCTCAGTATAGGATGGGTGGAAAAATGTGACACATGTGACTCGATGATGAGATGATAAGCTCTTTCTGGTTCATTACCTGTCATATACGCTCATGTACGAACCTCCTCGTTATAACCTGGTTCTTTTTGACAAAAGGCACAGCAGGACAAGCAGCACAGAGCTTTGGCTGATCGTTTTTTAAGTTTTTTTTGTTTTTGTTTTCGGAAACATCTTCAGCTAGGTAAGTAAATATGTTTACCTTATCAATCATGTTGATATTATATTACACATTGCAGATTATTTTTTCGGTACTGGAATTACATATCTGGGGTTTGGAATCTGAGGTGAAAAGATTATTATTTTTCATTTTTCTGTGATCTTAGTGATGAAAAGCCATTTTGCCAGATAACTTTATCCATTCTACTTGAAATAAAAGGAGGCTGCAAAAACAACCGAGGTATCACTAATACAAAAACATTTGGATTATTTGTTTCTAATTTAAAATTTCAAATGTCTTTGGTCAAATACTGCACATTTATAAAATGCTGATGTAAATAATGGCACCAAGATGAATAATTAATTTGTTATTTTGTGATAGACTCACTATTATTTACGATGTTTAGATTGGTTCCCTAGAAACTTTGTTTTCGCAATGCTATTATGTCGCCTACTGAACACAAAATCTCCCTGTAATATGACATCAGATTTTATTTTTGTCTCTGTTTACTTCCTTTGGTTTAGGTTCAGGATGGAGACCGATGTGTTGAGTGATGTTCTTCTCTCAGTTTACATCATTTCCTTCCTGATAGGCCTGCCAGCCAACCTCCTGGCTCTCTATGCCTTCAGTGTTAAGATCCACTCCAAGCCACTGCCAACAGACATCCTTCTGCTCAACCTGACCGTCTCTGACCTCCTCTTTTTGATCACACTACCTCTCAAGATGCACGAGGCAGCTTCAGGCATGAAATGGAACTTGCCTGTCTACATGTGCTCCATCACCTCCTTCACCTTCTTCTGCACAATCTACACCAGCTCCTTGCTCCTAACGGCAGTCAGTGTGGTTCGCTATGTTGGAGCAGCTTTCCCTGTCACCTATCGTCAGCTGCAGAAACCTGTGTACGCGTTAGTTACCAGTGCTGTTATTTGGTTCATCTCCGCAGCACACTGCAGCATCATTTTGATCACCATGCACCACCCAGACCTGGCCCAAAAAGATTCCACTGTGTGCTACGGGAACTTCACAGAAAAGCAGTTGAAGGTCGTCCTCCCAGTCCGTTTGGAGATTTTCGTTGTGCTCTGCCTTATACCTCTTCTGATTTGTGTTTACTGTTACCTGCGCTGCATCTTGATCCTGTACAACCGCCCCAGGATATCCCCGATGCAGAAGCAGAAGGCCATCGGAATGGCCTTGGGGACTCTAGCTGTGTTTCTCATTTGTGTGTTCCCCTTCAGTGTTTCTCATTTTGTGGGTTTCTTCCAGGGTGAGAGCCCAAAATGGAGGTACTACTCCTTGCTGCTAAGCACCTTCAACACCTGCATCGATCCCATCATCTTCTACTTTTCCTCCTCCTCTTTCCACTGCAATAGTGAAAAGTCAATTTTCAGGAAGCGTGCTCCAGTAGTACAACAGTAAACCACAAGTTCTACCTAAAACCCAAAACGCACATAAATATATTGGATCTATAGCCAGCTTCAATGTTTGTATTGCACTGTGTATTGCTGCCATTATATCAGAATGTGAATTGTTGTACAAATTGCTTTAACAGTGCGGATTATTTGTAAAACAGTGTCTCACATGTAGATGTTGCTAACCACTGTGTAACAGAACATCATGTTACAGGTAATCTATTCCTTCTCAAAGTGACTGAGCTGCTTTCCATCCCAAGCCATTGTGGGTAATTTTATGACAAAACCACAGGACAAGTTTGGTGCATTATGCAAATTCAAAATTGTATCATTTTATGGTAAATTCTCAATTTTTGTACAGGAAGTGATATCCTTCACACGCATGTGACATCATTTCTTCTTCATTTTAACGTGGGCCGGCCACTCTTCTGCACTCATGCATTCTGTAGGCAGGTCAGCACTCAGTACTGTGTAAAGTGGTTTAAATTACCACAAGGGTCATTTCTCTCTGTGTGTGTATATATGTGTGTGTGTCAGGGCACATTGTCCTGCTGGGGGGTCACTGCCATCGGGTAGTGTTTTTGTGATGAGGGGGTGTACTTGGTCCACAACAGTGTTTGGATTGGTGGTTCGTGTCAAGTGGCACACGTGAATGCCAGAACCCAAGGTTTCCCAGCAGAACATCACATTGTCATGAGATGATCAATGTTATTCATGTCACCTGTCAGTGGTTTTAATGTTGTGGCTGATCAGTGTATATACATATAAATACATAAAGTTGGCATTTTCATTATTGCAAAGTTGATGGGAACTTACCAACTTAATAAACAGTTACAACTTTAGGAAAAAGTGTAAACAAAATTTCAGGAAAAATAAAGTATGACTGTATTGTATTGGTGATTTTTTAATGAGTTTTTTCAAGAATTGCTGTTTGTGGACAATTTGTCAATAAACATGTAAATAACTGTACACTGTGTGAGATATTTTTTTTCTTTTTTAAAGGCCACAAAGTTAACCTGACAATGTTCGGTAATCACACACACAAATTGCACGTGTGCAGATGATCGGAAAATATCCCAACTGTCAAACTTGTTAGTCTGTAAGTATACAATAATATCAGAGGTGCAGGCTGGATTATAAAGTGTCCACTGTTCTCCCCTTGTTATCTTGTCTCTGTTTACCAGTACTGTACACTGTAGATACCAAGTATTTACAAAATACTTATAGTATAGTTTATTTCTCATTTTCTCTAGAACTCCCAACTGTTACTCCATTTTTACCCTGAAACTAAAGTACCAAAGAAGACTGTAAGCATTTCATGCATCAAAATTACACCATACATTGTGTGGTCATTTTTTTTCTCCTGTGGCTTTATTGCTCAAGCACTGAGAAACGTAACAACTACGTGCTTCATCTTTTATGGGGTCTGGATTGCAACGTGAGTGACTATCTCGAACAGCTGATCAGAGGAAACCTGCTAGTAGACTTCTGAATTACACTAAAGGCACAGCAGGACAAGCAGCACAGAGCTTTGGTCAGTTTTTTCTTTTTGTTTCTTGGAAACATCTGCATCTAGGTAAGTCAATATGTTTACCTTATCAATCATGTTGATATTATACTACACATTGTGAATCTTTTTTGCTATTGGAATTCCTCATCTGGGGTTTGGAATCTGAGGTCAGACATTCACTTTGGAATTGCCCTGTGATCTTAGTGATGAAAAGCGATTTTCCTAAATAAATGTATGCATTCTACTGTAAAAAAAAAAAAAAAAAAAAAGGAGGAGGCTGCAAAACCCACCGAGGTTTCACCAATACAAAAACATTTGGATTAGTGTTTGTAATTTAAAATTTCTAATGTCTTTGATCAATTACTGCACATTTAAAAAATGTTGATGTAAATAATGGCACCAAGATGAATGATTAATTTGTTATTTTGTGACAGATTCATTATTATTTACCATATTGATGTGGTTTGTATTTATACTTGCACTTTAAACTGGCAACTGGTTTTTGCGCTAACTAATATTATAAAGTCATTGTTGATTGCACAATGAGTAACGATAGAAAAATGACACAATCAGTGTTTAGATTGGTTCTCTATAAACTTTGTTTTCACAATGCAATTTTGTCAGCCACCGGGCACAAAATGTCCCTGGAAAATGCCATCATATTTTATTTTTGTGTCTGTTTACTTCCTTTGGTTTAGGTTCAGGATGGAGACCGAGGTGTCGACTGAATTTATTCTCTCAGTTTACATCATTTCCTTCCTGATAGGCCTGCCAGCCAACCTCCTGGCTCTCTATGCCCTCAGTGTTAAGATCCACTCCAAGCCACGTCCAACAGACATCCTTCTGCTCAACCTGACCGTCTCTGACCTCCTCTTTTTGATCACCCTACCTCTCAAGATGCACGAGGCAGCTTCAGAAATGGAATGGAACCTGCCTGACTACATGTGCTCCTTCACCTCCTTCATCTTCTTCTCCACAATCTACACCAGCTCCTTGCTACTGATGGCAGTCAGTGTGGTTCGCTATGTTGGGGTAGCTTACCCGTTATTCTATCATCAGCTGCAGAAACCTGTGTACGCGTTGATTACCAGTGCTGTTATTTGGTTAATCTCAGCAGCACACTGCAGCATTACTTTCATCACAGTGCACCACCCAGACCTGGCCCAAAAAAATTCCACTGTGTGCTACGAAGACTTCACAGATAAGCAGTTGAAGATTCTCCTCCCAGTCCGTTTGGAGTTTTTTTTTGTGCTCTGCCTTATACCTCTTCTGATTTGTGTTTACTGCTACCTGCGCTGCATCTTGATCCTGTACAGCCGCCCCAGGATATCCCTGATGCAGAAGCAGAAGGCCATCGGAATGGCCTTGGGGACTCTAGCTGTGTTTCTCATTTGTGTGATGCCGTACAACCTCTCACATATGGTGGGGTTCTTCCAGGGTGAGAGCCCAAAATGGAGGTACTACACCTTGCTGCTAAGCACCTTCAACACCTGCATGGATCCCATCATCTTCTACTTTTCCTCCTCCTCTTTCCGCTGCAATAGTGAAAAGTCAATTTTCAGGAAGCGTGCTCCAGTAGTACAACAGCAAACCACAAGCTCTACCTAAAACCCAAAACGCACATAAATATATTGCACCTATAGCCAGCTTCAATGTTTGTATTGCACTGTATATTGCTGCCATTATATCAGAATGTGAATTGTTGTACAAATTGCTTTAACAGTGCAGTTGATTTGTAAAACAGTGTCTCACATGTAGATGTTGCTAACCACTGTGTAACAGAACATCATGTTACAGGTAATCTATTCCTTCTCAAAGCGACTGAGCTGCTTTCCATCCCAAGCCATTGTGGGTAATTTTATGACAAAACCACAGGACAAGTTTGGTGCATTATGCAAATTCAAAATTGTATCATTTTATGGTAAATTCTCAATTTTTGTACAGGAAGTGATATCCTTTACACCCACGTGACATCATTTCTTGCTCATTTTAACGTGGGCCGGCCACTCTTCTGCACTCATGCATTCTGTAGGCAGGTCAGCACTCAGTACTGTGTAAAGTGGTTTCAATTACCACAAGGGTCATTTCTCTCTGTGTGTGTATATATGTGTGTGTGTCAGGGCACATTGTCCTGCTGGGGGGTCACTGCCATCGGGTAGTGTTTTTGTGATGAGGGGGTGTACTTGGTCCACAACAGTGTTTGGATTGGTGGTTCGTGTCAAGTGGCACACGTGAATGCCAGAACCCAAGGTTTCCCAGCAGAACATCACATTGTCATGAGATGATCAATGTTATTCACGTCACCTGTCAGTGGTTTTAATGTTGTGGCTGATCAGTGTATATACATATAAATACATAAAGTTGGCATTTTCATTATTGCAAAGTTGATGGGAACTTACCAACTTAATAAACAGTTACAACTTTAGGAAAAAGTGTAAACAAAATTTCAGGAAAAATAAAGTATGACTGTATTGTATTGGTGATTTTTTAATGAGTTTTTTCAAGAATTGCTGTTTGTGGACAATTTGTCAATAAACATGTAAATAACTGTACACTGTGTGAGATATTTTTTTTCTTTTTTAAAGGCCACAAAGTTAACCTGACAATGTTCGGTAATCACACACACAAATTGCACGTGTGCAGATGATCGGAAAATATCCCAACTGTCAAACTTGTTAGTCTGTAAGTATACAATGATATCAGAGGTGCAGGCTGGATTATAAAGTGTCCACTGTTCTCCCCTTGTTATCTTGTCTCTGTTTACCAGTACTGTACACTGTAGATACCAAGTATTTACAAAATACTTATAGTATAGTTTATTTCTCATTTTCTCTAGAACTCCCAACTGTTACTCCATTTTTACCCTGAAACTAAAGTACCAAAGAAGACTGTAAGCATTTCATGCATCAAAATTACACCATACATTGTGTGGTCATTTTTTTTCTCCTGTGGCTTTATTGCTCAAGCACTGAGAAACGTAACAACTACGTGCTTCACCTTTTATGGGGTCTGGATTGCAACGTGAGTGACTATCTCGAACAGCTGATCAGAGGAAACCTGCTAGTAGACTTCTGAATTACACTAAAGGCACAGTAGGACAAGCAGCACAGAGCTTTGGTCAGTTTTTTCTTTTTGTTTCTTGGAAACATCTGCATCTAGGTAAGTCAATATGTTAACCTTATCAGTCATGTTGATACTATACTACACATTGTGAATCTTTTTTGCTATTGGAATTCCTCATCTGGGGTTTGGAATCTGAGGTCAGACATTCACTTTGGAATTGCCCTGTGATCTTAGTGATGAAAAGCGATTTTCCTAAATAAATGTATGCATTCTACTGTAAAAAAAAAAAGAAAAAAGAAAAAAGGAGGAGGCTGCAAAACCCACCAAGGTTTCACCAATACAAAAACATTTGGATTAGTGTTTGTAATTTAAAATTTCTAATGTCTTTGATCAAATACTGCACATTTAAAAAATGTTGATGTAAATAATGGCACCAAGATGAATAATTAATTTGTTATTTTGTGACAGACTCATTATTATTTAACATATTGATGTGGTTTGTATTTATACTTGCACTTTAAACTGGCAACTGGTTTTTGCGCTAACTAATATTATAAAGTCATTGTTGATTGCACAATGAGTAATGAAAGAAAAATGACACAATCAGTGTTTAGATTGGTTCTCTATAAACTTTGTTTTCACAATGCAATTTTGTCAGCCACCGGGCACAAAATGTCCCTGGAAAATGCCATCATATTTTATTTTTGTGTCTGTTTACTTCCTTTGGTTTAGGTTCAGGATGGAGACCGAGGTGTCGACTGAATTTATTCTCTCAGTTTACATCATTTCCTTCCTGATAGGCCTGCCAGCCAACCTCCTGGCTCTCTATGCCCTCAGTGTTAAGATCCACTCCAAGCCACGTCCAACAGACATCCTTCTGCTCAACCTGACCGTCTCTGACCTCCTCTTTTTGATCACCCTACCTCTCAAGATGCACGAGGCAGCTTCAGGCATGAAATGGAACTTGCCTGTCTACATGTGCTCCATCACCTCCTTCACCTTCTTCTCCACAATCTACACCAGCTCCTTGCTCCTAACGGCAGTCAGTGTGGTTCGCTATGTTGGAGTAGCTTTCCCTGTCACCTATCGTCAGCTGCAGAAACCTGTGTATGCGTTAGTTACCAGTGCTGTTATTTGGTTAATTTCAGCAGCACACTGCAGCATTACTGTCATCACCATGCACCACCCAGACCTGGCCCAAAAAAATTCAACTATGTGCTACGAGGACTTCACAGAAAAGCAGTTGAAGGTCGTCCTCCCAGTTCGTTTGGAGTTTTTCGTTGTGCTCTGCCTTATACCTCTTCTGATTTGTGTTTACTGTTACCTGCGCTGCATCTTGATCCTGTACAGCCGCCCCAGGATATCCCTGATGCAGAAGCAGAAGGCCATCGGAATGGCCTTGGGGACTCTAGCTGTGTTTCTCATTTGTGTGTTCCCCTTCAGTGTTACTCATTTTGTGGGTTTCTTCCAGGGTGAGAGCCCAAAATGGAGGTACTACACCTTGCTGCTAAGCACCTTCAACACCTGCATGGATCCCATCATCTTCTACTTTTCCTCCTCCTCTTTCCGCTGCAATAGTGAAAAGTCAATTTTCAGGAAGCGTGCTCCAGTAGTACAACAGCAAACCACAAGCTCTACCTAAAACCCAAAACGCACATAAATATATTGCACCTATAGCCAGCTTCAATGTTTGTATTGCACTGTGTATTGCTGCCATTATATCAGAATGTGCATTGTTGTACAAATTGCTTTAACATTGTAGTTTATTTGTAAAACAGTGTCTCACATGTAGATGTTGCTAACCACTGTGTAACAGAACATCATGTTACAGGTAATCTATTCCTTCTCAAAGCGACTGAGCTGCTTTCCATCCCAAGCCATTGTGGGTAATTTTATGACAAAACCACAGGACAAGTTTGGTGCATTATGCAAATTCAAAATTTTATCATTTTACGGTAAATTCTCTATTTTTGTACAGGAAGTGATATCCTTTACACGCATGTGACATCATTTCTTGTTGACTATATGACTGTATTGTATTGCTGAGTTTTTTCAAGAATTGCTGTTTGTGGACAATTTGTCAAAAACATGTAAATAACTGTACACTGTGTGAGATATTTTTTTTCTTTTTTAAAGGCCACGAAGTTAACCTGACAATGTTTGGTTATCACACACACAAATTTCACATGTGCAGATGATCAGAAAATATCCCAACTGTCAAACTTGTTAGTCTGTAAGTATACAATGATATCAGAGGTGCAGGCTGGATTATAAAGTGTCCACTGTTCTCCCCTGGTTATCTTGTCTCTGTTTACCAGTACTGTACACTGTAGATACCAAGTATTTACAAAATACTTATAGTACAGTTTATTTCTCATTTTCTCTAGAACTCCCAACTGTTACTCCATTTTTACCCTGAAACTAAATTTAAGTACCAAAGAAGACTGTAAGTATTTCATGCAACAACATTACACCATATGTTGCATAATGACATGGTTAATACCAGGAAATTAATAAATTAATATTTAATTTTTTTACATATCCTCAAAGACTTCAAAGATGCATAAAGCAAAGTAAAGTTTTTCTCAACAAGGGCCAAGCATTAATGTGCAGGAGATGAAATAATGTGTGAGCTGTAAGAAGATATCGAAAGCATCTAATTGGCTCTCTCCTAGGATTGTTCTGTCTCACACTGAGCATCATTTTCAAGTCACACACATTACATTTTTTTTTCTCCAGTGGCTTTATTGCTCAAGCATTGAGAAATGTAACAACTATGCTCTTGACCTTTTACGGGGTCTGGAATTCAACGTGAGTGACTATCTTGAATGGCTGATCAGAGGAAACCTGCTAGTAGACTTCTGAATTATACAGACAGTAGTGCCTGTGACAGATTTAAACACAACATGAAGGGGCCCCAGTTTATTCTCTGTTGCTGTGTTAACTGAGGCTCACATAAATACTGCTGACAGAAAGGAGACAAATATTCAAGCTGTCCCCAGATAACAGAAAACCAATCTACTATGGGCTTAAGGCTGCTATAGACTGTCTGTGTGGCTATTCTCTGTTCTGTTGCTGAAACTGTCTCAAATCACTTTCATGTAATGAGGATGCAAAGGATGATCTAAATTGAACGTCTGTGTGGTAAAATGATTAATCTGAAATGATGACATATGCTTGGAACTTGTGGCATATGTTGTATAAAGTAGGCTTGATAAAATCAATATATTGATTTTTGTATAGTGTTTATTTAAATTAAAAGTAAACATGAGCTTTAGGTTTGCATTTTATTTCATATTTATCAGCTGGTGTGTGCGCTTGTTGCTCAGTATAGGATGGGTGGAAAAATGTGACACACGTGACTCGATGATGACATGATAAGCTCTTTCTGGAATTTCCATTTCATATACTCTCATGTACGAACCTCCTCGTTATAACCTGGTTCTTTTTGATAAAAGGAACGGCAGGACAAGCAGCACAGAGCTTTGGCTGATCGTTTTTTAAGTTTTTTTTGTTTTTGTTTTTCGGAAACATCTTCATCTAGGTAGGTAAATATGTTTACCTTATCAATCATGTTGTTATTATACTACACATTGCAGATCCTTTTTTCGCTACTGGAATTACACATCTGGGGTTTGGAATCTGAGGTTAAAAGATGATTTCTTTAATTTTTCTGTGATTTTAGTGATGAAAAGCCATTTTCCTAAATAAATGTATCCATTCTATTGTAAAAAAAAAAAAAAAGAAAAGAAAAAAAGGAGGCTGCAAACACAACCAAGGTATCACTAATGATCACTTATCACTAACATTTGGATTATTTGTTTGTACTTTAAAATTTCTAATGTCTTTGATCAAATATTGCACATTTAAAAAATGTTGATGTAAATAATGGCACCAAGATGAATAATTAATTTGTTATTTTGTGACAGACTCACTATTATTTACCATATTGATGTGGTTTGTATTTAGCGTACTTGCACTTTAAACGGGTGACTGTTTTTTTCCATAACTAATATTATAAAGTAATTGTTGATTGCTCAATGAGTAACGATAGAAAAATGACACCTTCAGTGTTTAGTTTGGTTCCCTATAAACTTTGCTTTCACAATACAATTTTGTCAGCCACCGTTAATGTTGGTTTGTAAATGCACAAAATGTCCCTGGAAAATAAGATAAGAGTTTGTTTTCGTGTCTGTTTACTTCCTTTGGTTTAGGTTAAGGATGGAGACCGAGGTGTCGACTGAATTTATTCTCTCAGTTTACATCATTTCCTTCCTGATAGGCCTGCCAGCCAACCTCCTGGCTCTCTATGCCTTCAGCGTTAAGATCCACTCCAAGCCACTTCCAACAGACATCCTTCTGCTCAACCTGACCGTCTCTGACCTCCTCTTTTTGATCACCCTACCTCTCAAGATGCACAACGCAGCTTCAGGCATGAAATGGAACCTGCCTGTCTACATGTGCTCCATCACCTCCTTCACCTTCTTCTGTGCAATCTACACCAGCTCCTTGCTCCTAACGGCAGTCAGTGTGGTTCGCTATGTTGGAGTAGCTTTCCCTGTCACCTATCGTCAGCTGCAGAAACCTGTGTACGCGTTAGTTACCAGTGCTGTTATTTGGTTAATTTCAGCAGCACACTGCAGCATTACTGTCATCACCATGCACCACCCAGACCTGGCCCAAAAAAATTCCACTGTGTGCTACGAGAACTTCACAGAAAAGCAGTTGAAGATTCTCCTCCCAGTCCGTTTGGAGGTTTCCATTGTGCTCTGCCTTATACCTCTTCTGATTTGTGTTTACTGCTACCTACGCTGCATCTTGATCCTGTACAGCCGCCCCAGGATATCCCTGATGCAGAAGCAGAAGGCCATCGGAATGGCCTTGGGGACTCTAGCTGTGTTTCTCATTTGTGTGCTGCCGTACAACCTCTCACATTTAGTGGGTTTCATCAAGGGTGAGAGCCCAAAATGGAGGTACTACTCCTTGCTGCTAAGCACCTTCAACACCTGCATGGATCCCATCATCTTCTACTTTTCCTCCTCCTCTTTCCGCTGCAATAGTGAAAAGTCAATTTTCAGGAAGCGTGCTCCAGTAGTACAACAGCAAACCACAAGCTCTACCTAAAACCCAAAACGCACATAAATATATTGCACCTATAGCCAGCTTCAATATTTGTATTGCACTGTAAATTTCTGCCATTATATCAGAATGTGCATTGTTGTACAAATTGCTTTAACAGTGCGGATTATTTGTAAAACAGTGTCTCACATGTAGATGTTGCTAACCACTGTGTAACAGAACATCATGTTACAGGTAATCTATTCCTTCTCAAAGCGACTGAGCTGCTTTCCATCCCAAGCCATTGTGGATAATTTTATGACAAAACCACAGGACAAGTTTGGTGCATTATGCAAATTCAAAATTGTATTTTTTTACGGTAAATTCTCTATTTTTGTACAGGAAGTGATATCCTTTACACTCATGTGACATAATTTCTTGTTGACTATATGACTGTATTGTATTGGTGATTTTTTAATGAGGTTTTTCAAGAATTGCTGTTTGTGGACAATTTGTCAAAAACATGTAAATAACTGTATACTGTGCGAGATATTTTTTTTCTTTTTTAAAGGCCACAAAGTTAACCTGACAATGTTTGGTTATCACACACACAAATTGCACGTGTGCAGATGATCGGAAAATATCCCAACTGTCAAACTTGTTAGTCTGTAAGTATACAATGATATCAGAGGTGCAGGCTGGATTATAAAGTGTCCACTGTTCTCCCCTGGTTATCTTGTCTATGTTTACCAGTACTGTACACTGTAGATACCAAGTATTTACAAAATACTTATAGTATAGTTTATTTCTCATTTTCTCTAGAACTCCCAACTCTTACTCCATTTTTACCCTGAAACTAAATTTGAGTACCAAAGAAGACTGTAAGTATTTCATGCAACAACATTACACCATATGTTGCATAATGACATGGTTAATACCAGGAAATTAATAAATAAATATTTAATTTTTTTACATTTCCTCAAAGACTTCAAAGATGCAAAAGGCAAAGTAAAGTTTTTCTCAACAAGGGCCAAGCATTAATGTGCAGGAGATGAAATAATGTGTGTGAGCTGTAAGAAGATATCGAAAGCATCTAATTGGCTCTCTCCTAGGATTGTTCTGTCTCACACTGAGCATCATTTTCAAGTCACACACATTACGTTTTTATTTCTCCAGTGGCTTTATTGCTCAAGCATTGAGAAATGTAACAACTATGCTCTTGACCTTTTACGGGGTCTGGAATTCAACGTGAGTGACTATCTTGAATGGCTGATCAGAGGAAACCTGCTAGTAGACTTCTGAATTATACAGACAGTAGTGCCTGTGACAGATTTAAACACAACATGAAGGGGCCCCAGTTTATTCTCTGTTGCTGTGTTAACTGAGGCTCACATAAATACTGCTGACAGGAAGGAAACAAATATTCAACCTGTCCCCAGATAACAGAAAACCGATCTACTATGGGCTTAAGGCTGCTATACACTGTCTGTGTGGCTATTCTCTGTTCTGTTGCTGAAACTGTCTCAAATCACTTTCATGTAATGAGGATGCAAAGGATGATCTAAATTGAACGTCTGTGTGGTAAAATGATTAATCTGAATTGATGACATATGCTCGGAACTTGTGGCATATGTTGTATAAAGTAGGCTTGATAAAATCAATATATTGATTTTTGTATAGTGTTTATTTAAGCAAGGCAGTCTCATCCTTTATCAACATACTCAAATTAAAAGTAAACATGAGCTTTAGCTTTGCATTTTATTTCATATTTATCAGCTGGTGTGTGCGCTCGTTGCTCAGTATAGGATGGGTGGAAAAATGTGACACACGTGACTCGATGATGACATGATAAGCTCTTTCTGGTAATTTCCATTTCATATACTCTCATGTACGAACCTCCTCGTTATAACCTGGTTCTTTTTGATAAAAGGCACAGCAGGACAAGCAGCACAGACCTTTGGCTGATCGTTTTTTAAGTTTTTTTCGTTTTTGTTTTTCGGAAACATCTTCATCTAGGTTGGTAAATATGTTTACCTTATCAATCATGTTGATATTATACTACACATTGCAGATCCTTTTTTCGCTACTGGAATTACACATCTGGGGTTTGGAATCTGAGGTTAAAAGATGATTTCTTTAATTTTTCTGTGATCTTAGTGATGAAAAGCCATTTTCCTAAATAAATGTATCCATTCTATTGTAAAAAAAAATAAAAAAAAGAAAAGAAAAAAAGGAAGCTGCAAACACAACTAAGGTATCACTAATGATCACTTATCACTAACATTTGGATTATTTGTTTGTACTTTAAAATTTCTAATGTCTTTGATCAAATATTGCACATTTAAAAAATGTTGATGTAAATAATGGCACCAAGATGAATAATTAATTTGTTATTTTGTGACAGACTAACTATTATTTACCATATTGATGTGGTTTGTATTTAGCGTACTTGCACTTTAAACGGGTGACTTTTTTTTCCGTAACTAATATTATAAAGTAATTGTTGATTGCTCAATGAGTAGCGATAGAAAAATGACACCATCGGTTTTTAGATTGGTCCCCATTAAACTTTGCTTTCACAGTGCAATTTTGTCAGCCACCGTTAATGTTGGTTTGTAAATGCACAAAATGTCCCTGGAAAATAAGATAAGAGTTTGTTTTCGTGTCTGTTTACTTCCTTTGGTTTAGGTTCAGGATGGAGACCGAGGTGTTGAGTGACGTTCTTCTCTCAGTTTACATCATTTCCTTCCTGATAGGCCTGCCAGCCAACCTCCTGGCTCTCTATGCCTTCAGTGTTAAGATCCACTCCAAGCCACTTCCAACAGACATCCTTCTGCTCAACCTGACCGTCTCTGACCTCCTCTTTTTGATCACCCTACCTCTCATGATGCACAACGCAGCTTCAGGCATGAAATGGAACCTGCCTGACTACATGTGCTCCATCACCTACTTCACCTTTTTCTCCACAATCTACACCAGCTCCTTGCTACTGATGGCAGTCAGTGTGGTTCGCTATGTTGGGGTAGCTTACCCGTTATTCTATCATCAGCTGCAGAAACCTGTGTACGCGTTAGTTACCAGTGCTGTTATTTGGTTAATTTCAGCAGCACACTGCAGCATTACTGTCATCACCATGCACCACCCAGACCTGGCCCAAAAAAATTCAACTATGTGCTATGGGAACTTCACAGAAAAGCAGTTGAAGGTCGTCCTCCCAGTCCGTTTGGAGGCTTCCATTGTGCTCTGCCTTATACCTCTTCTGATTTGTGTTTACTGCTACCTACGCTGCATCTTGATCCTGTACAGCCGCCCCAGGATATCCCCGATGCGGAAGCAGAAGGCCATCGGAATGGCCTTGGGGACTCTAGCTGTGTTTCTCATTTGTGTGCTGCCGTTCAACCTCTCACATTTAGTGGGTTTCATCAAGGGTGAGAGCCCAAAATGGAGGTACTACACCTTGCTGCTAAGCACCTTCAACACCTGCATGGATCCCATCATCTTCTACTTTTCCTCCTCCTCTTTCCGCTGCAATAGTGAAAAGTCAATTTTCAGGAAGCGTGCTCCAGTAGTACAACAGTAAACCACAAGCTCTACCTAAAACCCAAAACGCACATAAATATATTGGATCTATAGCCAGCTTCAATGTTTGTATTGCACTGTGTATTGCTGCCATTATATCAGAATGTGCATTGTTGTACAAATTGCTTTAACAGTGCAGTTGATTTGTAAAACAGTGTCTCACATGTAGATGTTGCTAACCACTGTGTAACAGAACATCATGTTACAGGTAATCTATTCCTTCTCAAAGCGACTGAGCTGCTTTCCATCCCAAGCCATTGTGGGTAATTTTATGACAAAACCACAGGACAAGTTTGGTGCATTATGCAAATTCAAAATTTTATTATTTTACGGTAAATTCTCTATTTTTGTACAGGAAGTGATATCCTTTACACCCACGTGACATCATTTCTTGTTCATTTTAACGTGGGCCGGCCACTCTTCTGCACTCATGCATTCTGTAGGCACACATGTAGAATATACCTGCAAGACAAAACACAAGTCAGCTGTAAAGTAGTGTTTAACAACCAGAAAGAGGAAATGGAAGTACATATTTCCTGCGTCATCTGGCATATGCAATCGCACAGATGTGTGAGTTTCATAAGATATATAGTGAGCATTTTCATTAATACGAAGCTGATGAGACTGTACCAACTCATAATAAACAGTTGTCAATAAAATCATGGGAACATGAAAGTATGACTGTGTTGTATTGGTGATTTTATGATTTGTTTTTCACAAAATAACAGAGCTGTCAGCAAGACAGGGTAATCACATTGCACCCCTTAATTTGAACAAACCTGCAAAGAAGGTCATGAGCAGTGCCACCCAGCCTAGTATGTAGGACCAAGAGAAGCGCCAGTCACCAAAGCGCTTGCCCAAGAAGTTCACTGTCACCCCGGTGTAAATGGCCATTGCAAGCAGAACAAAGAGAGCTGGCACGGTGGGCAGAGAGTGACACATATTAAAATGAATATCCGTAATAAAAATAAATGTTGTCACAGTGAGAAAGTTTCTACGGCAGGCCGGGCAAACTTTGTCCGAGGATTACACAAGATGCAAATTGACCAAATGGCGATTCAGATAGATGTGTCTCCATGTGGCTGTGCTCTCCTGACTCACTTGAAACAAAGAACATGATCCCAGCAGCAAAGGAGCGGTTGAACCTCTCGAAAGCCGAGAAGTGGGCAAAGGAGAGGATTCCTGCGATGATGCCAGCGAAGCATGACATGGCAGAGAGGATCATGAAAGCACGAGTGGCATTCCAGTAAGCTGAGGAGGAGCGAAACAAGGGAGAGAACATACTGTAAAGATACGTGCAGGAAGACCGACAACCAGCAGTACAATAAGAACAGTTTCGTACCAAAATGTCATCTCCCTAATATTTCTACTGACTACTGATATTTATCCTTGAACTTGGTACTTGTTCCAATGCACTGCTGGACTCACACAGCAGCCATCTTTAACACTGCTATTCACAGGCAGACAGTCAAACGTATACATACATAAAGTGAAATTTACATTAAACTGGTCACGTTGAGCAGAGGAGTCAATTTTGTGATTTTGATGCATTTTTTAATATCAGCGTTTCTTCAGATCAGTTTCTGAGCAAATTGGATTTTCCATGAATGACACGGCACCATAACTACCCACCGCTGCACTGAGTAGGAAGGGTTATTTCCACATAGACAAGCTGCCAAATCAAGTGGGGTTACAAATGTTTTGTTGTATATAATTGGTATTCTGTGTCTGTTTTCGGCAAAATTTCATCACACCAACTCCTACGCAGAAGGAAAAGAGGAAGTTAAGACAGTTCGAATACAACTCACAGGTCGGTACAATGATCATTAAAAAACTCAGAGAGACAGATCGTTAGATTCAGGACTTTCAATCTTAAATCACAGTGTTTTATCACTATTTGAGATCCAGTGTGCAGGATTTAAGGGGATCTATTGACAGAAATGAGATATAATGTGTTTTCATTAGTGTATAATCACCTGAAACCAAGAATTATTGTGATTTTGTTACCTTAGAATGAATCTTTTATAACTAAAGAGAGCAGGTCCACGTCAACGGAGTCCGCCATCCTACACCACCATGTTCCTACAGTAGCTCAGCGTGGACAAACCAACCACTGGCTCTAGAGAGGCCCATTCATGTTTATAGGTTCTCCACTCTTACTTTAACTGGCTTGCGATTGCGATTAGATTGTTGTATTTTCAGTGTTAGGAACTATGAATGGCAGCGTTGGTCAGTCCACAGTGTCGGTCCATACTAAAACATCTGTTGCCTTCAGATTTCGTCACCATGAGGTTTGGTTTAGAGTGAAATGTCTAGACAACTATTTGAAAGGTTGCCATTACATTTGGTTCGGACATTCATGTCCCTATGAGGATGAAATGTAATAGGTTGGTGATCCTCTGGCTTTTGATCTAGTGCCATCATTATCTTACAAATATCAATATGTCCAATACTTTGGTGTCTGAGCAGCATTCCAACCAGCCCCTGCTATACTTTGTGTTTAATGGTAACTGACAGATTTTAGCGTGCTAACATGCTCTACTCAGATGGTGAACATGCATCTGCTAAACATCAGCATGGCATTGTCACTGTGAGCATGTTAGCATGCTGACATTAGCATTTAGCTCAAAGCATAGTGCTGTGTTTAGTCTTGTTAAAGGAGCTTTTTTTTTTTTTTACATCTATTAATCACTATTTTTCAACGTGACATGAAAAATGAGACCCTCAACGTCTCTCGGTTTCCCACTGTATCCAAGCCCGTGGATGATTTGTTTAATGCTGCTGGACTGTGAATTTCTTCGTGAAGGACTCAGGTCCGATTTTCCAAGTAAGTCCATAGGTGTTGCTGTTGTTTTAGTCTGCCTGTATGTCCTCCTCATACCAAATTCTTGTTATTGTACCTCTAAGGTAAAGTGGTGTATTGACATATGTAAACCTAAACTCTGGTGCATTGTACCTCAGGGAGACAAAACAGAAACTTTTACGTGCCCAAGAAAATATTTCCCCCACTTACCAATGCTGTCAGTCTGCATGTAGCACTTGCCAGACATGCAGTACCTCCACAGGCCCTGATGGGCAAAGCTGCCAGACAGACGGTACTGCATCCAGTAGTCTGTGGCTGTGGAGACCACCAACAGGATGTTCCCCACGATGGCACAAAATAGGCCCCCTCCCATGAAGCTGTACATCATGAGTGACACTATAACAGTGGTAAAGCTTTATGCACTGTGCAAAAAGAGAAGAAGACAGGAGTCAGTGGTGCACGTAAACTTGTTGTTATGATTTTCTTTTTTCTCTTTCCAGCTTTAGTTTTATTGTTGATTTAGATGCAAATGATTGAGGAGACATGAACGGCCTGAAGGCGGGGATGCAGAAGCAGGACAAGCCACTGCATGTCATGTCAGTCTGCTTTGCCACAGGCGAAAATGGGGGCTATTCTTTGAGCTACAGTTAGGACACCACGATTTAAGTATCTGATGAAGGAAAGACATCAATATACATTTCCTATTTGGACCAACAATGTTAGTTCCCCCTCCTGAAAACAGTGTTGAATTTTTACCACTACACTCAGTAACAGACGTCCTTCTTGTAGACTAATTCAGTCAGAAACATTTGCAGTTCCTCATTTAAGGGTGATGCCTAAGACAGATGATGCTTTTAGATGTATGTGAGTCTGTTTGAATGCATTTAAGAGTTGTTTCTTGACAGTTAGCTGAAGCCACACAGCAGAACCCGCCATGAGAACCGCTGGCCTGCAGAGTGATCACACCAACCACAACACAACCAGCTCCTATCAACGTCTCTATTTAAACATGTTCTTCTTTTTTTTTTTCTACACTCATTTCTGCCGTTACACAAGCCACAAGTATGTAAAAGTATGGAAATAGCCCAACATCACCACAGTCAGCCTAAACACAAAGCTGTAAAAGAGGTCAGAGCTGATACAAAGCCTTGAATTTAATATTAAACGATGAGAACGATGACAGCAGCTTTAAGAAAAGCAAATGGGATCATTTATGTTTGAATTAGTCCAACTTGTCAAAGATGCACAGTCGTAATTAGCCATAATATGCTTTTTTTTTCAAGTATGGGGACAAAAAACTGATATGAACTAGTCAAATTAATCAGTATACAAGGCATAACATGTCAAACATCTGTTGGTCAAGTGGGTCAATTTTACTTTAAAGCTGTCAGACACAACATGCATCATGCACAGTCTTAAGCGGAGAGTCACCGCTGAACACCACAGATGTATCTTAGATGTATCTGTGCAAGTGAAAGGAACCAGCCATCTCAAATTTGGCACGAAATTTCATAAATGTGTCGATTGCGTTAAAAGACAAAATTGCATCCTAATAATGTGAGCTACAATCCTGCGAGTGCCACCACCACATGTTAGAGGCCCTCTCAGCCCACCTGTGAGACATGCACCCACTGGTTAGCATGCCATGATATTCCCCCTACTTTATTATTTTTAATCTAAATCTTTTAGCATCCCGATGGCTTCAGCGATTAACAAAAGACCCGGCGTCATCTTACCTGAATTCCTCAGGATAAATCAACCCTCTTAAGTATCGGCCTTTCCTCAGGGAAAGAGTGAGAGAGAGTGCAAGCCAGGAGTGAGCGAAACGTCAAAGAGGAAGCCCTAGGCTGAATTCCAAAAAGTTATCCCCTCCACTTTTCTGTTGATGGAGGCAAAATCCTTTAAAACAATCGGCACAGAACAAATGCACTTGAGCTGGTGGGCCGCACGCCACGTGACTCTTTCACACTGAACTACATGGGAGTATTTTGGGGGGTCAGGGGAGAAGGGAGGGGGGGAGATGGCGTCGGGGGGGATGGGGGCAGGGTCTGGGATATGAGGCCGCGGCACCACAGTCCTTGTCTGTTGTTCTATTAGGTATTCTGGAACTGTGGATGTGCAGAGGCTTGCAGTACTGCTGTGGTCAATGGAACATGCTGAAGCGCACACTTTCTTTCAGTGTGGCCGGGGTGTGGTCATGGGGACACACACACGCTTAGAGCAGACACATGACCAAAGAGCTGCTTAGTAAAATTAGACACCGCGCGCAGAGTGTTATACATGTTCACCCTGAATATGTAATGACGTTATGGAAACACTGCACTAACAGTAAACGCCTGCCCAGTACCGCACATGGAACTAAACATTTTCACACCTATAAAGTATTTACATTATTAGTGTCAACGCTGTGAGCTACTGGGCTACTTGTGCATCTACACGATTAACGTGGCTAGTCAGACCGTTCACAGGTGCTAGAATGGACGATGACTTGAGGTAAAATCAAGTAATATGAAAGTAGGATTACATCTCAGATGGTCTGTGGTGCTGTTCAGGGAACTCACATGGCCACAGGCGTTTGGTTTGAAGTGACACCTGTTGGTGGTGTGAACCATTCGAAACAGAGATAGGATGAAATATATATAAATCCAACCGAAATAACATATTTTTAAAGGTTGCTTGTTTCAGCCGAGGTGTGTAAAGGGTGACATATGACTCCCACGCTTACACCTAAGCCGTATCGTATGAGCGTGATCTTTCAGGTTGATTTTAACCTCGAGCGAGCTGGGGTGTGCAGTTAAAGGCCCCACACATGATCAGACATGACGTTGGACAGCAAAATCACTGCAGGCTAAGAGACAGAGAGGGACCCCAATGCTGGTAAAATCATAAAAAAGGTAGGTACTTTATGACCTTAAAGGATAAATTCACCCAGCAATGAAAATGTAGTCATTTCACCCTCATGCCGATGGAAAGTCGGGTGAAGTTTCGCAGTCCACAAAGCATTTCTTGAGCGTCACAGCAAAACAGTGCTGCAACATTTTCCTAAACAACTGAAGTAGAGGGGAACCCCCCAAAAAACTCATAAATGGCTCCATAAAGCCCCAAGCCCAAAAAAAAAAAAAATGGCCCCATACCACATTTCTAGCATAATCAAAGTCTCCTGAAGCCACTAGATCCGAAACTGATTAGAAAATCTTAGTAATCTTAGTAATAGTTACTTACAGTGAATCTTCACTGTAGCTGCTAAGCTAAAAGCGTTAGCTTGCACCCTGCTGAAGTCGGTACACGAGCTCAACCACGTGTCAGTGGGTGTCAAAAACATCTTTTCTAATCAATCACAGGATCTCATCTTGTTTTATGTCAGATGAGCTATTTGGAGCCAATTTATGTTTGTTTTTTTGCTTGTTTTTTTATGTTTTTTAAAAAAGTCCCCATTTACTTGAGTTGTTTAGAAGAATTCTCTTCTGCTGTGAAGCTCCGGAAATGGTTTGGGGTGAACATCCTTTAACCGATCTCCTTCAGCAACTAGTAGGAAGTGCAACAGCCTTGAGAGCGCTGAAGAATGGGGGTTTCTCTTAGCATGGTGCAAGTCTGTTACTATATTTAATGGATATGTCAGTGTACAAAGTGTCTGCGCGATCGACTTCCTTATCTGTTGTGCCTTGAGTTGCACACATAATAGCATTTTTTGGTACATGTTAGCACTATTTACAAAGGACTGAGAGACCCTGACGATGCAACTGCAGGTGCTCTTCATGCGATTACAAAAACAGATAGGAGGCATGTTCTTCGACAGCCCTGCAGTCGATCATGTTTCCTCTACGAGAGGCCGCTGAAGCAGAGGTGGACAGAGGTTTTTCTAACCTATACATAACAATGGAGCGCATTTGAGTTCCGGCCACTCCCTTCTAGTCGGAGGTAAAGATACCCCAAGATGAGAACTAACCAAGCAAAAAGGCTCATTCTCATGGAAATAACTCAATTAAACAGGATGCCTTATCTGTAGGAGTCTGAGGAAACATGTATGGACTGGGGGATGTGAAACAAATGGACGAATAGGTGATGTGCTTTATATTAGATTAGATTTTCTGAGGCTACTGTCTACTGTTCTTGTCTGTCTGGTGTGTTTTTTAAATGTGTCTGTTTGTTCCGTATTGCACTGACTCTCAGTTCACATTAAAGTTATTCTAAATCTAATACAATGCGGCCAAAGGATGAAACCACACAGCCGCCCTGCAGACCATCTGACCAACATGATAGACAGGGCTGCACTCTTTAATTCAACACTAACGGACGCTGAATTCACAAGTGAGTAACAATTATTTGGGCCTGTCTTCGAATGTGGAAACGGCAAATGAGAGTTACATATAACCTGATAATCTTATTTAGGGAGTTTTCACACTTTTGACTGTTGGCACTGCCCTGGGTGTTTTCTGAAATGTGCTCTCGGAGGGTGAATATGATGATTTATTTTACGCACTCTGTTCAACAACTGTGAGAAGTCCACCCTTCAAACTGGGTCAGAGGAAGTAGCTGGCAGGCGGTTTACCATCAGTGGAACATGCCAACAACATGCTTCCACGAATCTGAGCCACCGTCTTTTCCAGAGAGCTGCGGAGAGGACAGACTTCTGAGGGGATCTGGAGTGGAAAAAAACAAAAAACACGGTGACCCTGACCCTGCATTTTCAGGATGTCACAACAGTGTAAGTGTTGTATGCACCCGAGGAAAGGTCACACTTATAATTATAAGGCACTTCCTCATTTCATCGTGACAAGTGCACTTCCTCAAAACGTTCAAGTCCAAAAAGGAAACCTTCTTGTTTTTTTCTTTCTTAAAAGTAATGCAGACCAACATGTAACAGCGTCAGAAAAACAATATCGTCTGCGGGGTTAATCCCTGTTTAACTGCTGCATGATAAGACAAACTAGTCCGTTACAGCAGGTTTTTCCAAGTCCTGCGTTGTTAACTTACGAAAGCGGGGCGGCCCTGCATTTGGGTCAGCCTTTACAATGTTGATGACTTACATTTACATTAAACCTTGCAACCTCTTTCAGAATCAGAATCAGAATCAGAATAATGTAAGTTTCCACACACGAGGAATTTTGCTGCGGTCTGTCGGTGCAAAACAACAAACAGCACTGAAAACACTTGAAAGACATCATTAAGATATGGATATAAATGGAGATGAAAAATAGACATTAACACACAAAATGGACAAAAAATGTAAACATAGGAAAAACAGTAGAACAATATGTGCAAATGTGAGTGTTATTTTAAAAATGTTCCACGTAATTGTCGTGTTACGCTGATATCAATGAGTAAAAGGCGATTACAGAGAAATAAAACAGAGATTCAGACATTGACAGCATTGTCAAGTCCTCAAAAAAGATTCAAAATGTATTAAAGTTTTTCTGATTCTATTGTTCTAAGATGCTGTTCAAACGCTTGATGTGATGGGTTTGCACCACAGCACAACCTGCTGTGCGAATATAACATCAGCCCTGTGCTCCAATACCCACATTACCATAATATTTAGAACACCAGAAACAGATTTAATATGTCCCAATATGAAGTATGGGACATGCGGTATGCTAAAAAACACCAAGATCACCTGCTACATCCAGTTGTGTGTTGTTGTAGGGGAGCCGGTGTGCTTCCTTGGCTTTTCTGACCCACAATCCTCTGTGCGGTGGAAGATGCATCGCGCAAAGCTGAGGGAGCACAAACTTTTGACAGCTCGCTGACAGATGACAGACCATTTAGGTGTTAGTGCCACGTTCTTTGTGCTCCACAATCTCGTGCTGATGCTGCGAAAGAATAAAGGAGCAAGAGGGTCAAAGTTCAAGGCCCACTGTCATGAAGTAGGATGCCTCGATTGTGTACATACTGCATGCAACAGTGAGTACTTTGTAAATGCAGCTGCAGCGCCTACGACAAGGAAAAAGTAAAAGTGTATGATTATGAACACACCCCAGGTCACTGTGTTGGAAACGGCTTACGGTTACTTAAATGTGTGTTTCCTGACAACAAAAAGAAGACCGTTTGAGTCATCATCAGGGTAAATCATGTACTGTGACGGTGACTCACAGCTGTTTCCTGGGTGCTCTCCCTTAAAATGTGACCGGACCTTGAAGCGTATCACAAGATTCTTCACTTAGGCAGCAAACGTTCATGTTGAGAGGAGGCGTCACCGACCGTGTTCCTCTATTGCGCAACACAACTTCAAGGCCCCGAGCCGTCAGACAGCGCTGACGTCACCTTGTCAGTGTCTGAATGAGAGAGGAACAGGCTGGCACTGTGATGTTTCACTTCACCTTGTGGTTTTGAGGTTTTTTATTTCATGTTTTAAGATACATAGCCTTATAATAAATTTAAAAAAACACACACAAATAGAAACACATTCAGTCAGAGTGAGTTACTGTAAGTGGAGGATAAAATTTCAGATGTATGTAAATTTTAAAATTTCTGTTTGTGGTTAAAAAAACACGGCATATGGAGTAATTCAAGCAAGTGAATTATCGTGTATCGTAAGTGTTTTCAGGGGTTACCCACATTGTTTTATGTAACAACACTATGAACTTTGGCAAAGTCTTAATGATTTGACAGTGAGACATCCCTAAACCCTTGCGGACCAACCGGGAACACACCTCAAAGTCTGTAAGTATGCGAATTGTACGGAAGCCCTGAGGGGACAAAAAGGAAATTGTCTTTTTTTTTCCTGGAGATTCATTTTCTTAGCCTTATAACCACAGGACTGGTGAAAAAAAGGTTTTGCTAGAATACACTTTCCTGTAAAGTTCCTTAATTCCCCCCATCTGTGAAAACGCAAGAAAAAAAATGTTTACTTGGTTTCATACATGAAAAAAAATATCTCCTGCAAAAAAAAAAAAAAATCCAGGCAAAATTGTAAAAAAAAAAAAAATCCACATTATTTCACAGAATTAAAAGAAAAAAAATCAACTTCAAAAGTTTATCCTGGCAAAACTTTTTTTTTTTCCCAACAGTTCTCAAGTCATAAACACAGGAGAGAAAACAGTTTAGATCAAACTTGGATCAATAGGAGAAAAAAAAAAATCTCACTTGCCCCTCAGGGCTTCCGTAGAATTGGGCCCAGCTCTGCACCTCCCAGCTGAGACAGTGGATGGAGCTGAGGTACAAGGTGATCTCTCGGGTAAACCTAACAGCAGCTCCCTCTGTAGGCCCCCGACTGACTTGTTTCTCCTGTATAAAATACTTATGCACAGAAAAAGTTACAGTAATGGATCATCATAAGGTATGTACGCTTGAGAAAAGAATTTCCAAAAGGGATTTAACAGGATTTCAAGCACTTATTCAAAAGGAGAGAATTTGCTTTTATACCCTTAGATTGCTGTACTCTGCGAGCTGATAGCTGGGACGCTACCTGCAGAAAGAAAATCTAAATGTGTGATCACCAGTTCTTTGTTGTGCTGTCCTGTCTTGTTACAGGGGACTTCTAGGTTTGGACTGTGTTTGTGTGCTGCTGTAGATTAAAAAAAAAAAAAAAATCCAACGAGAACCCGTCAAGTCAGATACCTGGCTCTGCAGAGTAGCTCTCCGCTTGTCGCCACGCACCACATCGCTGGAAACAGAGAGGAAGCTGATCAAAGTGCACGCAAATGGAAGAGAACGAAGGGCAATGATGCGGAGACACGGTGCGAGGATTATGAACAGCACACGTCCGCGGAGGGAAGGGAGCAGCTCTGACATCTTTACAAATTCTTTATCTCGTTATCCACCCGCGCATGGCCACGACTGAACCCACACACAGCAGCAGATCACCGCCGCAAAGTACCGCATGTTGCCAGAGAGAGAAGGAAGTGGGTTCATGTAATAAAGCCGTTAATCATAAGGTCATAGGGGATGCAGAGCAAAAGGAATGTTTTGTGCGTGACCAAGAAAAACAGTAAAGCTATTGGTTACAGCTGTGTCTTACTGGAAATATTATCAAATTGTGAAGTTATGATTAATAAGAAGCCAAATAAATGCACAGGAATGTCTTATGCTTTGATTTATTATGATAAAACACTTACAAAATGAGTTTTAACCTAGATTATACAGAAAAGTGCTATAAATATCCTTCGCCCACTGAGACAAATGTTTGACACCGGAGCTTATCTCATTTAAGATAATGATTAAAATGTAGAAAAATCTCATACATTAGAATAAAACATACAAAAAAAACCCACAACATGCTGTACAAAAGTTAAAGACGCATCACAACAGATTTCGGGATTTTCAGACGGTTGTAGCGACTCTGACAGGTGCTGGAGGGACAAAGCTGGGGAGAGCCACCGATCTCTCCGACGGAGTCTGAAAGAAAAACAAGCCGGTTCATTTCGTGTTAAATCGACAGAAGCGTCGATCTTCCGCTTGAATGTGTTTGATCCGAAAGGCTACCTGCTGCAATCTGTTGTAATCAGGGAGAGACTTCAGCCCTCCTGTCAGCAGGTTATGAGGAGGGATTGTATCTGGTTGGACTGTTATCACCTGTGAGGGACAAGGAAGAAGGTTAAACAACAAGACGCAGGATTCATTGTGTTGTTCGTACTATCTGATGCATGGAGTACGGTATGTATTTTACACATCAACTATAATTATAAACCAGTGATGAGATTCTCACCTTCTCAACGGCTCTGGACACTGGATATCTTGTCTGCCGACCTACAACACAAGAAAAACAGAATTTAAAGACAATGTGTCGCCCTGATTAAATATCTGGTGCTGAAACTTGACTTACTTCTGTTCCTGCGGCAGTAGACACAGAGGTAGATGGAGCCTCCGAGCAGGAGCAGGAAGAGGAGGCTGCAGGGGATTCCAGCCGCGATGCCCGCTATGGCCGGTCCACTCAGCCCTTCACCTGTTACCACCAGGAGGAACAGTCAGCAGTGATTTTACAACGGTGGCACCGTCACTGAATTTAGATTACCGAACGCATAATCCGAGGCCATGTTCAGACAGCAGGCCAATCAGATTTGTTTCTTTCTGATCTTTGGGTCCAGACATCACCAGACACATCGCGAATTAGGCGCCGGTAACTCTGTACGCTGGTGACTTTGATTTTCAACACGGATGCATGATAAATCATCTCGCCCTCCAACTGTCCGGACTGACTGTGCATTTACATGCTGTCGGAATTATCAGGAAAAAAACATTGGGAAAAAAAAAAAAAACTGGGAAAATTCACAAAAATGCCCTCACAGGTCGGAACAACAACTCGGAAAGTCTGGCAACATATTTGGTTCACGAGTTCCTGAGTGGATATCATATAAGTAAACACTGGGTTGATGGCTAAGAAACTTTGACCAAAAGTATGTATTGTCAAGTCACAGCATCGTTTCCTTGTCACTCAAATACCAGAAACAGCTGTCAACGTGCTGTTTAAACGCTCCTACATGTTCCTACATTCCCACATGATGCGCATGAACAGACCGAAGTCGGGGGAAACGACTTCCCAACTAGGGGAAATCATCAGAAAGACCCTCAGTGGGAAACGTGAAACACATCTGAATGTGGTTTAGAACCTGATTTGCAAAAGTTGTTTGTGTGGTTTATTTTTGCCCTTCAGACTCCCTAAAATCAATCTGGATATGCTGGCAGTCTGAACATGACCTAACGCTCTGCCATACCTGGACCAATCCTGTGGATCTCAGACGGCTCTCCTTCAGTCGTAAGAGCTTTGGGGATGACCCGAAACCTGTACGTCGATTTGGGATCAAGGTTGAAGATGATCACACTCCTGACAGAGCCCGGATGGTGCTGGATGGTGCGAAACTTGTTTGAGCTGCCTCTGGTTTGGGTGCGATTACTGTTGTCGGTCAGGATGTCTGGTCCTTTCATCTGGATGTCAAACCCTTTGCAAAAGCACATGGAATTCATAGGTAGGGTATTAGAACAATATCACAATATTATCAGGTTAAATGGAGAAAAAAAAACAGAGAGGGAGTAATAGCAAAGGTGGACATTTTCTTCTCACAGCACTTTTGTCCTTAAAATGTTTCATCTCAAAACACAGCGCCGCTCAGCTCGAGTTTTCACACACCGCATATTTACACCCCTATCTTCCATGTTGACTTCTCAACACGGTGTCGGCTTTCTGTCCGAGGACTTCTGCTGAGCCGTACGGATTCAAAACAAGGACGACAAGTTCACGTGTGATGTTCAAAAGGTATTATTGTGAAATATAAATCAACCCAGAGCTTTCCAGAGTCAATACTGTGTTACCTGTAACAACAGAGGTAGGCGGGACCTCCCAGGTCAACCTGACGACGGTTCCTTCTTGATTAGGTAACACACTGAAACCTGAGATTGACGGTCCTGGAAAGAGAGGGATTGTGAGCAAGGGGGGAGATCAAGAGGGGGCAGGTGGAGGTGGAGGGGGGGTGAGGGTACACCAAGACTGGAGAGCTTTGTTTAAAAGGGAAAGAGCAACCTCAGGAATTACTTAGCTCTCCATCTGAGGGCCCATTGTGTCATTTTGCTCTGGTAATGCTAGTAGAGCCTGAAAACTGGAAGCTGAGGGCAACAGTATCCTTACAGGATTTAAAAATGGCCAGTGTAGGAAATGGGACAATTCAATTTTTTAAATACCACTTTAAAGTTCTCAATGGCTGTGGTGGAGGACGTGAGCATATCTTTAAGTATTAATGCAACAATGTCACAATATGCTCTTACAACAAGGGTCGATTGTATCAAAAATGAAAGTAAAAGGGAAAAGTGAGCGCTGATAATAAAAGTGAAAGAGCTCCCTCTGGAGAAGGGCTGCATTTTACTCATTTAATTGTTGAGTAATCTGCTAATTGAATTAATGAACTGAGAACATGAAGTTCCCCATGATGCCCCCAAGTTTGAAAAAACACTGCCAAAAGAGCCCCCTTGGGTGCTCCTATGGTTGATAAAACATGATAAAGTGCCTTTTAGGGTGCTCTTCCAGTTCACTGTAAATGCATCATGACTTTCTGCATGCTGGTGCCCCCCTTTTTTGCCCCTGCCCCTCAAACATACTGGATCCACCTCTGTGTCCTACTGCGCTCAACTGTGACAGGCAACCATCAAATCAACAGCAGCAGCTCCTCACCCCTCAGCTGAACTTCCCTCCTTTGGATGCCCATTGGGTTGCTGCAGACACAAGTGTAGTTTTGGAGGCGGAAGTTGGTGACATTGTAATCACGAATCTTGAGCTGCGTGGTGTCGGCGCTGATCTGGTAAGATGTCCCATTGGTGACAGTCTCGCCAACTTTGGACCATGACACCACAGCCCGGGGCGTGGCCTCGCTGACACAGTGGATAGTGACCGCTATTTTGTCGTCAGCATCGACTGCGGTTTCCACAGCTGGCAGGAACTTCACCGGACTACCTGGGGAGGAGACGAGGCTCTTGTTTGGCTGAGGAAGATGTGTGATTTTTTTTGAATGACAGATTACTGAGCATCTAAAACTTACTTGCAGTAATATTGCACTTATTCTGTTCAAGTGGGTGGTAGGCCTGGCACGTGACAGTTTTCCCGTTGAGGTTATCTGTGGCGGCGACAGTCAGGCTGAAGTTTCCTGCTGCGCTGCTCGTGTTGCTCAGTGCCGGGAAAGAAAGCTGAGCTTCTGGGGTTCCCCCTGCCCACCGACAGCGGTACTGCAGGGTGACGTTGTTCACCGACTGCACAGAGCACATCGGGCTGCCCGTCGGCCTCTCTGTCCAATGAGAAAAAACGATCTTACAACAGGACGAAGAAAAGGACACCGAAAACATAAAACGTTCCCAACTTTTCACATACCATAAACCGTCAAAATGATGCTCTTGTGGCGCTCTTCTTTAGTCTCATCGTTGAGCAGCGTGCATGTATAATTGCCCCCTTGACTCGTCTGTATGTTTGTTAGATTTAGGACTCGTCCGTGGGACTCGGACAGGGTCCGACCACCGACGGCCCACTTAACAGTCGGCTGTGGGAATCCTTCAGCCTCGCAGGAGAGGCTCAGAGAGTCTCCGGTCTCGTAGAATGGCTGAGCTGGACGGGCCTCAAGTTTGGGGTCATCTGGTCCATCTACAGAACACGCCACAGAGAATACAGAGGAGAGTTGTTAGACATGAGGGGGACACAAACACAGACAGGGTTTTTTTTTTTTAAAAATGCATCTAAAGTTATTAATCTTACACAGCACAGTGACGTTCATGTGAGCTGTCACACTGCTGAAGGGGTTGGTCAGCGACACCGTGTACTGTCCCGCGTCGCTTCGGTTTGGCCTGAGGATCACGAGACTCTGTTCCTCCACCGAGTAGCGCGAGTTGTTTTTTATCTCTGTGCCGTTGACGAACCACGTCTGATGCTCGACCACTCCTTGCAGCATGCTGTAGCTCAGGGTGAACCGGTCAGCTCCTTCTATGGCAAACTTAGCTGAGCTCAGAGTCACACTCTTGATGATTTCTGCAAAAGAAAAGGTGAAGAGGTGGATATCACATGGCTGTTGCTCCGGTTTTTCTTCCAAATGCACCAAAATGAGAATGCAATGTCTCATTAAGGTGGTTAATCTGGAGTAAATCAGAAAACATAAAAATCGTAAAAGCTTCTGGATGCCTGATAGACATGAATTTTCTTGGCCACATTACACAGTGCAGAGGCATCTAAATATAAGCAGCAATACAGCTAGAGGGAGATTCAGAGTCTTGTGCTGGCACAGGGCTGCCCAAAGTGGGGCCCATGAGCTGAAGTTGGCACGCCACGAGGTTCAAATTGGCCCACAAGGTGCTTCTTGTGAAAGCAATATGTACGAATTCAAGTCAGGAGCATTCAATAATGAACTAAAATCATGAAAAGAATGTGAAAGAAGGCGTTACAGAGGTATCTGCTGGAGTTAGCATGCTAACCAGCTGGCCCTGGCCTGGCCTGTCCTTAAGCCCTGGCCATCCACAGCTCCTGTGCGAGTGGTCTATGAACCTACACTTCACAGTCCGGACCACTAGCTCCATTGCTACCCGAGTTAACTCGTAGTGGTAGCTACTGTTAGCAGCTTTTAGCACCAATTCTGGTGAAATGCTGCCCCCTATTTTTTTTAATAATGAATTCGACAGGTGACAAATTCTCATATATTGCACCTTTGAATAATTATGGTATAAATGCTGTTAGTTCCGTTTTATTTTGTCAGAATAATGCTCTGTATGTAGGATCCCCTAATTAATCTTTCATTTTTACAGTCTGAGAATGGCGGTGAAAGGTGACATTTTGCATCTTAAAAGGCTACACAGTAGGTGTTTGCTTTCGGCCCAGACCCTGCTGTTAAATTTCAGTTTTGGTCCCCAAGCAGAGAGTTTGGGCACCCCTGGTCCAGCACAATCCTGGATAACATAATAGCATAATCCACCATGCATTTTTCTTTTCTTTTCTTTTATATGACATGGTGTATACAGACAAGACTTAAGGTAAGAAAACTGGAAATGTTGCAAAAAATTAGCACATTAAACACAGCTAGTGACCATTTTTCTGCCAACCATGAACTTCACCCAGGCAGAATCTGTTTAAACTCACACCTCTACAGTAGATTTACTGAACATCCCAATGTTGCCAAGTCCAGCTAAAGCATACAGCAATAAAAAACGTGGAACAAGCAGATACGGAATGTGCGATGGTGTCAACAGGGTTAAAGGAACAGTTCACCCCCAAAAGAAAATTAAGTTGCTATCTTCTCAACCCAATGCGGATGAAAAGTCGGTTGAAGTTTCATCGTCCACACATCATTTCTGGAGCTTCACCTGATTTTCCATCGGCATTGGGGTGAGAAGATGATAACTGAATCTAGATTTTGGAAGAACTTTTCCTTTAATTGCCCATCTTAACTGGGTTGAAGCTAAATCAGAGCCTCGTCAGGTACTCACCAAACACTCTCAGAGTAAAAGTAGCCAAAGACTTTTCCAGGCCAGACTTTGTCATCTCAACAGTGTATTTACTGCTGTAGCCAAGCGGCACGTTCACAAATGTAAGAGATCCATTTGGTTCGATCTTCAGCACATCTTTATGGGCTCCGGCTATGTCTATGGGAGTGGATGAGTCAATAAGCCAGGTGGCTACAGTAACACTTCCCATGAACCAGTTGACTAATGTGTCAGGAGCACCGCTGAAGGGCACAGCCAGAGTCACATTCGTGCCGGCCACAGCATCGACCTCAGTGGGACCAGCAGCAGAAACCAGCAGCTCAGTGTGTGCACCTGTCAGCGTGGAGCCAAGGAAACACAGTTTAACGAGGAAATGTTCATCTCTTTATTCTTTAAATCCTTAATGGGCCTGTGAGTGAGGAACAATTTGCAAAACAGCAAATGCTGATGTGTCGCAGGTGATTATCCAAAGCTTAACATGAGTGTCTGTACCTGACACTTCAAGCACAAACAAATAGTTAACATAGTTCAACGTGAGACCTGACAAAGAGTGAACAATATAAGCAACAAAACTGAAACACAGAATTTAGTTTTAGTCTTACCTTGAAGAGCAAAGACAAGTAAAGTGGCCAGAAAAACTTTGCTTAATCTCCTGAATTCTTCCAGCCACATCATTTTTTTTATAAAATAGTTGGACAGCCGAGTGGAGAGAGGAGTCAGCTGAGTTTAAAGGTTGAACTCCAGGCACATTAAAACACAAGAAATGTAGAAGAAACGTCCTTGCTGTCTTGGGCAGCAGTGAGTGATCAACCTGTGTGTCCTCCCTTGTGTCCACCCGTGTGTCCTCCTGTGTTTTCACCTGTGTGTCCTCCTGTTTTTCCACCTGTGTGTCCTCCTGTTTTGTCCTCCTGTTTTTCCTCCTGTGTGTCCTCCTGTGCTCGAGCTGAAGCTTTCAGCAGGGCATGTGAGTAGCTCACCTGAGCACATTCAAAGCCCTGATTGTGCGTGTTAGGCCACGCCCCTCCTCCACAGTACCTGCTTTATTTCTGTTTGGTGAAGAAGCCAATAATGATTCAATGTATGATGTGTGTCTTTCAACAGGGCAAATGACCAAGTGTCTAAAGTTGATTGATTTTTAAATGTAGTTTTGTAACGTGTTGATGTATTGACCTGACAAACAGTAATGTGAGGAAGTTTACTCGCCCTCATCGTATTAAATGACTTGCATAAGTTCTCTAATGCACTCAAGTATCAGTTCGTACATCCATAAACATTTCTGAACGTGTTTCTAGTAGGGCTGGGTATTATCTGCTGTCGTTATCATGATAATATCAGGCGTATCAACTGTTGTCCTGGTTGTAAAGGCTGCATTACAGTAAAATGATGATATTTTCTACTTGCCTTTACCCACTTAGTCAATATATCAACATTACTTATGATTATTTATCAAAAAATCTCATTGTTTTATATAATTTGCAATATCTACATTGAGGCATTTGGTCAAAAACATCCTGTATACAGCTTACATTATATAAAAATCAATGCCATCTGATAAATGCAGCTGTCCTTCATTAAGTGTTTAATGTCCATTCTGAAAACTCTTTTTATTATGAAATTATATTTTGTACTGCTTTTCACAATAATAATTAATTCCAACTGTTTTAATTTCAAAATGTCTGTTTTTATTTCACTGGCATTTCCCCCTGTGGTTGTTTCATTAACTGAATGAAAACGAACTGGCAGGTTGTTTGTTGCTTTCACCTGAATGAGCAGACAGATTAGAAGATTAAAGATTCCTTTAAACCAAACATTACTGGAATTAAATAAAAATGATCTGAATTCAATTCTGCTTTTGTGAAAAGAAGCAGAAAAACATTAAATGAGATAAGCTCCAAAAAAAAAAATGGAATTATTTCACAATGTTTCAGAAACGGTGTTAATTCAAGTTAATGGTCAAATCCACCAGGATGAAACAATTCAAAAATAAATCCCCTCATCGCCACTTTCTCGAAGAGTATTCACATTTCCACCAAACCACATGTTTTGCAAGAGCGTGTTGAAAATAAGGTTGCAACTGATGATTATTTTCTTAACTAATCAATCAGTCCTCAAATGTCTTGTTTCGTCGAGGACCCAAAGACAATAATTCTACAGTCATAGAGGAGTAAAGATACAGAAAATATTTACATTTAAGAAGCTGGAATCTGAGAACTTGTGAGAAAATGTACTCAAAATAATTAATCGATTATGAAAATAGTTATATTATTGACTAGTAATCTAATAATAGCTCTAAATAACACCATGTGTTGGTCTTTAAAAGGTGAATTCTCTCCTGCCAGATTCCAATCATTACAGCTCTCACGATTACAGGAATAGCAGCATTTATCTAGGGGATTTTAAATGTGTGCTGTAATGTATCGTTGCTGTCAGTCTACATTACCTGAGGGAAATGTTTATTGTAAGGTCAAACCAAAAGAAATGCCAAAAGAAGTCACAGGTGTGTTTAGATATGAAAAAGACTGTCGGCTTTATTGTCATGGTCATGTTCTGTACAATCAACAGAAAATTGAGGCGCTTGCGGTAAAATTCGGTTTTCTGATCATCTCCTCCTCGCTCATACTGAGAGACACCATCCCGGAAACCCCGTTACACTTACACAAACTATACAAATTACCTGTAGACTTGACACTAATCATGTAGGGCATAATCATCTCAACATGTCTGGGTCCATATTTACATATATCATTTACAAAAACTGCACCTCTTAACATGTGTGACCACAGATATACAAGATTAAAGAGCTGAGCCAAGCTGCTGTTGGTAAACTGCATTGTACAGTGTCTTACAAGGAGCGGCGTGAGTGACAGGAAGATTCTGGGTGTGAATTATTGCATAAAAAGACTGCTTGTCTACAGTTCCAGTGTTAGCCTGTGATGCAGATGATCCAGCAGTGTAAGTTAAAATGCGCATAAAAGACGAGATGATCCTTTTTGGGGTTGTCTGGGTCTGCTGCAGGACGGTGTTTCTCAGTACTCCTCCCCTCCTCTGTCGGTACCTCCCTGCATACCCTGAGGAGTCACAGTCTCGAACAGAGGGATTAGACTGATACGTAAGCTCGTCCTCCGGGTGTGCTCAGGTAATACAGTCGAGTTATTCAGTAGTCCTGCGAGGAGACAAGGGAGCCGAGATATGTGATTCAAGACAAGAGTCGCAATTAAAATCTTTTAATTAGTTTTGCTTCCCCTCACCACAAGACACTTAATACTCTCTGGCAAAGCAATTAATTAGTATTTCTGCAATATAAAGGACAGTAACATTGATATTCCCAGCAAACAATTCTATCATTTATCACAAGACGCAAATTTATTGCATGCATACAGAAACTTGAAACGTATCAAGTCAGATTAATTACGAGGCAGATATAGGTTTACAGAGAAAAGGGAATTTTTGAATTTTTGAGCATTTCCTACAAATTTTTCAGGAATGATTCACTGCCATAAAAAATTGTGAAGACTTGCTTTGAGAGGATTTTTTTTTTTTGGAATGTTGGTTGGACAAAATTAGCAATTTGAGGACATGTCAGGGAAAATGTGATGAGAATTTTTCACTTTTTTTTTTACATTTTATAAACAAAATACATAAAAATCAAGTGATCAATCGTAAAGATGATTGGTAGAATTTATAGGTTGCTACTAAAGATTTTACTGAAGAAGGTGAGATGGTTAGTAGCTTAATCAATTAGACAATTGACAGGAAAAGTAAGCTGCATCCAGTTTTGAGTTTGACTAAGTTTGATAGTTCATCTCTTGTCCCTCAGGGAGATGTGAAGATGTATCTAGTGTTGGTCAGTGGTACTCACCCTTCTGCTAAGTTCTGTGCTTCCCTCCTTTCGCTCCTAATGCCTCTACACCGTCCCTGACTCCTTCAGTTTGCCCACCAGGTCGTCCACCGTCTCCACCTTCACCCCCGCCTGTCTCTGTGGGGGCTCATCCACTCTCAGCACCTCCAACCGTGATGTGAGGTCCACCCCTAAGTCTGCAGGCTTCACGTTAGCGATCTTCTTCTTCTTGGCTTTCTAAAAGAAGGAAAACAAAATGATATATTTACTGCTACGTTTTAGTATCATTAACAGTCTATGAACTGTTTGTTTTAAATCAGTACTTGTCAGGCCAACAATTATGAAAACTGAATGCTGTGTAAAGTCAAAAGTTTGTATATACTTTGTTTACTTATCTGGGCTCATCATCAGTTTCATTTTCCGACTACAAATTTCAGTTAATTTCATACCATTTCTCGTCTTCTTCCCTTCTACCTACCATGATATTAGGCAGGGTGGCGTATCGGGGGGTGTTCAGTCGAAGGTCTGCGGTAACCACTGCAGGTGTGTTGATCTTAATAGTTTCCAGTCCACCATCGATCTCTCTCACCACTTTAACCTTGTCTCCTTCCATTACCACCTCTGATGCAAAAGTACCCTGCAATATAAAGATAAAATGAAAAATGTCAAAACAGTCCATCTGGAAATCATCTTCCAACAGGACCATTTCTAACCCTAGTCAACCTGTACACTGTGGGATAACACGTTAAAGTGCTCCATCTACTGGCCAGCCAAAAGAACTTCCCCTCAACTATCCAAGCAGCCTTTGACCTCCGTCTGCTCTGTGCAGGATCGCTGTAGCTAATACTGACTGAAACTAGTCTCTGCTAACTTTGATAAGGCAGTCAGGACAGGGGGATAGCCTGATACCAGCACTGCTGCGTCACACATTTGAATCTTGGAAAGACAAACAGAAAAAATAGTAGCTGTTGTAATCTACTTGTGACAGTGATCACTAAGGAGTCAGAACATTTTAGCAATGTTAGCTTGGGCCTGTTCAGAAAAAATGCACAAAAGTTAGAACTTGCCTGAGGCCAGTCCAGTAAGGCTGCTGTCATCTGGCCTGTCTGATTGCAGTCATCATCGATGGCCTTTGAAAGCAACACAAGTCAATCAGTGAAGAAAACATCACATGAGAGGAGAGGAAGTTTGACCTGATTTTGAATCAAGCTAGAGAGTGACATTCATTAATTAATTTCTACCTGTTTGCCAAGGATGACCAGCTGAGCATCCTCCTTCTTGGCCAAAGCAGCCATGATCTTGGAGACCTGCAGGGGTCCAAGGGTTTCATAGTCTTTCCCCGTCACTTCCACATGAATGCCACGGTCTGCTCCCATGGCGAGGGCAGTACGGATGGTCTCCTAAGTGAGGGAGAAACATGGGTCAAAACTGGAAGGAAGTAGAGATATAAAATGATTCTAACATTGATTTTAATAAATGTTACAATAACTACTCTATTAATACGTCAGTGTATCATACTTCCTCCTCATGTTGGCTCACCTCTGATTATCAAGTGTCTGAAGTGTAATATAAGTAAGTGTAGGCAAGGGTTGACAGTTATTAATATTAAATTAGTTTTATATGATATCTGCAATATATCTTTATATGATTTATTTTTAGTCAGTAATTGTGACTTTATATCAACATTTTAATAACAGCAGGATTTCCCTAGAGCATAATAAGGGATAGAAAAAAATGCAAACAGATGATGAACTGATTATGTTGAACCCCACTAAATGGAGACCACCTGCTACACCACACAGTCTTTCTCCAGGACATTGCTTAATTAGGGCTCCGAAGCCTGGCTCAATCCCACCCACCTGTGCTTGCTGTGGCCCACAGCTGACAGCCACCACCTCCTTAATAAACTTCTTCTCCTTCAGCTTGACCGCCTCCTCCACAGCGATCTCACAGAAGGGGTTCATTGAGTGCTTGACGCCATCCGTCACCACGCTGCTGTTGTCTGGCTTCACACGAATCTGAGAAAGAAGAAGATAGCAGGACAGAGGCGTTACAAGGGGTGCCAGGTGACAGACAATCCGGACAGCCTGGATTTGAGGGCAAACTGTCAGGAAGTGAGCCCGCCAAGTGTCTAAAGGTGAAAAAGTTAGTGATGCGTGTTAAAACGCGAGCCCTGTTGCTGGCAAATATGTCTTCACTTTTGGATGAGCTCTCATCTGCTCTTTTATTGCTCTGCCATGTTTTACGAGTGGAAAACGATAGAGCGGAACATCCCCTAAGGGTGGAAACAAACAAGGTCTGGTGTTAAAGGAGCACTGATACAGTACATGATCAGAAGTATCCAGACCCCTGGACAGAGTATGTGGAAATGTAATTCCAAATACCATGGGCATCGACTCTTCTGAAAAGGCTTTCTGCAAGATTTTGGAACATGGCTGGAGGGATTTGACCCATTCACAAGAGTCACAAGGGCAACAGTGAGGTCTGGCACTGGCTCTGGAGTTGCAGATAAGGCCCGGTTCACAGCTCTGATTTATATTCATACCAAAGGCATTTGATGTGGTTAATGTCAGATCTCAGTGCCAGGCAAGTCAACTGCATCCACAGTAAACTGTAAAAAAAAAACATAATATTGGGAACTTTTGTGTTGAAACGGAAGAAGTTTTTCCCTAACTGTTGTCACACAGTTGAAAACGATCCGTCTATTTGGATTGTATGATAAAGCTTTGAGATTACCTTGAAACAGAACTAAGGAATAGGGGTCGACTGATGCAGCTTGTTCGGGGCCAATACCAATATCCATTATTGGAAATCAAGGAGACTGAAAGCCGTTAAGTAAAAATAAGCCTCAGTATAATGTAGTGAAGTACTGTTTAAGTACAATTTTGAGGTACTTTAATTCCAATCTGCTACTTGATGATTTTAGTCACTAGTCACCTTGCACATTCAGATTATTCAGTGTTTATAGTCTATTAATGGTGAAGTGATACCGATCAGAATTTATTGTAGGCGGGACATTGTGTAAGAGGATGTTGCACCAGAGCCAAAGCAGCCTATTTTCAAATTTGTTTATTTTATCTGCAATCTGACAGAAAAATCACTGATATCAATAATCAGAACACTTCTGCATTATCAACCAGGGCCGATAATGCAGAACACCTGCTTTAAAATATGTATTCTTGCAATAATTGAGTGTGATCAGTATGTAAAACATAACACTGAGAATATCAATCAGCATCCCAATAAAAAGCCAAACACTAACAATAATTTCAAAACCACACAAAGGCAACTTTTTATCAACATACTTTGGTCATCTCTCTGCTAATGTATGCAGGAGAGAAAAACTAGAGATAAGTCAGCAGTGAGCACTGAAACTACAGATCCTGCTGGAGGCAGCTGAAGCAGGAGTGTTCTTGCTGTGACATGAAACAGCTGATTATCATGTTGTGCTTCATCTCTACGAGACAGCATGAAGAGAAAGGCAATAATTGCGTTACTGCACCGTACACCATTGTCTGACAGACTCATTTAAAATGGGAAGAAGCCCCTTTGATAGCAACAAGGACATGCAAGAAATCAGGTTACACAACTTGAAAACATCAGCCAGAGAGCCCTTCAGGTAACATTGCACATATCAGAATGGACGCATTGTTGAGCATAATCTTAAATATTCATCAAGCTGCATCGTGTGAAGTGACCAAATAGGTTTAGCTGACAAATCTGTAAAACATATCAACAGTTAGTAGGTGTTCATTCGCTCCTGTGCCACAGCCAGCTGGCGTCAGCAGCAGGCTAACGCTAGCTAGCAGAACCTAGAAAGTCAAGTGAGCGAGGACAGGATAAAATATTAAAAAACGTTAATAAGCCCAGTGAAACATCAGGAGGACATTACCTTCACTGCGTAGTCAATGACACGCTTAACTCCAACGAGAACACGGCCAGACATTGTAGCTGAAACGTTAAACTACACAGTAGTAGACAGCTAACTCAAGAGTCACCGCAATGAACCTTCACCCAAGGAGGAGAGGACGGACTTATTTTAGGGTGATTCCAGGGGAGGGAGCTAAGGGGACCGCCTACCATTCCAGCCAATGACAAGCTGATATCAGGGAACGCTCTCTACGGTGATTGGCTGAGACGTGCTCGAAGCCGTTGTTAGATTCAGCGGAATGTAGTCGGCGCCGTGGATTTAGTGAGTAAATGACAAAAGTAAAACTTATTTAGATTTCTTAAAAGGCGTCGTAACTCTACATAAGTGCACACAGTCGATTGCCGGATTTAAATCGCGCAAACTGATGGAATCGCAATAAATCACCTGGAATAATGCGGTGCTCCCCTTATCTGAGTCGTAAACAAAGGCCGGCGAAGAAACGTTCCGCTTTCTGTAGGGTAAAGTTCACGGCAGATAGGAGAATGATGTAATGAGGGTCGAGTCATTCGAGCCTCAAATGACATCTGTCAAAGCATGATTTGAAAACATAGGATCGCAGTTTATGCCTATAGGGTTTAATTCTTAATCATATCTGGCTAATTCTAGAAGTACAGGGAACATGTTTTGATAAAGCGTAGACGCTGCATATGTATCAGTCATAATACAATTAGTTTTAATGATTATTGTACGTTAAAACGCATTTATTTTTTAACTTATTGATTTTTGTTCTTTTTCTCTCCACATCATTTGCCTATACATTGTTCCTGATTACTTAATTGTTTTTTCTTTTTCTTGATTGTTGGTAAATTGTTTTTGTATATTGTTTTTGAACCAGAGAGGGAAAGAGATAAATAGCTGGGTATGTATGAGATCATCTGAAAGTTGTCTTTTTCACTTATGTGGCCACATAAACCTAAAATTGTCACACTGGACCATTGGCCTATGTCATTTTGTAATGCAATACAAGCCCACATAGTTCTCTTCCAGTTACCATAATCTAATTTCAAATTAGGGAAGTAGAGAAACATTAATCTAAAAAATCTAAAATTACGTGGTACATCCAGCTAAAACGTATCCAGTCTCTAAGGGGTCCTGCAATAAGTCTTGAACATGACTCTTTACATTAGCATTAAAGGGGCACTACTAGAAATTGTAATCAGAAGAGAAATATCTTCATTGACTTTGATTTTTTATGCCTAACAAAACTAATTGAAAAAAAAAAACTTAATTTACATGACTTAATAAACACACTGACCTTAACAGGACAACACAGTTGAATACTGTTTTACTGTGGTAGACCCTGCCACCTTTCCAGCTTCAAACTGTGTTCTGGGGACCTTATTTTCCTCTGAGAACAGCTTTCTAATGGAAAACATAAATATTTAATAAAGTTTGTTTTGTTACCTCATTAATATTGTAAATATTAAAATTATGAGTTTGAGTTTCTTCTCATAAACTACACAGTGCACCTTTAAGTGCTGCTGGGAGATTTGCCTTTTACTGGATAAAGTAAAATCTGACAACTAATAAACGTCATAACTTTTCAAAAATAACTTTACAAAATAGTGGAGGAACATTGTAAAAGAAAAAGGAAACGAGAAGTAAAACAACTAACAATAAAAACCTTAGCATCGAGATGAACTTCTGCATTTTGCATAGTTGTTTCGGTTATGGCTAATATGCTATGCTCATATTGTTTTGTTTTTTCAAATTCTGAGCCTGACCGTGAAGCCACCTTTCACCCCTCTTAAAGACACTTCTCTCAGCATCATGCCAGCCTCAGCAAACCAACACATTATCACGCTTTTGCCTTCAATTTTAATTTATTGTGAGAGTGTTTTGTCCTTCACACTTTCTGTTCAGATGACCATCATGGCAGATGTAACGTTTCACGGTGCTGCGGTCACAGGCGGTGCAGACGCTCGCTTTGAAGTCGTGGTCTCCCGTGTGCAGCAAATCCCTCAGCGGCGCAGCTGATGGAGCGGAGTTACCTCGGATCACCCAGCGGCGGTTTCACAGCGGCCTCCATTTTAACTCCGACACCGAGCTGTACCTCACGTGTCCTGGGCTGTCTCTCTCACATGACCCGAGTGTTTGTTCCCGTGATCACCACTTCCATCTCCGTCTGCGACACCGAATATCACTTTTTATTGAAACACTGATGGATATGCTTGAACAGAGTCTGGACAACGCAAGGTAACTGACAGTCGGCCAAAATGGCTAACTGACACTCGCTAGCATCAACATGCTATTTCGGAGAGCTAGTTTACGACGCCAAGCAAGGCCTGACCTAAAAAAAACGGTTGTTATAACGAATTCAGTGTAAAGACTGCAGATAAGTTAGCAAGCGAAGTGGAGGGACTTGCAAACTTAGTTCTATCCGAGAAAACAGATTTCCATTCGAGACGAACATGTTTATAATCAGCTAATGACAGCACAACAGCTAAAGATGGCTTAAGCTAGCTTTAAAACACAAACAATCGTGTTGTCTTCTGCTGTAGGTGATCTGAGGACAGTACGTTAGCGATGTTGTGTGTTTGTTTTTGTTGTTGTTTTGTTTTTTGAACACTCCGATTGTTCAGTTGGTTGACTGGCTTCTTGCACAAGTTTGCCATCAGTTACGAGAAAGTTTTGGGGTCACAAAATGTATTAATTTTGAACATGAATACACACGGATGTTGGCTTGTGGCGTATGTTTTTAATTTATGCTGATCTGATTTGTAGCCACGAAAAGCAAGAAGAAGAGGTTGTCCAGACATCTGAAGGTAACGTTAAGGACTTATTTACCAAGCTGTCACTGACCTGCACTATATTGATATGTATATTTTGTATAATAAAATACGCACAGTGCGATTGGGTTTAAAGGGTTAAATAATTTTAAACTCACATTTTTAGTATGCACAATATTAATGAGGTAATAATACACACATATAAATATTTTTTTTCTTCTGTAACTGAATAAACAAGCTGTTCTCAGATGAAAATAAGGTCCCCCATAACACTGTTTGAGGCTAGAAAGGTGGCAGGGTCCGCCACACATAAACAAAGTAAAGCTGTATGAAATTGTGTTGTGCTTTAAGGTCAGTTTGTTTATTCAGTTTATTCAAAACAAAGATAGTTTGTTTATTTAGTTTGTTTTGGCATTAAAAAAATGAGTCAATAAAGACATTTTCTCTTCTGGTTAATATTTCTTCTGCAAAACTTAACAGTGCACCTTTTAACTAAAAACACAAAATGCTTTATCTCATAAATAAGATGTGTAACAACAAGCTCTTCAGCTGAACTCAGGGCTGGATATCTGACTTTGTTATTTTTTTCCACCCATTCTCACAACTGGCTTTTGTGTTCTCTTTTCCCCCTGAGACGGAACAGGAGAAGAGCAGACAGCTGTTACAATAGCCAGTGTTCAGCAGGCTGCAGCGTTTGGTGACCATAACATACAGTATCAGTTCCGCACTGAAGGTGGTCAGGTAAGGCACTAATGGCACTGGAATTGTACGCTGCTTATGATTGTTGTTTTTTTTTTCTTTTTCTTTTTACGTTCTGTTTCAGACAGACACTAAGTGCCCTTAATGGCATATCTGTTCAGCACTCACAAGAGAAAGCAGAACAGCCAAGAATTACTTTAGATGTCAGGTTGAACAAATGTCCAAAGGGTGTTTGCGCAAAGACGTAATTAGCAGCCGACAGAGCTTCACATTACGTATTGATAAATGTGGCTGAAAGGGTTTGGTTGCATGCTGGGAGCATCGCAACAGTGGGGGATAATGATTGCCAGTAAACAACATTTCACGCCACACAGAGTACTCTTTGTGATTGGGGCTTTTTCATACCGCTGCCACCTCACAGTAAGGTAAGGCTGCGTTTTCGTTTTATGTTATCATGTGATTTTTTCTGGATGCTTTGGCTCTCTGCCCTATTCCACAGACAAGTCAGGAGGATAGCAGGCTCTAAATTGCCCGAAGTTATGCATGTTTGGTTTTATTTTTCTAGTCCCATGATTGACTGGTTACAATGGCGTGTTCTTCCCATCTACTAATGAGGTATTGACACCTGCGGTGGTCAGCGATAGACACTGGGACAGTGATGCAGCTACATTTAAAAAGCAGGACAGTCAAGTGGGTTTATCCTTATTTGGATGATTTAAACTGGAGTGAGTTAAGTCAGCGATCCATGTGGCTCATTAGGCGCAAACAGGACTAGTGTGTGAGCGATCATGTGATTCCAGTCTGGTCTGGGATTGGCATGGGGCTGCTGTCACATGTCAGTCAGGAGGAGAGTCACATGATAGAGGAATACAAATACTGATTCTTGGAATAAACAAGCTCATTTTCTTGACTTGTTTTCAAATTGAATCAAGCACATTCTGAAGCATAAGCATATTACATCCCACACAATATTCTTGCGCTTCAGAATGTGCCTGAATTGAGATCAACGCGCTCGCTGAGATTAGGACTATAGTGTGAGATACTGAGCTCGGCTGAACTGAAGCAACAGATATGATAACCAAATCGACAAGTCGGGTAAGGTTTTGATCTGGCCACGGATTGCTTGTCACAGGGATTATAGTAAATTGCATTAAAGCTCAGTGTTTCATTCACTTTTTCTTGTGCTTGTCTCTCCTCCTCACAGGTGACGTATCGTGTTGTTCAGGTGACTGACCAGCACCTTGAAGGAAGAGATGACGGGGGAGGAGCAGTGAGTGTCGTCTCCACAGCCGCCTTCACTGGGGCTCCTCAGGCCGTGGCTCAGGTACCGAACTCTCCTTCTCTTCATGAATCATTGCGGATCTAAGAACACGACACCAAATGAATTTATTTCCACTATAGTGATGGCTTAACTGACCTTTCTGTTATCTTTGCTAACAAGATCGCTGCTACTTCTTTTACCTCCCTTTATCCCAGCTGTCAAACGGCACCGCGTCTCACTTGGGGGTCTAGAGGGGAGACTAATATCGAGTCTGACAGAGACTGAGGTGTGCGTTCACCTGGTGTGACTGCTCCATTGCTACTTGTTCAACCTCTCCTCTGTCCCTCTTATCCGTCACAGGCTGTGATCCAAAACCCTTTCAGTAATGGAGGAAGCCCAGCAGGAGAGGCAGTGGGAGGCGAGACGCGCTTCGCTTACTTCCCCGCGACCGCGGTGAGCGACGGGACTGTGTCTGTGCAGGCCGCCACGGATCCCACACTCACACAGGCAGGGGGTGAGTCAGCTCTCACGCTTAATTTGGGTTAAAACTTAATACAGTGCTGCAGGGCTAATTTAGCCATTATTTTGAGCGACAAACAACGAGGATACTTGAGGAGTAGCATAATGAGAGGAAAACGGCTCTGTTCTCAGTAGTTATAAATGAACCATGATCCTGCAGTTTTGGCTGATGTGAAAGAAAGCAGGACCATAGAAGTACTGTAGATGATAAATTATGCTACCCTTTTTTCCGGGGACTGCGATTGAAATATGGTTTGTGATACAGGTGGACGGCTCCTCAGCATTTTTGTAGACTAAGGTTTTGCTCACTTTTGAAAAATGAAACATTTTCTGTCATACAAAATCCAGCAACACTTTTTGTTCAGTATAAGATGAGATCTCATTTTTACGTCGAAAACACGTTTTCCATGGATGAAATATGTTTCCTCTAACAGACAAGTAAAATATTATCCAAGGCCAAAATGAAATCAGTCACGCTGATCATATTTACTGTTCGTTTCATGTCACATGTCCACCCACTCCGCTTCTCTTCCTCTTTACTGCCATATGTTCTCGTCTGGCTGCACTGACTGTCCTTGTGGTTACACGGTGATGATCCAGAGGAGGCTGGTGGGATCTATATGCCTGTCAGTGAGGGTGGTTGAAGCTGGGTTGATCTGGAGAGTAGAGTAGAGTGTAGCCCTCTGGCTCTGTTTTCACACAGCCGGCATCTGCTCAGTTGGCAGTTTGAGGAGTGGATCATCGGTGTCCTCTGATGGTTTTAGAGGGAGAGCGCCGAGTGTGGACAAGTGGTTACTGGAGGAACTTGTAATTCATCACCCAGTGTATCTGCTGGTGTCTGTGCTTTCTGCCGCACTGTTGGCCCAGATGAGGGCTCTGCACAGGCATGGAAATGAGAGCCAACAGAGATCTGTACCTGCATCTTAAGACCCAGTTTGATCTGATGTTACATTTTAGGTAAATGCTTATGGCCATAAATCACTGCAACAAGTTATTTTCATTGTCTATCAATCTGCTGATTGTGTTCCTAATCATTTCCTAAGTTTATTTGCTTGTTCCGACCAACTTTCCAGAAGCTATAGATATTGAATTTACTGTCATCACTCTCGTTCAAGAAGCCGAAACGGAAAACGTTTTGCCTCGCAAAATAGTTTCAAATAATCGATGAGTTGAGTGACAGAATATTGGATTCGTTGCAGCTCTGAATGAGGCATTCACAGGGTAAAGCAGGGCTGTTCACAAAACAAATGTAGCTTCTAATGGCTGATAAACATTGTTGGTCACAAATTTCATCTGAGTACCTGCACACGGCACTCAAGCATTTTCATAGTAATATACCATCTGCCCTACCTGTCGTAAAGCTAATGTTTTTAAGATTTAGCAAGATGAACCTGGCCCATAAACACAGAACATCTTTAACAGCTGAACATTAAAGTTCAGTTCTAAGTGCTGTATCGTAGGACACTGGACGTGTTTCAGTTTCTTGAAGACGTTTCACCTCTCATCCAAGAGGCTTCTTCAGTTCTGACTAACTGGAGGGGAGTTGCAGCCTTTCAAAACTCTGTCTGGGAGTCTCCTTAGAGAATTGTGAAGGACTTGTGGGTTGTTGACCCCACCGGCCATCATGTGGCTAGGTGAGCCCATGTGTGAATGGCTGTTAAGCGGTCTGGGGATAGAACTCAGTGAGTATTCAGTGCTGTGAAACTCAGAGCTCACACATGTCCTTAACGACTCTGTAAGGACGCGCATCTATTACTGAGACTTGTCAAGGCTAATGCAGCACATCCACACACTCCGCCTGTGTCTCTCTCTCACTGTGTGTTGTGTGTTGTACTTGTATCACATGACAAATACCCAGACAAGTCAGACGCCCTTAAGGCCATTGAGCAGCGTCAATTGAGGCACCTCATAACTTCTGTTACACTCTAGATGCAGCAGAAGAAAACAACAAAAACAGCTGTGTTTTGCGCCTTTTTTTTTTCTTCCCCCTTCCCCTTCCCCTTCCGCTGATGCCGCAGAAGGAGAAGAAGACCATGAGGTTTTGTTACGGTGGCTAACAGCTGATGCCAGGGCGGTTCATGAGGAAGTGGGTTGTTGTCTTCATCCTCTGCGAGCCTGGGGCAGTTTAAGCAGGCATGACATACTGGCTGAGGAGTGCACTGTAGGGTGGAGGTGCAGAGTGCTTTACAAGCTGTCATCTCCTATGAGGTGAGGGATAGCGGAGGATAAGAGCATGGGGCGCTGGCAAAGAACCCCAATCCAACAAGACTGGATGGATCCAGGGCCGAGAAGTGCTTGACCTTTCTGTGAAATATAAGTGTTGTTTGTGTGCAACAGCGTCATTGTTTTTGGTTTTCAGCAATGTTTCTCCACCAAAAATAGCCTCTTTGTCAAAAGGGGCAATTCAGTTCAAACTGATATAAACTTGGATTTCATATGCCAATAAATCTAGAAGGTGTCACCTTTACAACTGAATCAAAGAGATTGCGGTATCTAATTTTATGTTACTTCAGTTGCCAAACTAGGGAGTCATTGTTAATATGTTGGATGTTTTTACATTACAAAACTGTTTTGTAGCAGTCTTGACCTTTGTTCGATGCAAAATTGAGGACTTTAAAGAACAGATAAAGTAAACACAAAGTTACTGGACTGATAAACGAAACAACACAAAGTACAACAATACAAATGTATTTGTGCCATATTGTGTTTTAATGGTGCAAATAGAGAAATTTACAGGCTAGTTCAAGTCTGGCTTTGGTCTACGGGGCATTTCAAAATTGAGAAAAACAATTGCAATTTCAAGTATTGTGACAGTGATTTAAAAAATCATATTCGATATTTTTTGCCAGATCGCCCACCCCTATATGAATCCAAAAGTTTAATGTTTCTTGCTTCAAGAAGACGGTTTTTCCCCAAAAATTGGGAAACCAGGCAGCTGTGCAGTCCCTCATCACAAGTTGTTGTTATTTTACTTCTGCGGAGGGATAAACTATAGGCTGTTTGGATGTGTAAATCCATTCATGTGTTATGTCTCTGTCGAGGAGTTGCATGCTCTGTTATCTGTTGTTACTGGGGACGGTGGTGTGTAAAAGGGACCTTTAATTTTTTTGGCTGATTTATTGAAAATGGCAGTAAACTGTGTTGGAGGCCCACAGGAACACGATGAGGCCTTGTAGCAGTGCTGAAAGGCACAGTTTGCCTTAAAGTGGAGTGTGTGCATTTTTCGCTCCATTTTATATTTTATGTTTTGTTGTGGATGTCTCTGGAGCTTGGGAAAAAAGGAGGCCTGGCAGTTTTTCTGTCTGCGTTGATTGTACATGAGAGGGCTTCCTGCAGTGTAAACATTGTTTTGTGTGTGTGCCTGTGAGGATTTGGGGTTTGATGAGTTTCCTTTTTTTTTTTTTTTTTTACAGTGAATACACTCACACACACTTATTTGTTGTGAGATATTTCATTAGAGCAACAAGAGTCTTTCATGCTCATGTTTCCCTTTGGTCTTTTTCCTCAGCGCTAACTGAAGGCTGTTGTGCGCCCCACAGGTCAGTTTTATGTGATGATGACCCCCCCTGATGTCATTCAGACTGGCACGCAGCGAACCATCGCCCCACGCACACAGCCCTACCCTGCGTGAGTATCAGCTCTATCAGTTGCTGTTTGGGAAAAAGCACACAGCATTGATATGAGACAGATTTTTCTGAAAACAAACTCCCGGCTGGTCAGTTTCTTTTTCAACATTCTTGTTATCCTCCATGTAAGTGCCACTTGAGAAAGGATGTCTGGTGATTTTAGTTGCAAATTGTTCAGCTGAAGTTCAAAGGTGGAGTTGGGTTGGACTTTAAAAGTGGCCCCCATGGATTTTTAATGTTGAGTGTTCAGAGTCATTCACAGCGATTAATTAATTAATTTTGATTAATTTCATTCAGGGAATTTTCACCAAGGCTTTTACTGTGGAATCATAAATACTTCGGCTGACAATGCTTAAATATTATCAGCTGTTAATTGACTATAATGACAGTATAGCTGATAAATAGAACCAATAATACAAAGCCAAATTCCTTTCATTGCCTTAACTAGCGCACCATCTACACACACAACATGCACCTTTTTTTAGAGCTGCTGATCTGCCAATCAACACGAAGGAGAAGCACGGCACGCTGTTGTGGCACTCCATGTTATCAAAATGCTGCACCTGGGTAGAACCATGCAGTGTAGACGAGAGATCTAAACATGTCGGCGCCAGTGTAGACGGCTTTTTACAGCTTCGGGAGAAGACGAAATGATTGCAATTTGCAAAATATGTTCTGCCAGGTTTCTGAGAGGAGGGAAAAAGTTTTTAACGCGACAAATCTTATTAGAGCTGTGGAATTTCAAATCATCCATGTCTGCTCACTACATTTTTGCCTTTCTTACTCTCAGCAGTGTATAAACTACAGGTTAGGAAACTTATTTTCAAATAAAAAAAAAAAAAATGAAATTATCGGTTCTCTGAGAAAATGGATCTATATCGTGTAGCTTTAACAATTTAAATAACACACATTCGAGTTTGTCAGCGTAGATCTGCTCCTGCGACGCTCCAGAACAAATCTACACGAGCTCGACACAGACTGCTTTTGCCGCTTTTCACCCAGCCCTGACTGAGATACACAACATTTAAATGAACATCTACACATATTGAGTGAACAAAGCATGCCGAGTTCACCTGAATCTAAATGCTAATGCAGGAGGAGGCTGCGAAAGTGGAGGGAGTCGGATTGCTGTTAAATGGGGCAGGGATGTGGCGTTAAGCACAGAGAAAGAGCAGCACAACCTGTTTATATGGCCCACCTAGTTTTTCAGTCAATCAGGTTGATCAATAATTGGATGTTATATGGTGATAAGGCTAGAAAAACAACTTCAAAGCCTATTTAATCCACCATGAGGCTCAGTTTATGTAACATAAAGTGCCAATATGGTTGTTGTTGTTTTTAACTTTCACCACATGCTGCGAGTCCGCCCAGGGAGTCCTCTAATCTCTCTGCCGAGTTTGCTTTAAATCGATTTTATGGCGATGATCTGTGTTTCAGCCCATCTTAGCTGGCCTGCTTTCTCCCTCTCCAAAATCTTCTGATGTTATTTATCTCTAAAATTCACCACATGCATCATTATAATCATGCACCAAAAAAGGGATTAATCTCAGGCTCTCTCCAACTGTTAGCCACATGCTGGTGATTGCTGTTATTAAGATAATCAGCAGGCTCACCTGAGCAAAGACAAACTTGAGTTGTCATCTTAATTGCACGATGCCAGCCTGGCTCTACTGATAGTTGTTCAAAAAAAAAAGGAATTCCAGCCAGTTTATTCTCAGAATCAGGGTTCACTTGAGTGCCAAACACTTGAGCTCAGAGATGCAGTTTTCTATGAGGTCATGTAACCAGTTACAGGTTACATGACCTGTACCGGAAAGAGAGCTTTGAGAAATCATCCGCCTTTCTTCAGAATCACTTCAAACGTTTTCGTAAATACTGATGATTTAATTGTCCATCTTAAAGTGCACACACAGGCTTGCCTCGGCTTTCTGTTTTGTCAGCAGTATGTTTTATGAAGTCGCCCAAAAATGCAGCTCACATTCTGGATTCTTTCGTCTACAATTACGTTTTCGCAACAGCACATGGTCCGTGTATGGATGAGACCTGTTGTTAATGATACAGTCAATCAAAACTATCGAACCTGACATGGTACCAAATAGGGCTGCAACAGTATATTGTTTCAGCATTAACATCGCAATGTGTGCATCTGCGACAGTCATATCGCAGGATGTGCAGTGTCAATTAAGGTAAATTGACTCAAATACGTCGTGCTAAAACTCGCATGGTTCTCATTTTAGTGAGACGTCCGTCTAATATTGCATAATTTATTCAGATTTAATGGATCTCGGATACATGGTAGTGAGCCTCAATGCTTCTTGACCAGTTTATCTAACAAAGCGTGGTCTGATTTAGTTTTTTTGATAGAATGCACTCCCCTACAAAATCAACCCCGTCATTCTGGAATGATTATGTTTTGCCACGTATTGCAATATAAAGTGCAGAAAACCTAAATATCAAAATGTAATTTTTTAAAATTCTTTTTATCAACATCGTGCAGCCCTCGTTACGAATGACACTGCAACAACCAAGCTTTTATCAAACAACCTGCCCACAAAAAGTCTATGTGTGGGAAACACCGTGTGACTTTGTTTGTTCCTTGTTTGGTAAAAGTCAAAGCATAGCTGTTGGCTTGTTCGCTCGCCGAAAATGAACACATGACCCTTTGTCAAATTGAGTCAGCGCCGACCTAAGTGAATATTCCTCCAATTAGCACCAGGCTTATACTTAACCTTTAACTCGTGAAACTGTCAGGACCCACTTCTAACACTGCTTGTTTTAGGTGGCACATATACTCAGTTTTCTTTCTTGTTATGAAGGTTGTTAAAAACACACAAACCACACTACTATTAACTGTCTTCCTTTCATTTGTCAGCTTGGCTTTATATACTGTTTTGATCAGCAGCGAGGATGTAGACTGCTTCTGTGATTTTCAAGAACTTTGGGTTTCTTAAAGATTTAAGCTCCTTTGTCGTGGGCAGCATTACGGGGAGTTCTACATCTGCCCTAATTCTGGCAGCAGCTCTGCCGTTTCTCATCTAGCTTGATATTCACAGCGTTAACAACACGCTGCTTTCCAGTCACGAGTAAAGAACAAGCTTTGTTGTGGTGTACGTCTGTATTTCCATGTGTTTGAAAGTGAATTGTTTTCTCATCTCTCAGGATGCCTATCTGCAATCTGTGTGTTTCTATTTATTTCCCCTCCCATGAATAATGTATGCTTTTTGACACAAGCCTCAGAGTTCTATTTAAGCTTCAGCTAATGAACGGTGACATTATCATTGGCATGTGAGTGAAATGAATGAAAACCTCAACACCCTATCTGCCATTCGCAGAGATGAAAACGAGCTGCTGCAACATGAAGGTTTAAACTGGTGAGGACAGTTTCCACATTTCTCCCACACTCTCCCCCTCCCCCTTTTGTTTTGTTTTTACAGCAAATGAACTAATCAAATGAACTCACAAGAAGAGAGAAGAAGCACACAAACCTCAGCTTTCCTCTCCTCCCCTTCCCTCTCAGAAGTCCCCGGTGATTCTCCCTGCTCTTGATGTGTGAGACACAGATGTAGCGTTTCTTCAGCGCTGACCCTGATCCATTGTTGTTAGTCGTGCTCGTGGCAAATGTATTTCTCCATTAGGACTCGGAAATTAGGTCATTGTTCTCCATCTGGAAGCAAATGGCTTGCTCCACACTTTTATTATAGTAACGTTTTCAACGTGTCTTCTGTCGTAGTTGTTTTGAGGTTTGTTCTAGTGTAGCCTAGTTTCCAATAAGGTATTTTTCAAACTAATTCATTGTTTTTTTCTACGTCTGTGGAAGGTGTAGGTGCACATAGGGGCTTTGGGAATCCCTCTGCAGGGAGATTTTAAATTTTTCAAAAAAGAAAATAGGCCTCTTCACATAATTTTATCAGTAAATGGCTTTATTGGATGGGGCAGCTTAGAGAGATAACATGAAATGTTTTATATACTGGAATTAATATTGGGACAAATGAGCAATTGGTGGCCACTATCACTGTATCTTAACCGCAAAATGATTTTCACACAGGCAGTTAATGGTGACTATCTTTTCTTATCTTTCTCCGTATCAGCCGCTGAGAGAATATCAAGCTCAAACTGCAGTCATCTGTATCTCAACGTACACTTAACTGACTCATTAGCGGGGTGTCCATCAGCGTGTTTTTGCATTCGCGTGAGAAATGATTGATGGAAACAGCGAGATCGTTTGTGCCTTTTTTGACTGAAAGTTATTGCGCTTCATAGAAGATGGAAACACCTTCTCTGAATGAGTTCTGGCGTGTCAAACTCTGTCAGCATCTGTCAGTTTTCGCGGCAGGTTAAAAGAGTTTTGTCATCGCTTCACACAGATTACATGTATGAATACTGGAGCCCGACTGATACTATTTTGGGGGCGATATCGATATAAGGAGGTGAAAATTTCAGATCCCTCGCGGTTATCAGACAGTTGGGACAAAAATACAGGATGTAACGAAGCAGAATATTTTACAGCTTAACAATAAATGTTAACATCTAATATTTAATTCTTCATTGAAACAGTAAACTTAAGTCAAAATGTGATAATTATTCAAATTATTTTTTCATTTAATAATTGCTTTTCACCGTTTGAGGTGCGATGGGCGCTATTTTGATTACGCTATCTTGCGACATCTTCTTCTGCAGTGATGTAAGATATCGTAATTGAGAATTGGCACCACCTGCTTCTTCTGAACCAACTCCCAAATAAGCGCACAACTGTACTGAAATGAGACATTGATTTGCATTTTCTTTTGATTTCCTTGAAATTCCGTTTTAAATGTGCGATTAATTCGGATGGAAACCTGGCTTCCGTCCAGGCTCAGGCCTGGTGTAATACTGTAGCCTAATGATAGGGGAGGGAAGAAGGAGTGACAATTGCATTTCTCTTTTGAGAATCAATATTAGATTTGTACAAACGGAGTCCTCTTCTACATCCATGGCTTCAGATGATATGAATAAAGCACTCCAGCAGTGGGGTTGTGTACTGCTAATGTTCTGGATCTCTCCGGCAACAATAACTCTCGGGAGCACTTAGATGAGGTGTGCCTCCAAGTTGTGAAAGAGGAAGAAAATCGACGTTCCTGTAGGCCTGTACATTTAGTTATTCATACAGTCATCCACATTTTCTTTTTTTTTTTCACACTCTGCCGAAGAGCACTGTTGGGCTGAATCCATTATACAGCTGAAATCCCATTAAGATGCGTTGAGATACAAGAGAGACTGCAGTTTGGTTTGGCTGACTATCTCAAACGGAGATATCGGCAGTTGAGTTGTGTTGATGGGTCAAATTCACTGCTGCAGAATAAAGATGTGTCGTAGGGGGACAGACGGGAGACAAGAGTGACCTTACAGGACGTTATCAAGTTCCTGCAAAGCAATGAGCAGAAAAGCAGCCAGTAAACAATGGTAAAAACTCTTCTCACAAGACTTTCTGTAGCACAGATGCCCCGTTTTTTTGGTTCTTTTGGTTGTTTCTGATTCATTTGAAACGGGGTAAGTGAGGTGTTAATTGCCTTTTCCATTAGTGTGACACCACTTGTTTGAAATTCAGTCGGCCACCTATATAATACGTGAGCGTACTGTTGGCCTGTTCATGTCGTGGTGGGTGGTTGGATAAGTGTCCCTGTCACGTCTCAGGGACTTAATTAACACAATACCTCAGGGAAGACACAGAGACAAGACACAGTTGTGTCATTAGCGTACGCCCAGACTCCAATAGACAGCATCTGGTTTTCTACAGTGTTGTAATTTTACAGCATAATAAAGCGGAGCGCTCGCTTCAGGCCACACCTGGGAAGAGGACGGCCAACGAGAATGCAAAGGTTGGACGGGTCTCTGTATTCCAGTCAAAGCGGCCCTGCTTCAGGCCGTCGAGGGACTGCATGTGCAGCCTCATATGGCCGTGCATCTTTCAGTATTTCTACCAAAGGCTCTACACAACTTCAGAGGCTCCTTTTTTTAAATCGCAAAGCGGCACCGGCAACGCCTGTGATTACAAAAGCCTCGAATTTAATGATAAGGGCGATGAATAGTTTTTAATAGGCACAGGATTAGGTGAATTTTGGGCGGCTTGGTTTGGTTTTGTGCCTGATTGTTGGGTAGTCGGAGACGGGCGATATTGTAGTGTATGAAAAGTGTTTTATTTCCTGTCTGTATGCAGGAAAATGGACGGACCGCGAACACCCAGAGATGAAAGAAGAAGAGCGCAACATAATGAAGGTGGGTAATTAGCAATGATTGTGGCTTTTGATTTGAGCAGACACCGCAACACAATGCGCTGTGGTGCCTAGATGGAGCATTTCTGTTGAAAGAAAATCACCAAGCCCTGTCAAAATAGTCTATTAAGAAGAGATGTTTGCAGACTGGCCATTAGAGGCTGCTGTTGAGCTGTCAAAGTCAGGCGGTGTTCGGTGCCTACAGTGCAACCACTGAAATGAGGAGATCTAGGAAATGAAAATCTGTTTTCTTGAAACTGAAATTACCTCTGATCTCTCACTCTGTGAAAAGAAAAACAAATCAGAAACCGCTGCTTGTATTTATACATTTATAATATAAATAATCTTTTTAATCTATCTTTTCAAACATTCCATCAGTTGAGAGGCGGCGGAGAGATAAGATCAACAACTGGATTGTCACTCTCTCCAAGATCATCCCAGACTGCAGTATGGACAGCACCAAGACCGGAGCAGTAAGCTGTCTCGCTCGCTTCGGCGCCGCCGCTAACTTTTTTTTTACAGAAGTTTTCTGTTTCAAACGCTCACGATTCAACTCCGTGTCCCTCCAGAGCAAAGGAGGCATCCTGTCGAAAGCGTGCGACTACATCCGAGAGCTGAGGCAAAGCAACCAGCGGCTGCAGGAGAGTCTGAAGGAAGTGGAGAGGATACAAGTGGACAACGAGCTGTGCAGGCAGCAGGTATGAATATCAGTCGGCCTCAGGTGAAGTTTCCGGGGCTTCGATAATGGGCGGAGAAGGTCTATGAATGGCAATGTAAAAATCTTCCTCTGAGGTGGCCGTGTGTAGCAGATAAATAAAGTTATGTATAATAAGGCGGCCATCGTGGGCTGCATATGTGTCTGTGAAGATTGCCGCTGCATTGAATAGATTAGTTTGCTTTGGAGTGCTTTGCAACATCCTTTTCACTCAAGTCTGAGAAGCATGAAATCCACCTTGCCCCGTTCGCATCTTCATTTCTCCAAAACAAAACCCCCGAGACCAGAGTCTGTATAGCTGATCATCACGGCCTGACAAAGAGGATAAAAGAGTTTGCACTCCTGTAATGAGAGGTGTTACCTGAAATCACTGTTTGAGAGACTGTGGGAATAATACACACAGGGGCTGTGTGAGAGCTAACTGCATGCTAATGCACCCGAGGTATTGTGAAGTATTGCAGCTCTGAAGCCGCCACATCTCCCCGTTGAATCACAGGCCTCCAAAGCACTCGGCAATGTATTCTTATTCTGATGCTCAAAGCTCAATATCCTCTCCTCGGTCCCACAGTGGGGAGTCGGGGAATTGGGGAGTCACCCAAGAGAAATGTAGCAGAGATGACATACCTCAAGATTTGATAATCCAGTCGGTTGTGGACAGAGGTGTCTTTGAATAGGCCTGCACATACTACTCTTTAATCCCCCGGATTGAATGGCCCTGTGTGTACATTACACACAGCCAGCAGTCTCGGTCCTCAAACGAGAAAGTTTGGTCAGTAAACTCAAAGCTGTATTAAGCTGTCACAGGGATGAAGATGTTGATAATGAGATTTTTTTTCCGTTCTTTGTTCTCAAGATTGAAGAGCTGAAGAACGAGAACGCTTTGCTCCGAGCGCAACTCCAGCAGCACGGCATCGAGATGGTCGGAGAGACGCCGCCGCAGTGAAGCGCAGACGAAATGAGCAGGGAGGGGCGCCGCCACCCAGACATCCAACCGATAAGGTGGAATAAAAAAAACAAGGACTTGTGAAGAATCACTTTCTTTTTAGTGAATGCATCCTCCTCCTGGGTTCCCGGGGTGCGATCCCTTCGCCGGCCAATTGCGGCTGTACTTGACTGTTCCAATCCTATTGAGATAACCACCCGTTACAACTCAGCAGAAATGTGCTCGGAGAAAAGATGGCCACTCACCGACCATCAGAGTGCTTTTCTCGCGCTAGCTGTGAAAGAGAAGCTCTTCTGAACGCCTCCCTTGTTTTGTATTTATGTAGCCTCACTCATGGACTATGATGTTTGTCATTTTATTTTGTCCCCCCGTCAGTTTATTTCCCTCCCAGATTATTCATTTTGACCTAGTCGATGCTTTTATTCTGTTTGTGGTTTTGAGTTCTGTATTAATATGTTGTTTTTAGCCGCGTTAATTTATTAGTCCGCTTGCTGACAGAAGCCTTGATGGAGACCAGTTACATTGAAGCTCGTGCGCCCCCAGAGAAGCAGGCTGAATTTTAAGTGAGAAAACATCAAAGTATGCACAACATTATGATTCTGCAGACAGAAATATTTTGACACACATGGCTTACCTAGACCCGGAGACAAACAAGGGGCTGCGCTGGCCTGTGCTTCTGGGCTCATTCATATAAATATGACTTCTCATGTTTGAATACAGATGTTACAGAATGTTAGAGCGGATTATCTCGGGGAGTAAACAATCAATAACTCATTAACTTTCTGCTGGCCCTTTTTTTTTTTTTGTCATGACGTGTGCAATCTTGGAGATTGGTTTGAAAAAAAGAAAGTGGTATACTTGAATTGTTGGGCATTTGCTTAACCAGAAAAAGTCAACAGAATCGTGTGGAGAAGAACCAACTGTTCAGATGCAAATGAACCACAAAATGAAATGTACATGTGTGGAACACGTAGAATATTGACAAACCTGACGCGCTGGGTTGCAGACGAGTGAGGACAGCGGTGCAAATTCCAACTTTTGCCAAACTATCTATAGGTACTGTGTGTTTTATTTTCAGCTCGTGTTCATGTGTGATTTACCGGTGACTCAGTTCGTGTAAGAATAATCCCCACATGTTTCATTTCTAGCTGTTTGCTCTATTTTGGTATTGCAACACTTCAAATGGAGCTCGACGCACAAGGGAGGGAGGCACCCCGGAGAGCGGTGCTGAAAGACTATGCTAACTACGGAAAAGGAGAACACCGAAATCCTGTGTTGCACTTCTGAGTTGAGCGAGGCTTGTTCTCCATGAAAAGACGGAATAGTTGGAAAGTGGGGGAAACTTAGAAACGATCCTGCATATTTCTCCACCCACTCAGGCGAACAATAAGTAAACTGTAATTGGTTGTACAAACAGCAGAAGCCAATATTAACATTGTTGATGATTTTGTGAATGAATATACATGATGTATTTTTTTGCTCCCCTCCGGGCGATGTGAGTGAGCAGAGATATCAAGCTTCGGAGCCACTTATTAGAGCAGGATTGCTTCTCCCTGTGTCAACAGCTCAGGATCCAGCAAAGCAAAACCAACACTCAGACCCCTGGCAAAATCAGGCAGACTATCACATTTTAATATCTCAGACTGTGCAAGTTAACAGCTTGTGCTTCGGGAAGCGCTGTTCTGCTACTACTGCTAGATTCAAACCTGATAGTGCAAGTGTCTGATCTATCAAACGAGGCTCCTAGCCAGAGTTGAATGATAGATGTTTTTTGCAGCAGAGTTTTCTAATTTTTTTTTCAACACCTTGGTGCGAGAGGAGAGCAGAAAATGTGAATGTGAAGACGTGAATAATGCTTTGGAAGACGGATGTTTGCAAATGAAAGGTCACTCGTGGCTAATTCTTTTTTTTTTTTTCTCCTCGCGTTTCTTTTTCGAAATGGCAAAAGAAAGAAAAAAAGACTCCTTTTCTCTCTGTAGCAGCCTCACTGTTCTCAGGTTAGATTGTAAGACATCTTTTCTAAGTAAAAATGGTGGAAATAAAACTTTCACTAGCTAATAACCTTTGTGGACTTGTTCTTCTGCTGAGCCTGGACATGCACAGAAATCCATACTTCATTACTTCTGTAAAGTTGGTTTTCAGTCCCTCGTGTTGTTGTGTATCAGTTAGAAGCTGATAGGTTTTAATATATTTGAGTGAAATTTGTGTGGGCCTTGCTGCTCCCTGTCAGTGTGGTGGAGAGAGGAACTCAAGAACGTGCATAAAGTCACATCCTTTGGGCTGTTGTGGAAATTTCGACCGGCGTCCTTCAAAAAGAAATCCACAGTCCAGCAGCGTTAAACAACTGAAACAAGTCGTCCACAGGCTTGTAGACAACCGAGAGAGACGGCGAAGGTCTCATGTTCCAATCCGCTCACACATGGCCAATAAAATAAAGTGATAAATGAATGTAAATTGCTACAAGATGTTCCATAGAGCCCCTTTAAATATTTGAGACTAAACTTGCAAACCCTCAAAGTTTCAGCACCTTCTTGAAATTAAGTTCTGCCCGTTCAAACTGGTGAGTGAAACACAGATGAAATCTGTCACAACAACCACAAAGGATGCACGATGTTCTGGGTTTTTTTTGCAGATATATCCGGTATGCTGACATTTACTCATTATGGCTGATTGCAGATAACAATATATGCACATATGTTTCTCCATCGAATGCCAGAGAATGTCAAGTCTCTCCTGAATTGGAATTAACACAAAAATACACAAAAGTCATACTTCAGCATACAATCTGCCAGGAAGAGCCTGAATTAAAGTTATCAAATGTATGTAGTGGAGTAAAAAGTATGATATGTTAGTTTAGAGGAAGTTTGAAGTGGCAGAAAGTGTAGTCTCTCAAAATTGTACATCAGTACAGTTCTTAGCCCCTGCTAGATGCAGACACACAATGCTTTTTAAACTGTACACAGTCACTGGGTAAAATAAGAAAACTACAGAGTCAATGGTTCACAACGTCGCAAACAAATAGGTAAAAACATCTTATCGGCCTGTCATATCAACAGAAATGTTCTTAGCAGGCCTTACTGGTATAGATATTATCTTGGATCACCGACCACATGCGTTCAAACTTTGGCAAAAAGAAAAAAACGATTGAGAAAATAAGTTTTTCTGACTTCTCTATCGGTGTGGCCTATTCGAGATTAGCCGCCACGCTTCAGATTTAGATCAGATCGTCTACTCTGAAGGGTTGCAGGGACAAAATGATGACCTTTTACACCTGTAGACGGCTTTGCAGCAACACGATACATTTGAAATTGCCACAGATCGACAGTCCCGAGCCTCACAGAGCTCTAAATACTCCTGGACATCAGCGTTATTCAGTATGTGTTTTAATGTAGTTCCAGATGTGGAATTTTTAAACATCCTCTGTTATTAAAGCAACAAATTTGGAGGATTATGCGACCTTGGAGAGAGTACGCACTGCGCCGCAACCCCCCGCCTACTCTTAAGTTCATACAATCGGTTGATCAACACAGAAGTAAAATTAAAACCAGCGAGTGTCTGGACCACAGAGGGCACCTTGGGTGAGAGAGATCAATGGTGGATTAAAGGAGCATCTCAGCTCTCAGTGAGATTGAGTTTGAGGCATTAAAGCACCGCTCTGCTGTTCTTAAAGAGGGCGCAGCCATGATTCGGGTAGCTCAAGCGCAGACTGGGATGCTGTACACGTCCAAACAGTCAGACTATTTATAACTTAAAGAAGCTCTACCCATCAGTTTTCATTAAACTGACACCGTGTGTTAGATTTTGCCTCGGCTCTGTCTCGTCTCCCCCCCTCCTCCCCACCCACCCTCTCCATTGTCTCCAGGCTTGTCAGCTGCCATTCGAACACACACACACACACGCACGCACACACACAGCTAGCCTGGCTGGCGTCTGTGTGTCCCTGTCTCTGTTTGGCTGATCTCTGATCCCACGTACCTCTCTGATTGGGACATACGTTCTCTGTCTGCCTGCCTCTTTCACCCCAAACCTGCGAAAAAAGCTCTCTGAAGGAAAAGTTAAAAAAAAAAAAACGAAGTCAGTCTGGAGAGGGAACGGCGCGCAGAAAAATGCAGGTTTCTTTTCTCTTAGCGAATGTAAATATGAAGTGTGCACTAAGGGAATGTCCCTTTTACCTCTCGGCGCAGATAATTCACTTAAAATTAATTGTTGTGTTAATTGGAAGAGGGAAGTGTGTATCCGCTTTGAGCGATAAATTGTTAGTGCTGAAATTAAACGTAATGGATTTGAAACAGTGGTTTGCGTCCGGTCGGTGGCGAGCAAGTGTTTTTCACGTGTGCCTGGAGGGCAGGACAAATCCGCCTGATGTAGAAATCCTTTATGCGGATTGGAAAAAAACTGTTTTAATTTGTGTTAAGGCGCGTCCACCAAAGCACACGGCTGACTGGTTTTTCATCGGAGTGGCACTGGCCAACTCGTTCTGCCGGAAAGCCACAGCTTCATGTCCTGCAGGCCGGTGTTACCTTTGTGCTTTTGGAGCTACAGTAGCACACAGTCAGGCGGATGCATTGTCCGCCGCCTCCGCCTGTTTCACATCCCCCCCCTCTCTCTCTCACTCAGGTTGTTATTTGTCGAAAACGGCTGACAGAGGGAGTCCTATTCCACCTGACATACAATGCTCCTCGTGCCGTGTATACCACACCGACTCTGATTTCTTCTCGGGCCTACATTAATAACTACACAGCTACTACACTGCTCCCGTCTCGCTCATAATGGCATCAGCACAAAGGTGTGCATTCCGCGGCTGTCAGGAGACGGGCGGGGGGTTCAGGAACGAGCGCAGGTTGTTTTTTTTTTTCCCGGAGCAGCAGTGGTCTCGGATTCTTCGGTATTTTGATCAAACTGACAGGCAAATTCTGTTTGCATACGTTTAAAGTCAGGTTTTAGACTCCACAAATAGGAAGAAACAGCGGGAAGTGTAGAAACTGATGTTTGCCATGATATCTACACTGTTTCTGATCGTTACTGTGTTTAATTTAAGACTTTCTGACCACAAATGTCAGTTGAAAGAAGCAGAAGTTGGTGTTTATTTATATCTTTATGTGAACTTCTTTAAAGCTACTTTATGTACCTGCAACATTTCACCTTAAAATCACATCTTCAATATCATTTTGATGGTGCGTTGACTTAACCTGACTCTCGCCCGATGAATTTCGTTCCGCCTAGCTCCACTCATCCATCTGGGATCGCTCCATTGGAGATGTGTTTCAGAAGGCTGGGCCTGATCAAAAATCCTTGCATATGATTGGATAAACCACTTGTCTGTCGGAGCCATTTGGTAGATCAAGCTCTTGCCAAATCCGGTTTCCACCAACAAAAGCCTTCGGAGCCGTTCTCTGATGTTCTTTTAACGAACAAATATTGGGTAGATTGGACAACACGGATGAAATAGCAGCATCAATGTTGACGCTTGCTTCCTCGATGCGAGCCGCCATTGTTGTCTGAATCAAAACAGTCGCTTCTCCGCTACGTCACATCTATGAAACTCCCGCCCGGCGGTCCTGATTGGCTCCCTTCCAATGGGAGCGATCCCAGATGTATGTGAGTGGAGCTAGGCGGAACGAAATGCATCTGGCGAGAGTCAGGTTAGCGTTGACTTGTAATAGGGTGAATGGCGTCTCTGTCTCTGGCACACTCACTCTACACGCCATTCGCTCTCACCTGGGTGGGCGGGTCGGATCTCCAAAATGTTCATGGCACTGAGTCAGGAAGCAACATCCATGTGGGTAAAACTGGATCCAGATGTTTTCTTAGTTCCCCTCTGATGCCTCAACTCTGTGCTTTACGCAGTGTCCCTCGTGGATAGATAGCTTTACCTGTTTGTAAAGTAACCGCTAACTGCTGCTAACTGTAGCTGCGGTTAGCTAGCTCGCTCATCTGACATCCCACGTGGAGATATTCCTACAGAAGCCTGGGATTTGTTTCACGACAGTGGTGTTGCATTCACTCAGAATTACAGACTGACTTCCTGCACAGTTTTCTCTGAGTGAGGCCTGTTCAGTACATTAAATGGCTGATTAATAATCTCAGTAAAGGGTTGTGATGATACACTCCTCAGGCAGTAAAAACCTCACGTAAAGCAGCTGAAATCAAATGGAGAAACACCTGACGGGAGGATCCATGGTTTAGGATTATACAGTATCGTGGGTGCTAGAGTAACGATGAGGCCTGCTGGTCTAAATTTACCCTAAAAAAGTGCTGTGCAAGTGCCCCCTGCTGAGTCCGCCACTGCTGATTCACATACTATCGCAGCGAATACACAGTGAAAATGTCACTGTATCTGATGTCACCGTTTCTGGTCATTACTGTGTGTTGTTAAAGACCTTCTGAGCACAAATGTCAGATAGCAGATGTGGATGTTTGACGCTACAGCAGAACTTATCTTCTTTGAAATTCATATTCATTTATATCATGAAATAGCCCTTTTTAATTCTCTCAGTGAGGCCTGTTAAGAACAATAAGAAGAACCAATAAGGCCCGAGGTCCTGATTAATGTTATATGGACGCTGAAAATGTCACTGTTTGTGATCATTAGTTTGTTTTTCAGATTTCCTAACCACACAGCAACGTCAGACACGGCTCAGATTTAACTTCCAGATGCATTTAATTCTCGGTGAGACATGTTCGGTCCATTAAATTGTCGGTGCCCCCGTACAACAAGCAGATTAACATCAATCCATGTGTTTTTAAACGATTTAACGACTGTTCGGTCATCAATCAAACGGAGAAACACTCGACTCGGAGGCCATAGTTTAAATTATAAACATTTATGACCACAGCCACTCAGCTGTTGGCAGACACCTCCAGGTGGGCAGTCACACTGACATGACAAATATCCAGTGCATTACACAATATTGCAAAAAGTGTATTAGACTGACGGCCGGCTATATTTCCTGCTTTAGACCACACGCCAGGAGTGTAAACAAAAACAGCAGCCGTTCCACTAAAATATATCTCCATGCCATTCATGAGGAACAAAATAAAAAAAAAAGCTCATTTCTACTTCGTGCCATCGTCTCAAGTGGGCTGTTGCTGTTTACTGGCCTTCCTTAGAGTTTTATTGAAATAAAAACTGAGCTGTTAAACCTCTAAAACACACAGATGCAGCAATCCAGTTGATTTCGTTAAAGATCTTTTCATTGTCTGATCTCTACGTTCATTCACTGTTTTCTTATCTTTGCCAATTTATATATTTCCATCGTAAAAGGACGCTTCCAGGAAATTTCTTTAACATTGAAGTGTTGAGTGTTTCTCAACATTTTCATTGATTTGTCGAGGAATGATGCATAGATCTTGATGGAAAAAAGCAAACTGTTGACAGGTGGCTGGTATCTCTGACTGAGTACAATTTGATGCAACTCTGAATAAAAAAATCCAGATACACCGGGCTCATATAAATTGTATTTGTCAAACTGAGAGTGAAGAAGGTGGACCCAAATGCAGGAGACGCCAGGCAGGCAGATCAGCAACAGGAAACCGAACAGAACCAGCAAACACAACAGAGACTGAACCACAAACTAAACGAGGGCACGAGGCGCAGGTGAGGGGAGGCGGCGGAGCACAGGTGTGGAGAATGATGTGAAGAAACAGAAGAGCAGGAAGGGAGCTGATGGGAAACAGGGCCGGGCTAATGAAGCTGATGCAGGGCAGGTGTGGAGGGAAAAAGGCGTGCTGGTGGAGGAGAGCAGACAAGAACACAGGAGGGAAGCTGAGCAAATCTCGTCCTCGTGTGTGTCGAGTTGGAGGAAAACAACACATTCAGAGCTGTTTCAGCTGTTTGAGTGACAAGCAGGAGCGACGGAGAAGGATCCTGTAAGCCATGAAATATATTTCCACCAATATGCAACGTTTATTTTTGTCCGCCGTGTCTCAGCGTCTTGACTTGAGGGGGCGTTCGCGTGAATGTTCCCAGTCGGAAGTACGTCTTTCCGATTATTCTGACAGCACATGAAGGCACCAAAAGATGAAACAAAACCCTTAAAACACCAATCAAAGGAGACAGAAATGACAGCGCCATGACAGTATTTGGTAGTAGGCCTGACTAACTTGACTGGGACAGTAGAGCCTTGGCGGAGGTATGCACTCATTTAAGTTTTAAAGAGTTTTTGACAGTAGAGAGACGACAGGAAACGTCTGTCTGACTCCTGATTTATCTCTCTCTATGACTCTCTTTACTGTAAAACCCTCCTTTTTGAGAAAGGCTGCCATGTAAACACACTTTAATCTCCTCATCATCTTTTAAAGGAACTCTGGCTTATGCTCAATAATATCCTGGAAGTTCCATTAATAAAAGCGTAACGTTCCTCTAATCCGCACAAACCTGGGGAATTCCCCGCAGTCACCAAAGTGCAGAAACCCATTAACCTGAGCTCCACGCTGCCCCCCGAGTCTGAAACGCGACACTGCAGCGTCGAACCGCACTCCGAAAGCGGCTGGTTTCCAGAGGTCGTCACTATTAGATGTTCTTGTGTTTATTTACAAATTGGTGTGACCGTGATGAACACACACCGGCTCGTGGTGTCCTAGATTTGAGGGAAGTTGTAAACACTTGAGGCGACAGTCTGGCTACTGTTTTTGGTGGAGGGGAGCGTCATGTGTGTGTGTGTGTGTGTCGGTGTGTGTGGAGGGTTTGGCAGAAGATGAATATGTTGAGCATCTTGCAGCTCCATATAAAGCAGGTAGAGACGGAGAGGAGGAGGAGGAGGAGGTGGAGGAGGGGCGAATGGGGTGAGAAGTGGACGGGGACGGGGAACAGAGGACGATGATGAAACAGGGGACAGACGGGGGCAATGCCCTCGACCAGGAGAGAAAGGTGGAGTGGCGCCTGCAGAGGTGAATCTGCCCGCCACGCTGGTGCCTGGCTTTGTTTGGCCAGAAGATTCCTGCTGATAGCCTCGGAGTCTGTCGGGAGACGCGCATGCTCAGCAGGAGCGCGAGCCAACACATGCACACTTGGAAAACCCAGATCCATAAGCTCCTTTTTTTTAAAATGTCTTTTAATCAGTTTTGTTTTGTCTCCTTGGATGGATGAACCTGGATGTAATATTTTTTTGTCTTGGCTCAGTCAACCAGTGTTCACATTTCTCACGGGCTGAGTCATGCTCAGCGAGACACGACAAACAAAAATGACATGTGTTCGTCAAGAGCGGACATAATGTTCCTCCCTGACGCGGCCCCCTTTTCTGTCGCCCAGTCGCTGAAAACACACGAGAACGCGCTCTCTTTTTCGTATGTGAAGAGTGTGGGGCAGGATCCAACAAATGTGGAGCCATTCATGGTTTGTATTTGTTGACTCTGATGTTGTGGTCACCCAAAGCAAGCAGCGGGGTTATCAGTGAACGAGACAGACTGACGCAGGGGTCCCTGCATGTTGTTTCACTAATTGAGTCAGTGTGAGCAATTTGTACAGACTTTGAAGATATAATGAGAATTCAAATGGCTCCCGATTGTTATCAGCGTGCTCAGTACATCGTTTATCAGTTTGTACCTTTTTTTTATTAAGCCCTTTTTTCCTTATTTCATTTCCACCATTATTGATTTTTTGTGTTTATTCACAGCCTGATGTTGCTCTGGAATAGTTTTCTTACGCCGACAGGTTAATTAATCTAAAGCTGTTTATTGCAGCTTCACTGATAAGGAGGGAAACAATTCTTACTATTTTAGAGTTTAGAGAGAATTGTTGACAGTCTGGATTATTATTATTATCAACATGTCGTTGTCTTTTAAAGGTGCACTGTGTGGTTTTGGGGGAAGAAATTGTAATCAGAAGAGAAAGACCCTAAATAAAGAGCGACTGAAACACAAACTGGCCTTAAAGAACAACACAGTTTCATACTGTTTTACTTTGTTTATATGTGGCGGACCCTGCCACCTTTCTAGCTTCGAACAGTGTTTGTTTCCTCTGAGAACAGCTTGTTTATTCAGTTATGGACAAAATAAATATTTCTGAGTTTGTATTATCACCTCATTCATATTGTAAATATTAAAATTCTTCCCACACTACACATTTCCTCTTTTTAAAGCCACACAGTTATGTTTAAAATGCATGCTGCGTGGTGGGAAATAGGTAATGATGATAATAAATGAATATTAATACCTGCATGTTCTGATATAGAACAGATTTTTATTTTTTTTTTAGAACAACGCAACTCGTTGCCGTCCAGACTTAATAAACCTCATCAGATTACATTATATCCGTCTTTATCTAATGCATATTGAAACACCTCGACTCTCAAATGGAGGTTTTTTTTTTAATCCTGGCTACTATTCCGCTGCTCTCAAAGGGATTTAATTTGGTTCAACTGCAGGTTCCTGTGTATTATGCAAAAACTGAATGTGTTGAAAATGAGGGGCTAATTATTCCATTTGAGAGGTTGTAATTACATCCTTTAGACTGAGCAATGGATATTCCAAGTGGCTGCCTCTCCTTTTTAGTGAAGGATTTCCTGGGTCGAAACAAGTGCAGCTCAGCGAGCCGTGCAATAGGTTGACCCAAAGCAGTCTTGGCCTTTTCGCTGTGGGAATCTCCAGCTTCCAGTTTGTTCCAGGAAAAGTCACTTTCTTTTTCCTTTTTTTTTTCTTCTATAAAGCTGAATTTCTACGAGTGCGGCCTCCAACACGGATTACATATTGCTCTCATATACTGTAAAAATGATGGCCTCCCTCTCCGGCAGCGGCAGCAGCTTGTTCATGTGTGGAATTATGTGTCCTGTCTGCGGGAAAAGTAATTTCATTTAAAAGTTCATAGCTGATTTGATGTTGTTTGAACAGACAGCGGGGCCCACAATCAGAAATAGATCAGAGAATTTCCACCAGTGTTGCGGCACAAGCGAAAGGAATGAGGGGGTCAAAACTTCCCCAGTAGAGTTAGGTAACCGCTGCCAGGAATGGGCCGGGCCTCCCGCCGCGATGAAGCAACACTGAGCCAAAGTGTGTATAAATACAGGAAGGCTGTGCAGACTAAAACCATTAGACGGCCGAGAGGACTCTAAAGAGCTGACGAGGGTCACCAGAAGATCTGAAGAAACCCACTCGCCCTGACAATCACCATCCATCACCGGAGCTGAAGAACAAATTGAAGATATTGTGGCGCTCTTCGGTGGCCCGACACCCATGAGAAAAAAGACCCATCAGCTGTAATCTTCAAAGGATTTAATAACTAAACCGTTTAACCCACCCCGAAAGAAAAAAAATGAAGGCTTTCAGCATTGCAGTTGCAGTGACACTCGTGCTTGCCTTTATTTGCATTCTGGAGAGCTCCGCCGTCCCATTGAACGGGGTAAGAATTTGACTTAAACTCACTTCATTTGCTTATTAGCAATAAATGTTTTGTCAGGATGCTAAGATGTGGCTCCTAAATGTGCATAATTCATTAACAGGTGCAAGAGCTGGAGGAGGCAGGGAGCAATGACACTCCAGTTGCGGCGCATCAAGAAATGTCAATGGAATCGTGGATGGTATGTTCAATTGACTGAATGAATTAAGCCAATTACCGTGAGCAAATTAAAATTTAAGTGGATGTGTTTTCCCCGCGGAGTACCCCCGGTGCTCTTCTCCGCGCACAAGGAGAGGATGAAACGCTGGGAGATGAACGCCATCGCGCTCATGTCTCTCTTGTCTTTTTTTCCCGCACAGATGCCGGGTCGCGCCAGGGCGAAGCGTCAGAGCCACATCTCCATGTGCTACTACTGCTGCAACTGCTGCCGGGCTTACAAGGGCTGCGGGTACTGCTGCAGGTTCTGAAGGGCCCCCGCCGCCACGACGACCACCGCCAAACTATAATTTATTACGCTTTTTAGAGAAACCACCCTTTTTCTTGACCTCTTTCTCCGATGCATTGACTGTTCCACACTGTTTTGTCTCATTTTTATGAGCTGGGGAGAAAAAACGAACGAAGAGCTTTTCTTTGTATTTATTTTGTATGTTTTAATACTTAAGTCTTTTTGTAAGCTCAATGACATGTAAATTTGTTTCTAAAAATAATCCAGATGTGACTGTTTTTCTTCATCTAAATTAAGTCTATAAAAGTGAATCTTTTGATGCTGAATAAATAATGAATATTCAAAGTAACTGTAGCAGTGTTTTGTTGTTTAATGAGGCAACGCTTAACAGCTAACCTTCTGTTTTTCACCGAATAGGTGTAAACTGAAAAACAAAAGTGTTAAGATCATCTGGGCACATGTTAAATATTATAGCTGATAGAGTCATAGTAAGATATTAAGTGCTAAAAGACAGTTTAAGAATTATCATTGTGTGATCGTTTGATTCGGTCTTGCTGCGGTTAATCGTGCCCAAGTCAGGTCAATGTTTTTATAATCCAGAATCTCAACTCAAACAAAGCAAACCAAGAGGCTTTAAAATATGTAGAACATATAAATGAGCAGCCTCCCCCTCCGAGAAGAACCCTTCAACAGGGAGAAGATCTCAGGTTGAGGAACAGAAAGGAGATTCAGACACAGTAGATGTCAGAAATGGGTAGATAGTCTGATGGATGTCAGACTGCAAATCGTAAGTGGGGATTGTGGATCCAGGAAGACGCTGAGCTGCCTCAGGTGTCGTCAGATAGGTAAGACCCGGGCCACGTCGATCTCCTCTCAACCGCGGAGAGCCTGGAAGGAGGACAGACCACGCAAACACAGAGAAGAGGCAGCGCAGCGTTCACACTGATCGGAGAGACAGACAAACACACAGAAGGGGGAGACGGAGACGTAATCACATGCAGACTGGGGAGAAGAGGAGAGGCTGAGAGTGGAAGATGCGAACGCAGAATCCAAACCCTTCAGAAAGCCTCGGGGACGACATATCTTCGCAGGCAAACCCGAAAGTTATCACCGCCCCGGTTCCCTTGACAAAAAGCCTATAGGATTTTGGATTATTGCAGATAAAACTCTGTGGCAAACAGAAGAAGTTTACGGTACTTTTCAATCTTCACTGATTAACGCAATTTTCAGGGTTGCTGAAGCGTGAATGCAATCAACACAAGCAAAAAGTTAATGTTGGGCTGTAAATGAACTACGTCAAGGTCGCATGACTTCAACGTCACCACCACTAAGCGTTCGACTACACTGTACTATAAATTGATCCATCAACAAGCTTAAAAGTGAATATGAAGAGAGATCTGTTCACAGCTCTATGTGATCAATTTTGACCAAATTTTGTATTCACAAATAGAAACTGATAAACAGCTGAGCTTTCTGCTTAAATTAAAAAATACATTCTTTTAATATCGGAATATGCTAACTAAAGCTGTTAAACATATGACCTTGGCAAGCTTTATAGAGTAATTATTTTGATTTCATGTATCTCTCTTTTCTACAACCTCTGGTCCCACATGTTTGTGACTGTAGACATACAGAAGATGTCGTTCACCTGTTGTATATCTGTTAAAGTTTATTCAAATACCTAAATACATTTTTTAAAAGTTAGAGTTGGAATAGTTTACAACTTAAATCTGCCTGTGAAGACAGACTAGTGAGCAAATTAGTTTTTGTGTCCGGTTGCGTGAGGACGTTTAATGTCCCTGATGACCTCTGTCGTCTAATTTAGCCACTGTTAAAGTCAACCTCAATGCTTCATGATTCATATGTGGGTTATTTACTGATGTATTTTATATCGGAGAACAAGACATGGAAACCTCTCACGCTTGTGTTAACCACAGACCTTATTTCAGGCATCTAAATGAAGAAGACACATTGACGTCAAGACGAGGAAAATTGCTGACTGTTTTTTCTGCTCGCTCTGCTGGTTTTACATCTTCAGACGCTACATTACTACCACATCAGAATTCAATATGCCGTGAAATAGTTGACACCATAGGTTTCGTTTACACTGAGGTCGCTGGGAACAATATTTTGTCCCCATCACTTTTTAAAAGCACAAATAGCTTCCATAGAAATGTTAACTAGCAATTGAGAACCGGCAGTTGAAACTAACTGCTGCTGGTGTGGGATGGTGACAAAAATGTTAACCGAGGAACTCAATTTGTGCAGTTTAATACATTAAAGCTTACCAACAACTGTTATTGGTCGTTAGATAATCATTAGATAATCATCAGCGTATACTGTAAAATCAGAATGTGGTATAAATGGACTGTTTAGCCGCGTAGGATAACCCAAAGTTTGTAAAAAAAAGTCTTTTGCAAGATTTTACAGAACACAGTCAGCCTTACAGAGCTATTCTTCTTAAAGCAGTTTCTGATGTTTCCTCCCTTTTTCACCTTGGTGCAGTTTGGTTTGCTTTAAATTAAGCCGCTGCACTTATTTTGAAAAATGTGTAGCCGACTTTTTCAGGGATTGAATAACCCGTGGCCTTGTGCTCAGAGTGAGTCATGAATTCTTATGAACTCTTAGTTTCTCCAGCGTAAATTATGGAGTGTTTTCACGATATCATCTCAGGCGCTGTGTCCTGTTGATGCACTGCTGTGAGCTCATACCAGCCCCCCTCGTTACACTGCCTGTTTAATTTTACTATTTTTCCATCTGAGTCCTCATGTCCCCACCACTTTTCAACACACACTGACACGCTCGGTTGAGATACTACATTTCAAGGCTTTAACAATCAAACAATAACGTATAACTGTCTCACACCATTAGCACCTGTTCCTCTGTTCTCCATCACTGACAAATACACAACAATGATTCAGCTGATATAACTTATGAAGCATCGACAGTCTCGTGGGTTTTTTCACTGCTTCGATTTGTCATGATTTGATAAATGGACCTAAATTCTCATACGATCCCTCAGTTTTATATTTTCGGCTGTCCTGCATCTGAGAGTCGTCTCGTGACTGCGTTCTTCCTGGAAGAAAAAAATAGCTTGAAATGTGGTCTGGTGCTCAGGAAGTGACACATTTCATGCTTCCTGGAGGTTTGGTGTGGCATAGTAAATAGAAGAAGTGTCAGCAGAAGGAATTTCACATTTAAGGCAATCTAAGCCAATCTAAGCCAGTGCTGTATCATCACTTATCAGCACGTTGTGATCAGCTCAACTTGATGTGAAGCGGTCCCATTGTTTAGGACTTGCTGCCATTCTTGGTTTTGGGCTGATTTTAAAAAATCCCTCAGGACTAATTGCAGGGGATTCAGACCACCTGTGTGCAGGGTGGAGGAGGCCGACTCCTGATTGAGGAGTGGAAGCAGCTTGGGGCCGTTCCCCTCCAAGCAAATCACGGCGTGACGACGCCCTTTTCTGATGGCTTAAAAGAGGTGGGAAATGGCGCCCAGGTGGCCCTCACACTCATTCTGGATCTGTCCCCGGCTCACTGAGAACCTCACAGATTGCCGGCCAAAAACACTGGTCTGTTTAGGCCCCATCGTGTTTTCCTGGCTGCCACACGTCATTCTAGTGAGAGCGACTGTGTTCGTGCTTGAACCCCTTGAAACCCAAGTGCACCTATACACCTTCAGTTTATTTCACTGGAGGCTTGTTGGAGCACATTTGAGTTTGATTATACCCTGAAGAGGAATTTTTATTTTAAAATTTTTTAGTTTTATTGTCCAAGTAGCTGACATTGGGCACCCCTTCTAGATTTGTTTATATCTTTATGTAGGTTGGGCTGGCCTGTAAGCATTTTACCACCAGTGCCGCCAAGATGGAGTCTGGTATCAATATCACACTGTAAAAACACTGTATACATGGAATTTTAACAACACGTCTGCCCTGTGAGACGCTTCTTCAGTATCTGTGTGAAACAAATTAGTGGAATAATTCAACAAAGTGCTGGGGTCCTCTGATTAGTATCGACGGCGTGCCCTCGGCTTCCTCAGCTAGTTATTGCAGCTACTACTGGTGAGGAAACTAATCAGTTAACTCAAAAATGTAGCCCTACTCCACCTCAGCGAGCGTGATATCTACCGCCGAGCCCCGGCAAATCATCCTGAAGCCAAACGCGATTGTGTTTTTTTTTTTTGAGGAGGACTTCTTTCACAAAAGCACCGGGCGGCACAGATTGAATTCCCTCTCTGGATTACCAAAATGGATCGAGAAATGATTTCAATTCACGGACCGTCAGATTTAACAGTCACAGGGCTGATCACACGAATGAGTAGCATGTAACCTTCCTTTTCAACATGTACTCATCAGTGAATCAATATTTTTTTTTCTCCGACGGATTGTGACAGGCTGTGTGTGTCGCTTTGTACAGGTTACATTCCTGCTTATTTTTTTTTAAGTAACTGCTGAGGGCAAAAAACAATTTTCAGCTGTCATGCCGGAGTATCAAGAGACGTTGTTAGATACACGTAGTGTTGGTGCGTCAATTCAAGGTGTCAAAGAGATACTTTTGGTTGTCACGATGCCTCTCCTCGTATATTAGACAGAGAAAATGTGTGTGTGTGTGTGTGAGAAAGAGTGTGTCTGAGTATGTTTGTTGATATAAAGACAGAGAACAGCTGAGCAATTAAATTGAAGTGAACAAATAGAGACTAAAACTTCTGCCGCATGAAGAATCATGCAGACAATGAGAGTTGAGAGAAATATTTTCAAGGATCAAGTTCTCATGGGCAAAGTGAGAAAGGCTTGATCTGCACTGTGACTGTGGATGTGAGGTATAGAATTAGTATTTCTAGAAGTTCTTTTATAAGAATATTATCACCTGAGTTCAAGTCATGCGCCACCTATTGGCTGACTAAATTCATCGTCCTTTTCTTTTCTTGCAAGAACGATGAACTTTTTATGTTATGATACTTTTTAGATTATAAAGTTAAATCGTATATCGTTAAAACATGGAAAGTTTCCTGTATTTCCATTTTCTGCTGCTTTTGACTACCACTCCTACAAACATTGTTCTCTCTCCTCCACTACATTTCTGTGATAACTTTAGTTACCAGTTAATTTGAAGATTACATGCTGCATCAGAGCCACAGTAGGGCCTATTGAAATGTATTTATTTAATCAGCATTCAGACGGATACATGCATTATTTAGTTTTACTTGTACTTTGGCCAGAAAACTACTTTTGATAACTTTAAGATTGTTTTATTTACCCAGAAGTTACTGTGAACAAACACTGTGATTGGTCGTACATGAATTGGCAGTGTTGAAGATTCACTTCCATTCTCTGCATACAAAGGGGCAAACAGAACATTTGCATCCGGTGGCGAAGCAAATTCTCATCTTGGCTTTGCCACCTTGTGACAGGAGAAGTCGCCACAGCAACCAACAGCTGAAATCGTGTGTGTGTGTGTGTGTGTGTGTAGTCGTCCCCTCAAGCGCACTATAAAAAAAAAAACAGCGAAAGGAGTTCAGTGCAGCACACAGGAGGAGCTGGGCGAGGAAGGCAGCTGAGAGAAGAGGCGTCTCGACGGGTGGGAACAAGCAGGTGATGGAGAAAGGAGGGAAAGTCCGAGGGCATGGATGAGAAATGGCAATGAAGGGTCCTACAGAGCAGGCGATGTGGCAACTGTGCCAACTGAAAACACTTAGAGAGTAACATGGTCCTAGTTGGAGTAATGATTCGTGCGTGTGGTCGTCTCTGCATCACATTGATCGCTTCCACTGAAATTAAAATCATGATGAGGTGACATTTGTCGGGGGTCTGTACCAAACACAAAGGTTTCTATTACATTGAGGGAATCAAGATTTGGAGGACGGGGCATCTCCGCAGCGCTACAGTGCTTCATTATAATCCTGTTTTGTCAGAAACACACACAGCTTTATCAAAAAATCGCAACTTCTGCAAATTTGTATTATTGCATTAGGCCACATTGCAGACACACACACGCACGGGCGCACACATACACATACACACCTAGATACAAACACACATGGAGAAAATTAGCAGCAATCAGTCAGTTTTGACAATTATTTTTCACTAATAATCAAGGCCTAATGACGGGTGATCATTTTATAAATTGCAGTGTCTTCTGTGTATTGTCATGTCATCAAAATTGCCACGCACACTCAAGAGGATGATTGCTACTGACACACATCAACATTTATTATGATCCGACAGCAGCCATTTGTACGTGTGGCTGTCACTCCTTTCACATGGTTGATTCATGTATAAATATTGCCTTTTAAAAAGCCTGGCCTGATTAAATGTCTTTGAACGTACGTATAAATAGGAACAAGTTACATCATCCCTTTTGTGGAAAAATTAGCTCAGAAATCGTCGTCACTATGGTGTAAATGTGAGCTACATCGCTGCCTCTATCCTGAGGGTTATTTAATGTCAGAATTTTTTTTTTTTTTAAGAGCACTCACCAATCACGATTACATCCTATTAACTGGAACTTGAGTAGCAAAATGGATTGTTGTCGTATAAATATGTTGCAGAATACAACCTCAAATAAGGAACCACTTCAGAATGAAATAACCCTATTTTAAGGACAAACACTAAGGGACTATGAGCAACACGCTTTTAAAATGTTAAGCCTGTCCTCATCAGGAAAACGACCAAAGGGACATTTTACCTTTTTGCAAAGAGATTTCAACTCATTCTTTTTGTAATCTTTTTCATTTATCTGGTTATTGTTTTTGCTGCCTCTATTGTCTGTAATCATTGTTCGTTTGTTAGTCCTGTCATGTCTCCACGTGTACATGGTCACGTATAGTCTTGTCTCACTTGTTATGTCTCGTTTCATGAAATAGAGGGAAACAAAAGAAAAGAAAAAACACCATATACTGTGAAAGCAGCTTATTACGACCCATATTTAAAGTTGTTGTTAAGCGGTGACCTCTAGTGGACATAGTAATTGTTACGACAGCAAAGGAGGAAGTCAGGCAGCATAGTATGAAGTGGGACATAGTCAGCATTGGGCAAACAAGCACAGGACTTTTACCCAGAGACAAGAGGGGGCAAAAGTACAAAAACACTCTGAGTACATTTCAGAACCTGTACTTTCTTCTTCTACTTTTACCAAAAGTATAAAAGTAAAAGTATCCCTCTCAATGTCATCTCCACCGGCCATTTCTGTGCTCACTGAACCTCACGTCATGTTAATATAATTCAAAGATTATTAAACTTAAAAGCAGGATTAGTACGATTTGTCCGAGCTGTTTGTTAACGAACCAGAGAGATAGTTGATTGTTGAGCCAGGAAGTCAAATACCGACATTTTGGGTCGCCAAATCGTGGTAAATGATGGATAATGAAAACCAAGGCAACAGGTCTGTTTTGAAGAAGTAAGGAGAAGTAAAGATGTGAAAACAGGAGACCGCTGTTCTTGTCCCACGTGAACGGTAAGTTATTTCAACTTACTAACGTAGTTACCTACATAACAGCAAGTACGAAACTGAAGCAAAACAACAATGTATTCCTGAACCTAACCAAGTAGCTTTCTTGCCTAAACTTATTACAACCATGAGTGTGTGAGGGATTTCTGGTGTGCCTGTTGCTGGGAAGCCGCAAAGGGTCATGATGTTTTGGGAACATTGATTTTTTTGGGGGAGTCATTGTCAGTCGGCCTATTTAGTCATGTTGGTATCAGGATGTGTTGTTTATTCATGTGCCTGATACAAAAAGACTAAAGAGCTACTTAAACCTGTATCTCGAGTTATTTTTATCGGGAACTGTGACCTTGTCAAGTGTTACTTTAGCCCAAAGCAAGAGTTATTCTAGAAATGAACTTGCTGCCAACAGCAGACTGCTGCACATCACTGTGTACTTCTCAGCACTCAACAACAGAGGCAGAGAAGCGGGAGCTCGGTCCAAGCCCTCGTTCATCCAATAAACTAATCTGAGCTGCTTAATGAACCCAGGACTTGGTCTCTAATGTGTCCAAGATATTCAAATACCAGAGAGGAGAAAAAAAAAGTCATCAAAAGAAAATCAACATCGTTGAGGGCGAATACGACTTCAATAAGAATTTTTAATGATACAACAAGAATGAATGCCGTCGGCATAACAAGCACAATGTTCCCTGTGTTATATCATCAATGATAGCTTAGCGGTTCCACTCCAGGCAAGTTTGTTTATTGGGTTTCATTCAAATTAAAGTTACCTCAATGAGCGTGATAATGGGTGCGTGGTGGAGGAGGAAGAAGCAGTGAAGAGCTCACTCTGGGAATAATCAACAGGCAGACGTGAATGACTCAACCAACACACAACTTCAACGATCAAGCAGACACGTGTGGGTGACACCCCGTCCTTTAAACCAGGACGTTAATGAGGAAATGAGAAACAGCTGTTCAGGCAGGTGGTCAATCACAAAGACAGACTGGTGACAGGTGAAACTCTGCGAGGGTGTCTTTTGGACAGGTAGGGCATGATAGGAAAATTAAAGAGCACACACCGCAGGCTCAACCGGACTGAATGTGGTGTTGAACTGATCAGCGTCCTACCATGAACGAGAGATGCGACTCTACATTTGAAAACAACAATGGCGGCCCCTCAAGAGGTTAGTGTAGCTGCTAAGACTTCAGTTACCTTAAAACTGGACAGTATATTTCATTGAAAGAAGAGCAGAGAACAGCACCGAAGGCTCCTGTGAATGGGAGAGATGTTTCTTTTCCATGCTCCCCTACTGTTCTCTAAGTGCCCCCCCATTTCCAAACAGTTTCCCGACCCTGTTTCGTGTAATAAACCATCTGGTGCATCAGTTTAACTCCCCGATGGACCACCATGAGCCCTTATTTTCTGACAAAATACTGCATGTAAGGTAGATAATGGTGACAGACAAATAGATTTTTGATCCTCTATGAATTATACCACGAAATTACACATTTGTTGTTTGTCAATTTACTAAAGAAATGGCATCTAAAAAGGTTGCAGTTTTTTGCTTAACACTCACTGAAATCAGTGACCTTAAGGTAGCTTTACTGAATTGAATGACTCTACTAAAGCACAGCTGCAGCTGTCAGCATGGCCAGGCTTGTAGCTATTTTCACCTTTTAACACTTTTTCTTTGCCAAGGTGGCGGCCTTGTTGGTGACATGTATTGTAAGAAACGACGTGGCTAACTGAGCAGTTTCACACAAAAACTGGGTTGTACCCTACTATTCTTATGTCAAAACTGCGTCTTTCTTGCGTTTTCTAAATTATCTTTGAAATTGACAAACGTGTGTTCTTCATGTTACAATCCAAACAGGATTAAAAGATATCTGCCTCTCGCCATATTTTTCTGACATAGAGTCCTGGGGGTAATTAGAAGGGGAGGGGCTTCGCCTCTCTACAGGTTTTTGAGTGTTTGTCCAGTTGTAATTGGTTTAGTCTGCAAGCAGATTCATTTTAATTATGCAGATTAAAACCACCTGAGTAATGAGCGTGTTGGGGGATGCAGTCTATACTTCCAGCTCCTCTCTGTGTTGCGTCCCTGACAAAGCCTGACAATGGACCTTTTTCACAGCAGACATTTTGACATGGCACGAAAAGAGAAAACATTTTTATTTATTAACATTCCTGAAGGCTGCATTCCGCCTCACAGAGGTCCTTGTAGCCTATTGGCTCTGTTTTATTCAGGTGTTTCAGTTCAGCCATGATAGTGTGATAGCGAGCCAGCACGGTCAAGACCAAGGACTCTAAAAACTAACGCAGCTAAATGAAATCAAGAAATCAATAATTTCATTATTTACACCTTTTTTTTTCAACTTCTTTTCTGAAAGTCTGAAAATGTCTTCCAAGGAAAAGGTCGAAAATCACCTTGCGATTTAAAGCTCCTCTATATCTATATAACTCCAACTCACAACAAAAGGTATCTCATGACACTTTTCGTACAGAGCACATCAAGGCTATATGTCTTTAGTTTACAGATACCCAACATTCCCCCATGAGCAAACATTCGGTGAGAGTGGTGAGGAAAGATGTGTTTTGCTTTATCAATTGTTGATCTAGCACCTGTAAAACATTTTTGGACGTGCATGCCTCTCACCAATTTAGTCCCAACACAAAAGGATGAAACGCGTGAAAAATGTCTAAGAAATGCAGCCTTCCTTTGCCCGAATTTGAAGGACACCACCGCAGTGTATCCTCCACGGCCGTGAACCGGCCAATTGTTTCATAGTGCAGTCAGGCCATCTTCACCAGATTGTAAAAAATATAGTACAGGAACAAATTTAAAAGTGCAATGTGTCAGAATTCTAGTTGAAAACATTCTAAAATGATCTTAAATTCATTATTAATTTACAGAATGTGAAAGAAACAACAGTGTTGATGTTATGGCGTCTGTGAATCGTGTTGCTGAGATATTTAGCCTCCTAAAGTTAGCAGCTAGCTCCATATTGTCTCCTGTGCTAGCTAACACTCCCCCGGTGCCGCGAGCTCTCAGCCACGCAGTTAGCATTCCAGACTAACTGTGCTAACTAGCTACTGTTAGCGGCAGGTGGACAATTCTTACATAATGCACCTTTAAGATTTAAATGTGTTTTATTTTTTTAACTTAATACTTTGACGGCTGACTCTGCAGGAAACATGTGGTAGAATACAATCTCCATCTTATTCTCTGTCACACAGACAGTGACACGGTTTCAGTCAGGTTGTTGTACAGTTTGGGTACAAAAATCATAATTCAGGCCTTTTCATCTTTCTCCTAGCCATTTTTTAAATCTGTGCTGAATGTGATCGGGGTCGTCAGCGGGCATTCAGCTTGAACTAAAAGACTATCATCTGCTTCAAACTACCTTTAACTCAAATCCATTTTCCACAATTTAATTCAGCTATATTTTACACTTGTGATATTGCCGGCAGTATCAAGAAGGTGACTATTTGTCATAATTATGGATCTATGCCGTGCAGCCTTTGGATAGACCCACACTGTGTGTGTGTGTGTGTGTGTGTGTGTGTGTGTGTTGCTGGGATGACCTCAGGGCTCCCGAGACCTGGTGTGATTTAAAAAGACAGGGATGGGAATAGACACAGCCGCTCTCTCACTCTCTTCCCGTCCTCCATTGATCGCCGGCTTGCTCAAAGGCCGAGGAGAGAACATGTTAATCGACTCCTTGGCTGCTGAGAAACATCCCCCCCCCCCCCGACAATACCCAAGCTTTTGGGGAACATTTAGAAGCCCGATACCGCTATTGACCAACGGCCATCATTGAGATTCCACCACCTCCGCTAACAGAAAGGATCTTCTCCCTGCTGCCCACATCACTGCTCCTCACACCCTGTATAATGCATCACGCCGCACCATTTGCATTTAGATCGCCCCCTTTTTTCTTGCTTTGCACATTGTGTGTCGGGATCCGAGTCGATACCGCGGTGGGCTCCTAAGGAGAATGGATGGAGATGGTAATGAAGGCGAACCACCAACACAAACACGCCGCCCGGCCGTTCCCTTGCCCGGCGCCGTGCAGCACCTGGAGTCGTTAGTTTTAATTAGCGGAGGGGAGTGATAGGAGCTCCTCACGCCTCCCACCCACCCATCCCCTCTGGGGGAGAGCAGCTGAATACTGATGCTCCCTCACACTGCTGCATTTCTTTTTTTTCCTGATTTTTTTCCCTTTGTTATTGGTATTTAATTGATACAACAGATCCAAAATCACTCAATGTAGCGCGGTGATTACATACACTTAGATTTTAATCAAAAGAGATTGTTTGTTTGGAAGGAGAAATCTATAATCAGGTCAACACATTGATGAGCTCAGTTGGATTGGTTAATTAAAGATGTTGGGTTTTTTTTTCCCCATTCCGGTGCCAATCGCTGTGATGGAATTCTGCGGCTACGCGGCACTTTTTTTCGTGTGATGTCTTTGTGGAAACCGGCGTCGGCTGCCGGAGAGAGAAAATGTCAGCTGACGGAGAGCGGCGCATGATTTATCAAGTGGGCATCGCTCCGTGGATATTTCATGGCATTAACCTCCCGACACTTGCAGAAAAGTTGAGCGGTGGATTCCGGCGTCTTTAAGCATCGCCCTCCCCTCTCTCACCCCGCTCTCAACACTGATAAGACCCGTAGTCACCTACACGGCCCTGACACTCCACCCACGCGCTGCACGCCGCCTTGTTAGCTGAAGCAGAGCCAAAGCAAGTGCACTGTCCTTTAAATCCAGGCAAGAGCGTTGAGAATAGCCGGCAGGCACTGATAATGTCTCGTGATATTTCAGGAGACAGTATTGCAAATCTCCTGTTTGTCTCATATTACAGCTCCGATGATGGCTCCTCCAAGCTTTATCTATTTCATTCTTATTCAAAGCTGCATTTAGAGGATTTGGTTCCTGATGGAATCGCTCCGCTCCGCCCCTCCCCTCCTCTCCGTGATTTACATTACCTATCAAATCTTCCAGTCTCTTTCTGTCAAACACTCAACACAGCATTCCAGACGACCGGAATAGCTCAGGCCTCTACCTCATCCTCGCGATGCATGTATTACCAGGCTGAGGAGGGAGACGGGGAGGACGAGCCTCTGCGGAGCTTTTGACGGACTTATTTCTGAGAAATAAGTCCAGTGTTTTGGAAACCTGTAACACTCTGCTGGTCCCATTGGTATGCAAAGTCCTATCTCGGTTCAGACATGTGGAACTTTTTTTTTTTTTTCATTTCGCAAGGCTTCTTGAGTCCCAGCCACAGTGTGGAAATGTATACAGCGTACAAGTGCACTGCAAAACTATTGTATGCTCCCATTTCGCCGCCTGCGCCGGGATATGAGGCAACTCGTGTGGGTAAAGAAATGCATCTGAGGTGAAGCATAGCCACCGGGCCTGACTTGTGAACTGAGTATACCCCTCGGCGATACTCTCTCTTGGATTGCGACCATATACACACTGTACACACACACATATACACACACCAGCATGGGACTACACTGCATCTCTGACATCACACGGCATCTTTTAAATGTCTCGGCGCTCGCCAAAACCCGCAGAAAAACTGTGTCCCCCTCACCTGCAATATTGCACATAGCCATGTGTTGAAATCTGCATAAATCATGTCAGTGTTAGTCAGACTTATATTACCCCTGGGAGGGCTGTGTGGTTGAGAGCGGCGCAGTACCCCCTGGTCCACGTTGATTATATCAAACAATATGCAGCATGACTGGAATACATAAGGAGAAGCGGGCACGTCTCCCCCCACGGCTGAACGGTGCAAGAAGCCGCTTTATCTCAGGGCTCAGTTTAATACGGCAGACTTCGGAGGAGCCACCCTGGGGTGGATAGATAGGGCTTGTCATTGTTTTACTGGCTCACACTCCACCATGGAGCTGTATGCGCTCCCCCGTGTGCCTCTAGTCAATGTTACGGTGCTACAAAATCATACAGCATGGATTTGTCATTCCGGCTTTCACGCACGTTTCATCACCTCCGTGTCGATGAGCGCCGAGACGCGAAAGTGGATGTCGTTTAGTCTCCCCGCATAAATGTAACTGTTTCAGATCAGTGTGAAAGATAAAAAAAAATCGGAGATAATGAGGTTTCACGGCCTACCTCAAAGAGACGCTTTATCAATCGGTGCATGTTAATACTCTATTGTAAAGGATTGTACCTGTAACAAAGGATCATAAAGAGCTCAACAGTGAGGTTCCACAAGTGAAAATCCCGTTCCATATTCTGTAACCATCCAAGACAGACTCACCAAGAACTGTGATATTGTGACCCCGTCAACCCCGTCGCCAACAGTACGCTTCTGCCCAACCTGATACCTGATATATTCCAACTTGATGTTACGCTATGTTGCAGCTTTCCTAAGGTTCAACTGAAAAGACACAAAAGGAGCCTAAGGAGACAAAAAAAAGTGACACCAAGGAGACACAAAACTGGACATGAACCTCGGTCTCCGGAGGGAAAGTGTCCATTTTCGTCCGTTCCAGCAGCAGCAGGTCACTGACCCGGCTGCTGTATTCGATGTGTTGGGAGTGAGAACAGCCTGCAGCGGAATAAATGAATGGGAAAATTAACTTCCGGGAACCGTCGCTTCAGAAAGTGGGAGGCCACTGTCGAGCTCTACTGCGCAAACTGGGAAAGCGTGTCCAGAGTAGAGTTGTCAAATTAGCCCTTGGATTTATGTCACAAACTAATACATGTAATGCACATTGCTCTGAGATCATGCATCAGTGCATTTCCATGTAACACGATGAGGCCTTTGACGACTTACTTAATCCGTCCGCACTCTCTAAAGGTCTTTCTCCTCCTCTGTCTCTCCCCTCAGCCTTCATTCACATCCATCACCATGAATGGCCGGTGGCCTGAAACAAGCCTGCCCTCATATAATGGATGGTTCCGATTAGCCGCCTCTGTGTATATGCTCGACAGAGGCACAGCGAGTTGAGCGCTGTGAGGCTGGTGATTTGTAAGGTCTCATGTGGCGGTACAGTGGGGACGGATATTAGCAGGCCGTTTGGAGTCCCGGGAGAGCTACGGTTCCTGCTGACGCCATCGCATCTGTAGGCAAATATGCGCGCGTGTCTGCGGCCCCCACGGGCTCCAATGCCACGGCTCCTGCACAAATAACTTCCTCCCGGACTTAAAAATGAGCTTTGGGTTGCACCATCCATCGATCCGGCGTTTCCTCCTCCTCCCGCTCCCCTCCCCCACCGCTGGCAAGGGCCCTCTCTCAAGGCACTTCACTTCGTATTCTTCAGCTTGCTTCGCTGTTACATAAACCGCCTTGTGTTATTTTCTCTCTTTTTTTTTTTGTGGTGGAAAAAAAAACGCAATTTCATTTCAGCTCAATTCAGATAGCGGCAAAGAAAGTCGGGATGTGTATTAAAGAAGGAAAAACAAAACATGATGGGGAGTTTTCTCTCAAAAGCGGCAGAAGTGGGGAAAAAAAAAAAAAAGGGAAATTCTTTTATCTGAAAATAGGTCAGCCAACAACACGGAGACGCATGAATATATTTTTGGTAAACAGTACATACGCTGACTTGTGGCCGGCTGAATATTTGCGCAGCTCGTCTCTCGCGGCGCGGGCTCTCTAAGGATGTTTTTTTTTCCCCGACCGGAGCATTATGGGAGAGAGCGGTGAAGTGGGTTTGAAGCGACTGCTGGAGGAAAATCATCCTTAATTAAGAAAGTCCTTGTCTGGGTTCGGCGCCGCGTCTCATATGCATACGCCTCCCAAATTCCTTACATCCTCTTATGTAATTCTGCACCGATTCCCTGAGAGAAGGCCTTAGAGGGATTTTCTAAGCACCTCTTGAAAGCAACACGTTAATGATAACAACACGGCATTATTTGTTTTTCATGTCACCTCGGAGGGATTTCAAGGAAGGTGTTTTCTGTTTGTTCCCCTCGAGCAGCGGCTGGAGCTTAATCCGAGCTTTGTTGTATGCATTATGTGTGTGTGTTCGTGTGTGTGTGTGCGCGCGTGTGATGACTCGGCACTTTCATGACAATTACAACGATCAATAAACTTGTTAGAACCGCTGTCGTGTCATCCTCGGCCCTGAGGGGAAGGCTCTTATCAAAAACTGATCACACAGACTAGGCGCAGAGGGCAAAGGCCTCCTAAAGGTGCCTCTTTCCCCCCTCTGGGTAGAAATCGGGCGAAGACGCCGACTTGAAGAGGAGTTATTTATTAGACGCACGCGCGCATCTCCACATCCTGCTGAGTCAGCTCTCTTGTCGGGCGCTCCGGAGCATAAATCAGCAATCCCGGGGCTTCGTTCCCCATTCATCCATCCCTGCCCCCGGCCCTCTGAGGGGCTGCAGTCCCCCACCCACACCCAGGCATTTCCAGGGAATGCACTGCGCTACCGGAGCCAAACGGGCTACCACACGGCACAGCTGGGGGGGGTCCCTTCGGTCCTCGAATGTGACTTCCCCCCTCTCGAAAAACACCCCGTCTGTGCTCACCGGCACATGACGAGCTAAATGGAGGGGAACGGAGTTTTGGGAAGGGGAGCAGAGATGCACCCAGCTGTTCCCACAGTCTTTAAGGATTCGTGCCAATCCTGGATCGAGTTATTTTACCTTGTTAATCCACTGCAATCACACCTATCCTCCAAGCGCTCATCCACCGTAGCTCGCTTCACATCCTGGATGAGTCCTCTGCCAGCCAATCGCAGGCAGGGGGCAGGATCGGAGGGGTTGCCCGGGGTGAGACTGCTAGAATCTGATTGGCCGCTCTTGCCTCCCCCCATCAGAGTCAGAAGGTCAGAGGTTGTTGGCTTGTTAGTAGCATGGATGGATTATTGAACAGCTGCAGGGTCGAGCGCCTATGTGAACAGACTGAACATTCTTCTTGGTGGAAAGTCAGTCAAATAACCATAAAGAGAAAAAGCGACTAAAAAAAAGGTGCAAAATGACCCCGAAAAGACTCTAAAGGGACAAAAAATTAAATACAAGGAGACACAAAACAATATATGCTCTCATATACCATCTCACCACCATCTCATCTCATATCTGGATGAGATGGTGGAGCTGACTGTGATGCTATCCACTTGTCATTCACAAGAAAAAGCCATGCCATTAAACACAACCTGCTCTATTGTCTGTCTTCCTCTAAATGGGAACATTATTTAGTGAATAACATCATGATACATTCAAGAAGACTTGAAACTAGTGATTAAGGCCATGAACTCATTAGGAAACGGATTACTGATGTGATAAATAAATCATATTCTCATTAGCTCACATACAAATAGTCTCCTTTCCAAAACCGGTGGTGTCGCCAAGCGGGGCGATGATAGTTGCGCCCTTTTTGTCAGACAATAAAATTAGTAACAAAGTATTTGTATTTTGTTACTTCCCACCTTTGGTTTCACCATATTTTAATTTATCTTACAAGGCTGCCCCCCTTCTTTGAATCTGAACCTTGTCCGGCCCCGACATCCAGGAGTTTCTGATCCCGCGCTGCACTGATGCCGTCGAGGCCAAAACCACCTGAAAAACTGACTAACTCTGTGAAGAAAAACAGCCGCGCTCAGAAAGTCTTCTGGAGAAACAGTTTGCGGTGAGATAAGATCCCTCGAGGGGGGAGCCTGTATAAAAAGTCACTTCCTGCTCCTCCTGTTTTATGCTCACCATTATTCTAGCAGAGCTGATAAAGTATCGACTCCTGAGCTTGTAAACCATTACGACCTTTAGCTGTTTTTCTGTAGACTATCACGGCGAGACAACACAAAGCCACACTGACAATTTACAAGTGACTGTTTACTTCTGCTGGATGCTACGACAGAATAATAAAATGTGCATTAGTAACACCAAATGATTTCACACATAATTATGTTTAATTAGAATGCTGAGAATGGCACCGGTTACTTTCATTTCAGCGTCTTCTTTTGGAATACAAAGACGCTTTGCCATTTATAAAAACCGAGAAATGTCAGCCAGCCTGGGACGGCGGTAAATGGATTCCCTACCATCCAACCAGTCCCTTTAAGATGTAATTCATCAATGAATCATAGGGAACACTGTTATGACTCTGAGCCCTCTTTATTCCGTCGCATCCTGGGTGCTTGGGGTATTTTTATGGAGAACTTCATTCCTCAAATGTAATATCTCTTTCTTCTCCGCCTTCTGAGCCTCCCTTAAAACATAAATCCACTCCAGACTAGCGTGCTCCGCAGTCCGCAACGATTCCGCCGTCTCGCAGATTAAGGCAGAGTGATCCAAACAACTTGGCAACACTCTCCCTGACACTGCACTGATTTGCAAACTGATTACCATGTAAGAAGAAAAAAAACACTGCAGTGGATGTGAAGAGGTGTCAGGGATTTCTTTCTTTTTTTTTTTTTTTTCGAGAAAAAAAAAAAGGCAAATAACACAAAGTGGGAAAGAGGCGGTGGGCGGCCGAGGAGAGGGGGAGGAAAAAGAGGGGGGAGGGAATCGAAAAAGGAGGGCTACAATAGCGCTGATTGTGATGGTGCATCCCACAAGATGGGGAGAAAATGGGGAGTGACAGAAGAAGATGGGGTTAGCAGCTTTGAGACAGGGAAGGGAGGACGGGAGAGCTTCAACTCCCTCATCCCTCCAGAAAAGTACAAAGCCTACGACGGGAGATTTCTGAATGCACGCGATGAAAAAAAAGGAAGCCTCCAAAAAACAAGAGGTAAAGGTACGCTGGGGTGAGACAAGGTCGACGGCGCAACGCTGCCAAAGATAAATGTCACGGAAAAAGCCCGTGATCCCATGTTGCTGTGTGTGTGGGGGGGGAGTCTTACATCTGTGTGTGTGTTCCTGTTTGTGTGCTCAGCCATAAGCCTGCAGCCGGCCTCTCGATATGGGGCCCGGGCCACAGTCCAGAGAGCTCAGGTAATTTGACGGATCGTGCCACTCAGGCCGGCGATGCTTGCAGCTCTCCCCTTGCTATGGATTGTTTCCCCGAGCTTGTTTGGGCAGGCTGGCACGCCAACATAAGATGAATAGCGGCTCCTTCTCCCGGCCCTGCCTGTCTCTGATCCGTCCTCGCCGCTCCAAGGTCAGCCAGCCACAGAGTTGTGGAGAATGGGAATGCAGGCTTGGGAGGGCTGGCTGGCTGGCTGGCTGGCTGGCTGGCGGAGGAGAGAGAGGTGGATGGGGGCAGAGGTGGGTGGAATGAGTGTGTGTGTGTGTGAGAGAGAGAAGACAGATGTCAGGGAGTCTACAAGCGAAGGTACATGACTTGGGTGTGAGCAGGTCTGCCCGTGCCCTCTGTGTGTCCTGTGTTTGTGTGTGTGCCAAAGAATAAAAGGATGTGAGGAAGAAACATCAAACGTCATCAGCGCGCCGCAGAGACGGAGCCTGCAGAACACGCGGTCCGCCCGGCTCGCCTGCTGTTATGTGCGTCGGTCTCGCTTTGGTTTCGGCAGCCACATGGAATGCAACCCGGCACCGGCTACATGTGTTTGAAGATGAATCGTTATCAACCTTGATGTGTTACTTGAAAGGAGGGATGCTGTATGTTTGTCTGTGTACATCCAGTATTTGTTCGTTTGCTTCTGCCGCTCTGAGGACAGATTCCACTTTTTTTTTTTTCATCTATCTTGAGAACGTTTCTCCGAGCCAGTGTTGATACTGGACAACTCGGCATCAACAAGGTTTAGTGCAACTCTGCTGTCGTTAAATGATGTTTACACGTGACTTATTTGTTTTGCCGTAATACATTTAGAGGGAAACGTGATTTGCTGCTTGTGTTTTGCTGCTTTTTGTGTTGTTCTTTGTCTTGTTTCCACGAGTACTGACATCTTAATTACACTGATATTTGTACATATTATGTATATACCCGTCTATTTCTATTTCTTACCTTTTTATTATAGTTTATTTTTTACTATTATAATTGTTTATTGTTAAATTGAACTGTCCTTTGGCTGCTGTGACACACAAAACTTGCAGGACTAATAGAGGAATTCTGACTCTGATGCAAGATTATGTAGAAATTGGTATTTTGTGCGATTTGGCGCCCCCCACAGCTTTTGAGTGGAACACCACTGCTGTAAATACAAAAACAAGTGAGCTTGTATGTTGAAGTAAACATGTATGTAACGCTGTGATCCTACCGTCTCACTGAAGTTAGATACCACTCGCCCTATTACAAGACCCTGTCAAATTAAATTTTTTTTCATGATGTTGCTTTGACCGAGTGCTGTCAGCGCGTAAACAAAGCGGCGCTTCCTCCACACTCATTCAGGAGTGGTGGACCACCGCGGTAAGAAAATTACCGCCACAGCTCGATAAAACAGGAAATTGAATGTTATAATCTAGATAACAAAACAAACACAAACACAAACAAGCATTAGGCCCAGCAGCCCTTTTAATTATGGTCAAATAACTAAATATATAAACTGCTAGTGCTGCAATCACTCATGGCACTAGAAACAAAAAGACCAACAGGGATGGATGAGGAACAAATAACAAAAATCAGCCCCTGCTACCAACGAGACAATTACAGAGGAAACACTGCGTGGGCATATAAACATTAATAACATTAGATATTTGACTGCACTGTTCTATGTTCAAGATGTAACTTAACATTTTAGAGCCACTTTGAATGTTTGATTTAATGTCCCGACGTCCTTTGAGATGCTCTATAAATAAAATAATGTCATTAAAGCTGGGGTCTACGATGTTGTTCAGAAACACATTTTGTTATACTGGGTGAAATGGTCCTTCTGTCCTGAGAGTAGTCAATACATTATGTATTCAGAAAAAGGAGCGAAAATAATCAGACCTCTGTGACAGCTGCGTGACTGAGAAAAGGCTGACCAATCCGTGCTATCCGGCCCGAATGGCACGGATTGGTCAGCTTTTTCTCAGCGCCTTCATTGGTCAGATGCCTTCATGTCCCGCCCTCCTCCGCGCGTGCACACGTCCGGTTTCACTGATGCCGGAAATATTCAGCACACTCCTCTGCAGGAATACGGAGTTCATTTGGTTACAATGGCAGAGAAAATGCAGCCACCGTTACTTCTACCAACTCACCCCGCTAAAAAGGTAAGGAAAAGAAAGCCTGGGGCAGAAAAGGGTGCAACGAAAAAGGCTCTGGATAAAGTAAGAAGTCGGACCGAGTCAACATCGGTGCCGCTTTTGAGCGCATGTTGGGGGCGTGGCTTTGGACGTAGCACTGACGGGATGGGGAGGGAGGGATGGAACTTAGAGGAGATGCCACTTTGAAATCTTGCTAGCTCTCTTGCTAGCTCTCCAGGATTGTAGACCCAAGCTTTAATATGGAAACTAAAGGTGGCTAACATACGGAAAGATTGTGGTCATAGTTTAAAAGAGGCTTACAAAAAGCCCCAACGACTCAAATGATGGTCTTTGGATTAGAGGTCTGACACTTTACATGCTGACTCAACAAACTGGCCTCTGCATTGTGACATAAAGATTAGTCCAAAATAATCTTTATAATTCGTGATACGGGGCTGTTGTAAGTTGTTGTGCAAGTGGAGATCTGGGTTCGGATGATAAAGGTTAGGACAGAACTCAAAGCTTTCAAACACTCTGAAACTGTAAAAAATAATATTTATCAAGGATCCAGTGTGTACAATTTAGGGGCAGAAACTGAATGTAATATTAGTAATTCTGTTTTCATTAGTCTTTAATCACCTGGAGCTAAGAAATCGTGTTTTCGCCACATAAAAACGAACTTTTTATATCAAACGATCATCCTCCGGAGCTATGATTGGACTCTGCGCTTTGAGCCGCCTCATTCCTCGTCTCCAGCTGGGAGAGGAGAACCAGATGCGACTCGCAGTGTGAGAGACGGCGGAGACATGACTGGCTGACAAGGTTTTGATTTTTCTTCCATAATCAAAGAGTGAGGGCTTCTCTCTAAGCATACAACTGGAAGATATGGCATTTTTACCCACCGACAGTCGCCTTAATAAACCAGAATGCAGTGTTTCGGTATGAAGGCCATTTCTGATGTGTGGCGGCATCTTTGTTTCCCTCTGTTACCTGACATCAAGTCTCCTGCTCTGGTGTGTTTTAAACTTGCTGTCGGCTATCGCAGTTACTCACTACGCCCACGTGCTTAGTGTGTGTTTGCACGTGTGCGAAGCATCTGCGTGTTTGCATTCGCGGCGCGTGCACGTGTGAGCGCGTGTATTTGAGTGTCAGTGTGCGTACGCGAGCCTCATGAGTGTACTGTATAAATGTCACCAGATCATCTCTTCGCGGATGCGGCTGAGTAAGTATAGCTCAGGAAAATCAATTTTGTGCCCCATAAGAGCGATATAAAATCACATAACACGCAAAACGTGTGGGCAAAGCTTCAGACTTAAAGCTCGGCCTGCAAATCATGGGCCTTTTTTTTTTTTTTTTGCTGAATGATGCAGTTTAAACACAAATACATGCGGCTGCAGCTCTCTCTGCACTGGTTCGCTTATTTATTTTTCTTTGAGCATGCGACTGCTTTGGAGCTGCTTTAATCATGATTTTCTGTGTTATGACACCTGATTTGTGTTGGTACAGCGGAGGGATTTGTTCTCCCGTTTAGGGGGCCGTGTGAAACAACTGGGAAGATGCAGCGCCTCGCAACATCGCAGCGACAAACGTAATGAGATTCGGATGTTTTTCCAAATGCGCGGCTCGACGCGAAGCTTGTACATTCCTCAACTTATTTCATCAGCTCCCCCCCCCCCTCACTTCACCCTTGTCCCATCCACTCTTCCTCTTAACTAGCTTCCTTCGCCGCCTCTCCTCTCCTCTCCGCCCCGCCACCCTCCCCTCGCCGTCCCCAGCACCCCCCTTGTTCAATCTCTGCACTGTCAGTTTGTGGCTCTCGCCTCTCCTTCAGTCATTGATCACGGTGGCAACAGTGCAGTGTTTGCCGGTCTGGAAATGTGTGTCCCGGCGGGGAGGGAAAGGAGATCAAACACTTTAATTAAGGAAGGCTGTGTAGGTGGTGCCAGCTACAGGCAGCAGTCATGTAACGAGGACAGGTAGAAGAGGAACGCCCCGACGAGCATGCATGCATCAGGAGCGGGGAAAAAAACTCCTTAATCCGGATGCGCTCGCTTCTCGCAGTCATGCACCGAGCAACATCATAAATACCTCGCAGCCCCCTCGCTCGTACATCCCGCTGACACGGATGGGCCCTGAGTGTTTACGCCGGGTAGGAGAAAAAATGAAAGTCGGCGGCACATATTTATTGGAGAGAAAAATCAGTCACTCCTGTGTGCAAACACCCCGAAATGCATTAGCATACGTAAACAGTCAAACCCAGCACGTGTCGATGAGCGTGTATACATCTTCATAAATCATATTTCCGCTCCACGGCCAATCTTTCACTAAAAATCCAACATCCTGTCCGACCTAAAAAAAAACCTATTGTCATTCAGCTTTTATCGCTCCACTGATTCATTTGTAGGACCTGCGCTGATCCTGCAGAGAACTACATGGACAGGAGGAAAAGGCTGACACAGACTAGCCCGGTGATTGATGCCCTGTCTCGTCCATCCCTGTGCTGAATCAGAGCTCCGGGCATTGTGGGAACCAGCTCTCTACCTCACTGGTTCTTTATTCCCACCAGGCGGTGCCTTCCTGTCACTCACAACCCCGTCGTGTCTGTGCACGAGGTGTCGACCAGCTGATCAGATGTGTGAGTTGACTGGACTCGGAATTACAGTGTTTTTTAAGATGTTTTGGGTCCACGGAGAGGGTTGCATCACCTCAAAAGGTCGAGGAATTCGCGTGGGATGGTTGTGAAAACTTGCGAATGTGGCGATGGAGAGCTGGAGGAGGAAAAACGAGAGATTTCTAAGTATAAGCGATAGGATCAAAGAACAGGTAAATCATGAAAAGGCAATTACTTTAACATTAACACAAAGAGAGCAAGATAAAGTATAAGCATTCTAATTACGGCGGCTACACAAAGCCTTCCGCTGGTGGGACTCTGTCATAATTGTTCGGGTCGCTTTGTTTGTGGGCTTCTGGCTTAATGAGCAAATTATCTCAATCCTGAATTTTTAGTTTAGTTTGAGCGATGAAGGGGTTTTCATTTTTCCCTGGGATAAAACCGCAGCTCGTGGCCAAATGTAATCAAGGAGACCAATTCCGTCTCATTGTTTGTGAACACAATTTATATTTTCACTGAGATCCTCGGCGAGGGGTGCCATCCCTCAAAGGCCACGATGAAATAGAAGAGATAATTGAAGAGATATGTAAATCATACAGGTAAAGGGATGATTGCATTCTCCCAGTGTTTCATCATTTCGGCAGAGTATTTATTTTTTATTTTTTATTTTATCTACTTAAATGCACTGGTGCTACCGGCCCCACGGGGACCGCCAAAAAAAAAAACGTATCAGCTTTTATGGTTGTTTGGTCCGTCTCGAACCGCAGAAATGGATTTTGCTTTTCATTAAAAGGTGAGCTCTTTGATATGGTGGATCAATTTCTCAGAAGTGTTTTTCTTTGATAAACAAGGGCCTTTTCCCTCAAAGGGTGAGCACAGGCACAGGCTTGGACCTAACCCAGCGCAGGTTGGCGGCAGTCAGTGAAATTATGGAGAAAATAGGGAAAGAGAGGGGGAGAGAGGGAGGGGGCGGTGGGGTCCTGCCGAGGAACAGATGAAGATGGAGGCAGCGGCAATGAAGAGTAGAGAATAAATATTTATGTCCTGTAATGTTTCTGCATGACAGAGTCCATATTACATTTGAATGTGGTGCTACACCTCAACCATGAGAAATGTGCTGGCAATGAATTGAACGCCGCACCAATAAAGCACGTTGTGGGATTCGGAAAAAGAAAAGAGGACGGGTAAACAGATAGAAGGAGGAGGAGGAGGGGGGGGTGTTGTGCAGGAAGGGGAAGGTAGGGAGGAAGCAATGAAAGATGAGAGAGGGGAGGCACAGAAGGCACAAGAAAGGAGGGAGAAAAAGAACTGATATGAAAGGAGGAGCGGAGGGAGGAGACGCAAACAAAGCACCGTCGGACAGAAATTGACATCACAGGTACGGCAAATGGGACAGCGCACATCAAGCAGATCGAGATAGTGTACATAGGGAGAGATGGCGAAAGAATGAAAGAGAGAGATTTGTGGCCTGCCCGAGTGAAGGGCATGAAATGAATAGAGCCAGGGGGCCCAGTGGAGTGTGTCCTGGGGATATGTGCGACTGGGTCAGGGAGAGGAGGAGTGTGCCGGTGGAGCAGGCGTGGTAGCGGGCAGGGTCCACAGAGCCAGCTGAAGGGAAAGAGGAGAGACGGATAAGGCCCATTAACTCAGCGATAGTAGCTAACCAGGATCACCCGGGGAGGGGCGGCAGTTTGGATCTGCACTGGAGGGAAGAGAGGAGGGAGGAGGTTTCAAGTGCTAATCTGCAAATTCTCAGTTTCTTTCAAATTTGTGTTGTCACTGCTGATGATGCACGAACCGAGCTGCGTACTTACATTTAAAGACTTGATCCGTCGTTTCTTTTTGACCGTATAATTATTTACTCAGCAGCCTAGTCGGCAGAATAAAGTGTTGGCAGTTAACAATTCTGGAAATCCCAAACGTTTATGTGCTGACTTCCTTGTCGGGAGGTTACAGCTAGGTGAGAGGGCTGTCAAAGCCAGTGACTGCAGTTCAGGACTATGTTTCAACATTTGTTGAACAAGTGTGACACCACTGGATATTTTTAAGGAGAGCTCGGGACAATTTCCAGCTCTTATTCGTGGCGACGAAACCAAGTTTTCTAAGCCCCAAAAAGAACTTTTCTTAACCCTGTTCAAGTGGTTTTTGTGCCTAAATCTAACCAGACCATAAGCACAGCACATCACAACATAAAGCTGAAAATTGAAACTACAAAAATGTAAAGTAGCAACATAAATAAATGTAAAGTTTCAACATTTCCATAGTGAGCAGAAACGTAACATTTATTCATTCTGCCGATGGGGTTGTAGTTACGTAGCCGAGGTTTGACCTTCAGATAAAAAACATAAATCACATATCTGCAAGCACAAAATAGGCCTTTTCGTAAGCTATAAATGATAAATCAATAAACTGACTTGTAGAAACACAGTGTTGCCTTGTACCAGACAGAGTAGCTTCAGGTTTGTGGCGTATCTCATCTTTTTTTTTTGTACAATTCTCAATTCTCACAAGAAATTTAGTTGGAACATCAAGGTTTTTTAAAATAAACTGCACCCATTTCTCGTGGATTTTCAGGTGGTCCTCTGGTAGAATATAAATTCACTCCCTTACCAACTTTGCAGCCAAAATTCCTTCTCTACAGTCTTTTGAAAGTAGAGAATGCAAAATTCAGATTATTAGCTACATCTGCACCACATTGACTTCCTCTGAATAGCCCATTTCCCGGCAACGTTTTAATGAGATGGAATTCTTTTAGACCGTCTTTGGCAAGGACGTAGGTTTGGTTTTGATATTGGCGGGGACAGAGGACATCACAGACATTGAAATGCGTAGCGTTCTCCTGCTTGGAGGTTTCTAGGTGTCTGCTGGCACCAGAACGGCAGAAAGAGAGAGAGAGAGAGAGAGGAGAGCAATTACACAAGTTACATTACCGCTGTCACAGGCCTAAATTAACCAAGCTCAGAACAAATGAGTCTACAGGGCCTTGAGCAAACAGCAGAGCTCAACGGTCAACACCACACAGGGTTTATTTTTTTATTCTATTTTCTTAAAGGGCACTGACCATCAAGAAGTCGCTCCGTTCTCCGCTGTCATCATGCATTTACAAGCTTCAACGTTTCATTTATCATCCGAATGTGGCGACAAGATCCAAATATGGTGAAAGCCAAGACTTTGTTTATTTAAATTAAAATGAGAACCCATCCCTGCCTTGTTAACATGACGCCAAGCCTTTCATTCATTATCTCAGGGAGACAGAGCGCAAGGGAGGGCGAGACCAGAGTGCAGTCGATCATCGTTGGCTGCTAGCTTTTATCATCAGGCCTTTACAAGCTTCAGAAATGTATTTATCATCTCAATCTGGTGATAAGAGTTTCATATTCTGCAAGCCAAGACTTATTTAAAATCAAACATCCACCCCAAATGACCAAAAATCAAGATATGGACATAAATCTATGACATCTGACTGATTTTTGATAGAACATGTAACAAACGTAGGCAACTGTGACTGACTGAATCAATATGAGATGTTCTTCTGGCATTAATTATCCCCGGGTGCACAGAACTAACAAATAAATTCAACTAGGATGTAGCTCGCTACTACAGCCAGTCCATCATTCATGAGCCAGCCAGGTTAGCAATAAAACACAAATCCAATCATATTAGCAATATTGGTTTAGGGAGGCGGGACTAGTAGAGAACAAGATCTGTTCACTGTTTGTGTACCAAATTATTGCTGGGGATGATTTTATTCCTTACTGGTTATTGATGGGGACATGTCCCTGGTGTCCCCACCCAATCCTACATCCATGTTCATTGGTACACTGCAGTTTTAAAGGAGAAACACTCAGCCGTGGTGATGACTGGTTAGTTTGCTCATGATGGTAAATGGACTTGCATTTCTATGGCGCTTTTCCATCGGCTGCCATGCAAGGTGCCAACTGCTCATTAGGAGCAATTTAGGGTTTAGTATCTTCCTCGAGGACATTTCGACATGCAGCTGGGGGAGCCAGGGATTCCAACCAGCAACCTTGCGATAACTAGACGACCCGCTCTACCTCTTGAGCTACAGCCGCCCAATAATATGTCTTGTATAACATTAAAAACAGGTTGGACAGGTTATAAACTTGCTTTTCACTGGAGGGGCTCTTTAAATACCAATTAGATACCAGTTAAAAATGAACTGGGTGAACAGGAAGATCCTCCAGATTAACTGATAAACTGTCACACCTTTTGAAATCTCATAGAAGACGCTGATCGGACGCCATTGACAACTGTTACATATCATACCTGAGAAATGTCTGTTTATGTGACACTGCTCTGGTTGAGGTTTTGGATAAAAGACTTGGTCGGGTTCAGGGAAAGCTCATGGCACTCGTTGCGTAAATATAGAGGAGCTTTGTTGTCATAGTTACAATAATGCACACAAAGTAAAGGTTCGTGGAGAGTCGTGGTTTAAAGAAAAAGAACATTTGTCAGTCTGAAACACGATGTGGTCAGTGGTGTCTTGTGATGAGGGCTCATGATTTGACACATCCATCTTTTCAACCTCTCCCTCACGTGAACTTTGTCGCTGTGTCATAACTCCACCTCACTTCCTCCTTTGCTAAGCGTCACTTGATTGCAAACATATGATGTTTTAGAGGAAATGGCTGATGCTGACAGGAAACATGCAATGTCACGAAGCTGAATCGAAAGGCTGTTTATCTTATTAGCAGACACAGGTTTTCACGGGACAGAAAATCTTCCCGTTTAGAGTCGTTTTCTGTAAGAAAGAGCTAACAATCAATTTAGAGACATTTAAAACAGGTTCCAATTTGTTTTTCAGGTTTGCTCATGAGGCATCCCAAACTACTCCTTTAAATCAACAGTGCGGCCAGTGCTGATTTCTTTTTAACTACAATTTCTGTTAATTAAGTCAGAGTTTCTGCAGAGGCCCCTTTTTTTTTGTCTGTGCTTCCATTTATTCCAAATGGCTCCGACTTTGCATCAGACAGCGTTCTGGGGAAAAGACTTCACCCGGCACAAGCTGCTGCAACCGATAATCTAAAACTGGTTATGGATTGCATCACTGATGTGTAGATAAAATCCTTTAAGAGATTATTGTTTAAAGTCCAGGATTGATTCCTGGAATTTAAAACACTGACTGATAAAGGATCGGATGTCACCCAGTGCAGAGGAACAGACGCACAGGAGCCAGCAAAAGTTCCAAACTGAGATATTATTGTAATAGAGAGTGCACAGTGGGGAATAAATGAAATATATAACAAAGACAGATCGAAAGAGGCAAAAAAGTCCTTTTCACATGGGACTAATTTTACTTGGGCGTATCGAGTGATTTGTAGTAATTGCGGGGCTCGATGGTGGTTTTTAATCCACAGGGAATCTGCTGCATTTACTATTTCAATCTTCCCCTTGTCATGAAAAATGGAGGCAGATGGCGGCGGGATCAATGGAGGAGGGTTCTGAATAGGAAAGACCAGAAACTCCGCACTCTGCTTTGCTGAATCAGAATATGACAAATTGTAAAAATCCGAATATATTCAGAGCACGAGGTGTGGCAGTTGACGGTTTACGAGGTGAGGAAATCATTCTGGTTAAACGTTAAATCTAACGACTCTTCGTGATGTGAATCTGGTTTGTAACAGTAACCGTAACCGTCAGTCGGCAACATCTGCAGCACCGGGCACTCTCAGCTCACTGTTTTGGTTTGCTGGTCCGCGTTGTTGAGTCACTCCGGCTCTCAGCGACCCCCGCATATTAAACTGTGGGCAGCTGCTCGCAGCTCTCGCGCACACACACAAGTTTGATTGTCGGCTTCCTGCCCAGCGTGAAATGGTGGAGAGCCAGACTAACTGAGTGGCTAGTGAGCACAGTCGAACATCCAGGAAGCCAGAGAGCCAGATGTTTTTCTCAGGAGCTGGCGGATGATACTGTGCAGAAAGTGCCAGTGAATATTGGCCTGCGTTCAACAGGTGGTGAGAAGGAGAGCCACAGCTGAATGCCTATGTTGCCTGTTTTCCTAGAGGATGTGTAAGTAATGTCTAGCGATTGAATGCTAACATATTAGCCCTATGATAAATGGATAGTTCCTTAAGACCTGAGTTGCCTTTGGAGAATTTCTGCCCACTAAAGATTCATATTTTCATTTTAAATTAGATTTTGAGCTTATCTTTGTCTATAATGTAGGAGACAAACTCACTTTGGTCCAAGCCTCTACCGTTGATGTCCATTGGACTATATGCACATGAGTGTGCCCGTGCACTTTAATGCCATACAGCGCTGAGAGGAGGCAGCGATGTGTGACAGAATTGCCTGACGGCTGGCGATGTGCTAGCAGGCCGTATCAATGGAAGTGTCTTCCTTGCTTCCCCTAAATGCGCTCAGACAGAGACAAAGACGGAGGCTGCCGACTGAATCCCTGAAATGGACAGCCCTGGGACGCTGAGTGAAAGTCAAACAGTTTAGTGCAGAGTGGTTAGGGGGCTGCATCTCTGTCTGCCTGCTCCATTAATGTGGAGAGTGGAGCAGGTGAGTGCTGCAGTGGTGCAGAGGATGGCATATGCCAAGCTAGAGGGGTGAGACTGGCACAGTAGACCCCCTGCCTTCAGTGTCATCTGTCACCATGGTGAAGTATATGTGTGTGCTAGTGTATGGCATGTGTGTGTTTGTGTGTGTGTGTGTGTATGTGTGTGCGTGTGCTCAGCAGGGTAAGGAGAGAAAGTAAGATGAGGGGGAAGGAAGAGGGCAGAGTAGAGGGCAGGAAACCTGGCAGAGTCTGAACAGCGAGACGCATCGCTCGCAGGCAACATTTAGGAAGGTAGACTGGAATAATTGATAATCCAGAGCTGGCAAAGAAAAAAAAAAAAGACTATAATACGAATATATATGAAAACACGCTTATAGATATCCAGTGTTTTCATTTAGATCATGCTTTTCAGCTGTAAATATGTATTGAATTATTTATATCATACAGCAAAAAAAAAAAGAACTGGAGGTGTAAAAGGTTCACTCTGCTGCCCACTGTGGCCCGGACGAACTGTGTGAAGCCAGAGAACATCTTCTTCTCTCTCACCCCAGCCTCTCCTCCTTCACTCACTCTCCAAGAAGCAGTTTGCAAAAAAAATGTAGAGCAACAGACTGAAACAGAGAGTGTAATAAACATAGCAGCAGCAATGGATTAAATCACTTACAATTGCATTGACACAACTGCAGAGATTTGTGCATTTGTGCCTTCTAGTGTCTATTTTTGTTTTTTAGCCCTTAACGTTGCTGGTTCACTCTGACCTGTCTTTGTGTTGTTTTCAGCAAAACAGCTCTTAAACCTGTTGTTAAAAAAAACAAACTCTCCAACACCAAATGGCAAAGCAGCTTATTATGATCCATATTTCTGTTTGTTGCTAGATGGTGACCTCTAGTGGCTAAAGAAGGGAGGAAGTGAGGAGACGTTAACCCTACCCCCTTTTAAGTTACTAACGTGGCAAAGTTACATCACATACATAAGATAATGTAAGCTACTTAGGTATTGTAGATGTGTTGGTAAGAGAAGTGACAAAAGTGATGTTGGGATTTCGACCCAAACCACGATGTTTTTCTAAACCTAACCAAGTTGTTCTCACTCCAAAACCTAACCGAAGATAAGACGAAGGTCCGGTACGTCTGTCGCTGTCACGCTGCTACGATGTTGTCATAGCAACCATGTTGTGTTCCCATTTTTTTCAGCTAGGGGGCCGAAAGATCTGTTATTGCGGTTTTTAAAAATTGGGTCAGATAAGGGTTGGGATTTATTAACAATGTGTACAGACACTTTGTAGTTAAGGTTTTCTCTGTACTCTTAAATCATATTCCGATACAGTTGTCTTCCTCAAAAGTATCAACCAATATCAACCCATAATATCATGAGATCCACCCTTCAACTTATAGGGGCACAGAGCTAAGATTCATTAGTAAGCTAGCTACATCGAGCATTTGTCGCTGTGTATTCGGTTGTTCACCACCTCAAACCTTTTTTCCGTTGGCTAGGGTGTATTCACTGTGAGGACAGTGTTATCTGTGACAGCTCCAGATTGTGCGTAAGACATTTTTCACTCCCTGACAGATGCTGCCGTCCGTTGTCGGCACCATCACTATATTTACAACGCTCAAATCAAACTCCTCCAAGCGCTATGTCCCCACCTGAATGTCCTGTTTCATTCGGAGATGCGTCACGATACAGAAGCTAGACACTCTCGAAAACGCTGCTTCAATGGGGAATACGGGGTGATTGTGTTCGGGCACGTACAGTACAGGCTGCAGCGTTGACTCACAAATACAGTGAGAGTGTAATTTATTTTTTTCCCACCCACTCCGTAGCAGCATCTTCACCTGCTTGAGTAGGTTACAAGTCTAACAAAAAGTCATTGTCAGTAAATCTGCATTATTCTGTCATCAGCGAAGCTTCCCTATCAGGAGGTGATACAAAGCCGGCTGATGAAAAGAAAAAGTGCATTCAGCAGAGCAGAACATCAAGAAATCACACACAAGCGAGCGCAGAGCTACTAGGCTTTATCATTCAAGTAATGCAAGCAATTTCCCATTTTATTTGTTCTTCCCTTTCTCTTTCCTTTTTTGATGACAGGCTGCAAATCCTGGGCCCCTTACACGACATACAGTCTTTTTCAGCCCGTAACACCTTATAACCCCCTCTTGAGTTCCAATTTATTATCCAGCCGCAGAATGAATAGAAGTTGAGGGACTTAGAACCTATCACGCCGCCTTTTCTTCCCTTTGTAATCACGCTAAAAAGGACACGGCTCCGCGATGAGGCACTCGAAACCAATCCCCCGCTCGACGTGAGCACCAACATGCGCGGAAACATTGATGCATTTACTGTGCCATCCGTGTTGTGGACGTGTCCGTGCACGGGCTTTAATAGCCGGACCCAAGAATGAAAAGCACCTGAGGATGTTTGTTCTTCCATTAAAATACACTTACACTTATTCATTTGTCAGTATAAATTCCCCATTAACTTCCAATACATCAAAAACAGAACGTGATCAAAACCTGTGAGTTAAAAAATGTGTTTGGTCCGATGAGTCACTTTTTGTCAGCCACATGTAAGTGTTCAGGGAGTTTGGTCCATCAGAGATGCTATTAAACCTGTCTCCCTCTCATCTTTGTAAAGGCCTCTTTTCACCTCCATCACCGCGCTCGGAGACATTTTGTTCCGACTACAGAGGCTCCTGCCTCTCGCGTCTGTCGTGCCTATTTTTCTTTTCTCGTCGGACTTCTTTCACGTCTCTTTTCGCCGCGAGGCACAGTATGTCATCGGGCAGAGCAGGTATCGCTGACAGGTTGTGACGTTTAGGTGAGAATGCACAATGGCCTCGCAGGTCACTTTTATTCATTATCCGGCCGAGATCAGGGCGAAACATTCTGCACAGGTGTTAATATGTGTCACCTGCGTTGTCACCGTTGAGCTTCAGTCAAATCTCCCGAGCTTAAGATAAATCAGTCTGCCAATAGCCAGATGAGCTGATCACTTATTCCAAAATTACCTGCTCTGCTTTCCGCCTTCCCCAGAGCTCTCCTGTTGTGCTTTTGAAATTCTCTCTCTGGATTTTGACGTGCTGCTTTCAGAGATAATGTCACAACGTGGCTCTATTAAAAATCGCTTCTGCTCAGGACTTATGGCACTGGTCACCGGTCATAAATCCACTTTCTTGGCGCCTGGAAGTCGAACTGACATGATTGCTTTTAATGCAACGACATTAGAAGACTTGCTGAGAAATCCTTTGTGTTTGTTGAGGTTTTTATATTTACATTACAGCACTGTGAAGTGCAATATAGTGTGGGTGAGCACTGAAGGGAGAGTTCAGCTCACTTCCAGCCATGCAGGCCACGTCAGCCAGTTGGCAAGTCAACATGATTAACATCTCCCAGTGTTACTCTGCATTGTGTCTCTAGGGGTGAGTTAGTAGATAGTCAATCCTCCTCATCTTACAGTATACCGTTCAGATATTCGGAGCGGCGGAGCGTAAGAGCATTTAGCGGTCCATGAGCAGTTGAAATGGCGCTCCTAACTAACTAATGTAGCAACTAACGAGGTGAATTGACCAAATGAAAAATCAACACACATGCTTGGTTGTCAATCAAGCAGGCAAATTAGTTTTCCTGTAGTTAAAGGTAGGATGTTGGTTGTTGTTTCTGTGTTATATGTTACATGAGACAAGCAGCCATATTCATCTCATAAAACAGTAAAACTTTCAAGTATATATGGCCTTAAGTTGTTTATGTTAAACTCTAACTTACACTGCAAATGAGCTGAATTTGTTAATTCATGCAGAGAGAACACACTCTACTTCTGTGGACAGCCCCGTTCTTATTTTAATGCGGAGCATCAGATGGCGTTTTGCCCGGATGGGTTTGGTTTTGCAAGACGTAGCAGTGCACGGCTCAGCGAGCTCCATGACTGTCTCAGCCTGTGCTCTGAGTGCATGCTGTTTCTCAGTATTTCACCTCATCTGCATGGAATTCAATGATGAATTCAATGTTCTTCAGGTATTTAAAGGCATATTTTCCCAAATGTGTGGTCCGGAGAGAAGTAGCGATGATCACCAAAAATAAATATCATCTCTGTTTGACATAAGTGATGAGACACCCGATGCGAGCCGACGACAACCTGCATCAGGCACACAAAACTCTGTGCGATGCGGTACGTAAGGCAATACCAAGTTTTTAGGGAGCCCAGTGAAATGACAGGATCACTTCTTGCCATGAGCTCTGACAGTAAGGTCAACTGCTGTCAGCACATCTGGACATTTGGAAGAGAAACAGCTAATGCTAACCAGACCCCCTTCTCTGTGTTTGATATGGAATGATAGTCGGCAGGTGAAACAGCTTAGATAAAGAGATGTCTAGTGGTAACCAGTGCAAACTTTAAGCAAGCTAAGCTAACGAGCTGTGGAATAGAGGTAGAAAATGGAACAGCTTGATGGGTCCTGCCAAAAGTTAAATGTTGTAACACCGACATCTTAAAGCAACATTATGTAGAAATTGACCCCGACAGGTCTGTAACAATTTGCCAGATGTAATGTAGGTGCTAACTACAAACAAAACTCATTACGTCATTGCATGTTAAGTGTTGAAAACGTTGATGTTGGAGCTAACATGTATGTAACGCTGTGGTCCGACCCTCTCACTGAAGTTGCACAGTTCGCCCTGTTACAAGACACTGTACCATCACCGTGATTTTGAGGCTGTTATCTGAAGGTAAAAATGTGACATAATGTTGCCTTAAATGGTGAGTTTACCAAGATTATGTGCTGTTGAAGAAGCGGATTAAAAACGGCGAACGACTTGTATCAGTGTTTGTAGACTGTGCAGTCAGTAGGCTGGTGCGCCGTGGAATGAAATGGCATGTCTCCAAACCAGTTTAACATATAATTTACAGCCAAATAAAATATGAAAAATACGAGCGCTGCATAACTCACAGTCCATCTCTGAGCATAATGATGCAGCACGCTCTACATAAAAAGCAGACAGAATTAGAAGCAAACCGGGCATGGCGGGGAAATGCATCCCGCTTGGACGGAAGACCAGCAGTGCATGTTGAAGCTAAGCTTTTGGAAGCAGCCACCCAGAAGTGGTGCCTGAAGCTAGAATTATACTGCTCCGCTCTCACCGTCGGTCTTAACTATGGGGAAATGGGCACTTGGCCTCCTTAAGCAGGCTCAGCGTCCGACACCTGCTGCAGTCCTGGGTTACAGGTGCATGTTGTCCCTTCGGGGCATTAGTAAGCAGCTCAGACCATCTTCCAGGCGCGAGTGGCCTGGGAGAGACAGGAACGAAGCAAATGGATGTCGGGAGTTATCTGATGGACTGTAGGTAGTCGGGGATACATGTTATGAGATTAGTGGATGTTGGGAATTGCATTTGACATACAGCCCGGTACTTGGGAGCTGAGGAGTACTCGAAATCTATCATCGCTCGACGATGTTAAGACTGTAAAGTGTTTTTTCAACAGCACATTAAATGTTATATTACTCTCTTATCCCGTGGTGAGCAAGTTGCTTTAGCACACCCTGGAAGTATATTAAGCACGTCGGTCTCCAGATTTCTGTCACAACGTAATCAGCAGAGCACTGTGATGAAGTCAATACCTTCAAAAGAAGACATCTTACAGCAGAACCTTGAGCGAAATTCTTTCAAGGCAGCTTTTTCATCGCCTGCCTTCCCTGTGAGGAGCTTTTCACAGCGAGCGCTAAGTGCCCGGGACTGAACATGAGGGCCATCATTCACCGACGCCTTCTGCCAGAGCCACTTTTCGCCATACTAAGTCAAATTCCAAGCAGCATTTTGAGAGTGTCAAGGCCCCGTGTCGTGTTGCTTCAAAGACAAAGGCCCAGAGAAGTCCCGGAGAAGTCAGATTCTCCGCTATTATCCAGTCACTCTGAAGACAGTGCCGCCGAGCGCTTTTCTGCTGTGGCAGGACTTTTCCTGAAAGCACCGGGGGGGAAAAAAAGAGGACGCGGAACAAGACCAGCGAACGGCTTCTACTTTCCCAGGGAGGAGTTTTCCAAAGGTCACAGTGCCCATTCACACACCAATTTACATTGATCAGCACTCTCCGCTGTTGTTTATGCACCAGGAGTTTTGCCCAGAAACCCCTCCATAAATCAACCGCGGGGCCGAAAAAAAAGCCCTTTTCTTTTTCTAATACGAGGGCGGTGGCAACAGTGGCTGCAGCCGGAGCCTTTTTCCTGACATATCTCTTTGTGCTGTTCGACACCGTTTGGTTTTCCCTCCCCAAGTTTAGTTTGCATTTGATGTAGATCAAAGCGCGGCACACTTCACAAAGAATCCGGCTGTGAATCCCGGCGGTCACTTGAAAGCGCCAACAAAATAAATAAATAAAGGGGGGAAGATAAATTCTACTTGACATGCATTCAGTCAGTCTGTTTCAGCGGTGTGGAGCTATTTGTCTAATTAATATATCAATGTTCGCTAGTGTAGTTGGGGTAAAGTGGATAATTACTGTAATGACTCAATCAGGTTTCACCCTCTGTTTTGCTTGGAGAGGCACCTATGTGTCTTTTTCTCTCACCCCTGCGTGCCTTCAGCTGATTTCCCGGGATGATGGATATTAGACTTTCATGTGTACCACAGTGGGCTGAATATATACATAACACACGCATCAGCCCATGAATATGGAAATTGCGCAAAACAGGTGGTGAGTGGCTGCAACAAAGTTAGGTTTTCTCTTGTAAATGTGACAAAACAACCTGTCGCAGGGAGCTCAGTCGGTGCCACGTTTAAGGATGAGTCTGGCGATACAGAACTGAGCCTACTGGTGTTGCATGTCTAACCAAAGACTGATCATTTCTCATTCCTCTGCCACAGACCTCCCAAAAAAAAGATTAAAAACACTTCAGTGAGCCTCACTGTTTCACTGGGAGACGTGTTGCTTCATTAGCAGTCAATCTCCCAAACACAGTCCTGCTGCTGTCGATACTTACCAGTGAATCAAATGTGTGTTCATTTGCAGCCGAAGATATTCCCCAACAAATGCACTTTTCCATTAACGTCCACAGACACGCCAGAGGCCATAATTAGGCGCGATGTTGCTGTGAGCGAAATGCTCTTGTTAGCACATGTTGACGATGATGGTTAGCAGCATGTTGTAATGTTTACCATGATCATCATCTCAGCTTAACGCGTCAGAATGCTAACTGTTGCAGATTAGTAGAGCAGAGACTGATGAACGTGTCCGTTTGTTGGTTGGTTGGTTGGTTGGTTGGTTTGTCAGCAGGATTAAACCAAAACTACTGAAACTTGGATGGAGGATGAGTCTCAGACCAGAACAGACCCTATTAACTTCTGATGCAGAGCCAGATAAAGGCTTTCAGGAGCTTTGTTTCACTTTCACATTCACATTAATGTATGAATGGAAAATCAGGCATATATGTGACTGGTATCAATGCGTGAGTACAGTTTAATGCCGATTTCCATGTATGTAGTCATAAACAAAAGTAGTGGACAAATTTTGACCCCATGATGCGCTAGACAAACAGTCACCACATTAATAAAACTGATTTTGTGGGATCATGATCATTAAATTGTACCAAACTTGATGGAAATGCATAATTTTTTGGCCTGGAAGTTTTACTCCAAACTGGAGGAAAAATCTGGTGACATTAGGCTTCATCCTCTGGGAACCATGAAGTTGTGTGCAAATATAAATATATGACCAACTATGACCAATAAATATTATATTAGATCCTCTTAGAAATGAATGTACTTGCAACATAGACAGGGTGGGGAGGGCGCACTAATGTATTGATGGTAATGGTCTCTCATGGGATCTGTTTCCAAAAATAAAAGTGTAATTTATAACACAACATTACCCTTTTACTCAACGATTTTGTTAATTAAAGACAAAAACACCGTTTCCAGAAAAGGTTCCCTATTTTTTTTTTTTTTTTTTGTCGACAGGTGGCCCACCGCCACGTCCCTGATGCCAAAATAGATTATTCTGAAAGGTGATGCAAGTTTGCAAATGCATGATAATGAGATTCACACTGAGCTGCAAATCTGTTTGCTTCAGAAATGTCAGTAAGCTACATTCTAACAGCTGCTGACTCTATCAAACAAGACAAAGCATCCGGTCTCAGCGTGCGTTTTTGCTCCAAACTGTTTCGCATCGTTTGAGTAAATGATATTACGGTACAATCAAAGAATTAGAACTCTGATTAAATATGATCAATGTCTGTCAAGCGGGGAATTATTGAGGGAGGTCAAAACAGATGGAGGAAAACGGCTGGAGGGGCTGGGAGAAGGAAGATATCAGCTGAGTGATTGAGATGCGGAGCAACGGGGACGGACGAGTTGAGGAGCGGCGTGATCCGCCATTGATTGGCGCTCTCATAGAGCCCGGCCAGATCCCCCATCAGCACCGAGGAGTTCGATTGGGAGTGTAGTGACAAATGTTCCCTCGTGCTCGGGGAGGAGGAGGATGTGCTTAATTAATGGGTGAAACAAGGTGTATGTTAAGAGGATTAGGCAGGTGCAGGGCAGCGTTGACAAAAATGTGACTCCTGTACACAAAGTGTGGAGCAGCTTGCAGAGTCCACAATCAATACAGTAATTAGGGGAGTGTGTGATAATCACACAGAGATGTTGATGACAGTCCCACTTTGATTAATGGTTTTTTGCCGGGAATCAGTCCAAGTGCAAAGGAAAACGCGCCAGAACCGTGACATTAACAGCATAGCATATCCGGTGCACGACTGTTTTAAATGCGTATTGATGGACCGTGGCAAATGAGGTTGAGAGACAGCCAGTGGAAATGAATGGCAGCGCCGTAAACAATCAAACATTTAATTGTACATTCCATTCCACTTAGCAACTCGGTTGGCTGAAAATAATCAATTTTAAAAGGCTGCTGCGTTGAATCTCAGGAGTGCAGAATCTGTTTTTGGGATGAATTTAATGCGCTGTAGACTTATCGCCATCGTGTTGTAACTCTTAATACTTCAACTGTGCACAAAAATGATTGCATTTCTCAAACCGCCTCCCTGTATCTCCCTTCACCTCTCAATTCAATCTCTTATTTTCCTCCCCTCCTTTTCTCTCAAAGCATTACAAACACGGCATAAACCTTCTGAGAGAATACGACGCGGCGCAGATTGATTATGGGCCTCTGCTAATACATCGGAGACCGCCGCATTGTTCGGATGTTTCTGAGCGTCGAGGGGGGACGGATAAATCTACCAGTATATGCTTGTCTGATTGCACCGCACAAACAGCTGACGGTGGCGTCTTATTCTGCGGCTTCTTTGTGAAAATCTGAATTTAAATAGTGAAAATGTTTTTTTTGAATCGACACACCGAGGAGAATTCATTCCGCGATGAGGCGCCTATACGTTTTTCGCGCGTGTGTCTGGCTGTCGATCCAAACGGCGCTTATCGAGTCTCTTTCATTTTCCTCCATCAATCAGACATTCAACACTGCAGCGCTTCTTCAGGGGGAAAAAATGTTTCCAAGCAACTGCTGCAACAGCTTAGTGAGAGACAGCTATCAAAGAGATAGAATGAAATCACAGCTCATTCGTGTGCAGGGCCATTTAGCTGCTTCTCTAACACCGTTTGAGGGTTAACTTGAAGGAATCGATATCTGCCCTCTGCCGTACTTGTATGGATGTTTGTTATACGATGAAGCAGCGCTGAAGTTAATGGTACAAAACAAGCGAGTGAATGTTTAGTGTGCCTTTGTAGTGTTGAAAGCCCGATTCATCACTCGGGGGATGTTTTCAGATCGGAGTTCCAGGGCTACGACTATAAACCTGTGGCAGACATCATCTCTTCGGTTGGATTAAACAGAGCCAAGGATATTTGTTTTTCATTATTAGCATTCATGTATGCTAAGGAAATCACATAAGCCTGCGTCTTCACACTTCAGACTAGTATGTGTAGTAAGACATAGAATTCTTCATTAGGTCGTCGAGTCAATATGGTACTCAGATATTGAACAAGTTGTCCTTCTCTGTCGAAACTCTCCATGTGTTGCTGCTCAGCACTCGGCAGAGAGGGAGATTCATCCATCCCCGACACTCATGCATCTTTTATTCTGATTCAGGGATTACACCCAAGGTTTGCAGCCTTGTTAACTTGTTTACTACATTGGCTTTGAAAAGTTACCTGCAGGAGGAGCACGGTTACGTGAGTAGGGCTCAGTCTCCAGATTTTACACTTTACGTGTATAACGGATAAAAGTTTGATCAAAAAATGCTCATTGCAGTGGCTGGGCTAAGTTTTTCTTTGAGGGATATCTTTAACTTTATAACTAATTTTGTTTTGACTCTTTTTGATAGAGATGACAGTTCCTTTTACATATTTCTTCCACAGCTGGGTTGGCCCTGTAGCTCCAACTCTATCACCAGACCAAGACATCAATATTAGATGAAAGGTGAAACCTCAGATTACTTCCAGTAACAGTCTTTCTATGTCCAATGCCAACATTGCTTTCTACAATATCCACAAATGGGTACCGCAGCATGATGAAGGTCAGAGACAGATAAATAAAATATGAGTATGATGAAGGAAACTAAAACATTTAGTTAAAGTTAGAGTAAATAATGACTACAGTTGATAAAAAGGCATCATTTGCAGGTCTGTAATTGGAATGGAAGATCTTGTTTCCTGCATGGAAGCCAGACGGGCAATACGCCCACACCACCGTGACCTCCAGGCACTCACTTTCCTCCCAGCTACATCTAGGGCACGCTCTTTCCTGCATTAGGACTGAGTGTTAGCCTCGGATGTAAGTGGTGATGTGCAGAAATTGCACAACAATGTAAGCGCTGGAGATGGTGGGCTGGATGCTCCGACATGACATGTGACAGATTGCATTTAGTGTTCTGTTGGGGGTGATGCAGACTCATTTAACAGGAAGTAGTTACTCTTGATATCAAATTTAGGCCCATTGTTGTTCACTTTTCACCTATATTATTCAATCTTTTCTGTTTCAATAGCTAAAATATATCTTTTCTTAATGTTCATCAGTCAGAAGATCCTCGCAGGAACAGAGCACACACTCTCACACAAACACAGCCACACGACAAAGAGGAGCAAACTGGACACGTGTTAGATACGAGGCCGGGGTTGTAATGTGGTGTATTTTCTGGTATGTGGGATTTGTTGTAATAAGAGGCCCATTAGTGTGGACCCTCAGGTTGTAAATTAGGTCCCCGAGAGGGATGGGCCCCCTCAGCTTTGTTTTTGGAGATCCACTATTCTGAACCATAGGTCATGCCCTACCTTATGTAAGATGATTTAAGAGTAGGTTGGCTCTGTGCCTTGCTAACTCAGCAGAAATTGGCTATACTAGGGATATGCATTAAGGTGTGAACAGGCTTTAAAAAGCGCGGTCTGTGTGGAAATCGGAAGGAGATTCCCATTGGCTTCGGATCTTCTCACAGGCAATTTTTGGGTGCTTGTCCAGATGCTGTACTTTTTGTAATAACCCTTTTTGTACAACTAAGTCAGTGTCAGCGGAGACTCCTTCATCATCTTCACACCATCGCTACAGAGCAAACAACAGTAACACTGCATGCAAGACATCCCGCTGTTGTTTCAGCAGCCCAGTCTCAAGAACAAATGTTGGCAATGTACGTTTCTGCATTTTCTGATGTTGCAACTTTATGTTTGTTCAGGGTCCAGTTTTCAATTTTATGTGGGCACAGTGCTGTGCTTATGCTCTGGTTTGGTTTAGGCACAAACGCCACTTGCTCAGGGTTGGGAAAAAGATCACGTTTAAGATTAGAATACCTGTTTTTGTCACCTCAAACGCGGGTAACGACTTCTCGTCAAGAATATCCGGCTTATGCTGGCTTGAAAATGACTGGAAATCGATGTCTTGTTAAAACTGTCCAGCAGTGTCACGCCGATAAATGTTGAAACCCAGTCTCAAACTGTGGTCACTGGTTTGGCACCACGTACCTCTATTTCCCTTCAGCTGTAGAAAACTGATTGCTAAACATCATCCGACTCTGGGATGTTCTGACGTTATTGCTACAGATATGAGCTCCATTATATCCAGAATGATTAATTTACAGTGTGGAAGTCATTCAGAGGAAGCCAGTGTTACAGAATGAAAATAATGAATAATACAACGTGTCATAGTCTCTAATAAATGTCATCGTATTTTGATATTTCTAAAAAACTAAATCAACAAAAAGCATGTTGCTCTTGGCGGCTTTTTAAAAAAATAAAAAAAGTCGTTTTGGAACAAATGGCCCAGGATATAGTCATCACAGCTTCACAGCTGTTTCTTTTTTTTTACGAAACCGCTGTTTGGGAGGAAATCTCTTCGGGCCTCGAGCATCACACGACTTTGCATGTGCACCTTGTAAATTTGCCCACTCTGCCAAAATCACCGCGGCTCAGCTCTGTCCCCGGGTTCTTTGGCTCTGCCCAGTCGACAAATGTGATTATTCTGCTGCCAGAGCCGCTCTGTCTCTGAGAGTATTTGTACAACTAAAATTACAGTCCGTAGTATATACAGGCTTTATGTACACATGTTAATGAAGCCGTCAGAGGCGATAAATACTGCCGCTACCTTCTACAAATGTGTTTTAGCGATGTAATTACAGCCACAGCTATTAAAATACAAGGCATTAAAATGTTTGAGATCAATGTGAACGCTGGATCATTTGAATTGGAGTGCATCACAACCGGCCCCGATTGATTGGTAATCCATGTTCGCAGTACTGTACATCGGCGCTGTGGCGATAATACACTGCCGGCTGCCGATCGCAATATCTTATGCACGGCACCAGTTCTGCGGCTCGGAATGCTTAGCGATGCCAGCCACATCCAATCAAGACATTGTTCCACACCTCTGCGGAGGTTACCAAGTAAGAGGACAGAGCAAAGGAGCCCCATCTGTAATGAGTCGCAGTGGAATGCAGAGCGGGGGAAAAGATAGAGAGGGAGATAGAGGAGGAGGAAAGAGAGCAAGATTGGACCTGGTGAGTTAGTTAGAGAGGATTGGAGGATTGCGTCGACGATAAGAAGAGACGGGCGAAATCAATTCTCGACGAAATGAGAAAGATTGATTTGGGAGTGAAACAAAAAAAAAAAATAGTGACAAGGGGCAGGGTCTGGGGGAGGAAGGGGGGGAATGAGAAGGAGGGGAAAATGGAAAGATGACAGAGAAAGAGATATCACTCAGAGGTGACTGAAAGTGACAGACCGTCAAAATTGTAAAAGACATACGAGGCCCGTTCTTAATGCGCAGACGTTTAATGTGTCAGTCAAGGATGAAGCTTTTCAACGTTTATTTTCTCCCTTTTAAGTTCCAGTTGGAGTCGAGGTTATCTACTTTGGTCTAATTCTTGCTTTGATATCTGAAGCACCGCCCTCACTTATTAATTCATTGGCTAATTTTTCTTTTTTTTTTTTTCATCCATCCATTTTCTTTCTCACCATCTCATAGTAATTACGAGTCCCTGGTGGTTGTTTGGATGAATGGAGAAGCCCACGGAAGCAGCAGCAGCAGCAGCATTCACTCGCCTCCTCTTGGCAGAGCTGCTGGACTGTGTGGGCTGCCTCGTTTTTATATTATTTGACACCGCGTGTCCTTGTTTGATTTTTAATTTTCTTAACCGTAGGAACCTTGGCGAGGCAATTATTAAAATCTCTCCGAACCTTCCAGATGGTCTTATAGTTCGTTGTGGTACAATAACTGTAGATTTATTCGCCATGAAAAAAGTTGTGCACGTGCATTTCTGTAAAAGGAGTTATTGATTTACACATATGGTTCTTATTTTTGACCCAAACCCACCACCACACTTTTTGACCTCAGCCGGCGGTCACAACTGTCAGACACGAGCGCAGTTTGCATCAGCTAAATTCATTATTGCAGACGTTAGTGCTGTGTGTCAGTGTGTCTGTCTGTCTCGCTCTCTCGCTCTCTCTCCTTCACTCGTCCATTTACTCTCTTCTTACACCTCAGGCAAAAAAGCGAGGTTGCTATCCTCATTAACCTCCCTGCCTCTCTCCAGCTCACCTCGGGCCAGCCCCACCTTAAGCTGCACTCATTACTGCTGAATCAAGCTGGGGAGACGGAAATTGGAGCTGGAAAGCGGGGAAAGTAAGGAGGGGATGGACAAATAGTCGGCTGCAGAGGGGACGACTGTTAGAATGGGCGACGGAGAGGGAAACGCAGAGAGGAGGGGAGACAACAACTGGAAACAAAAAGAGAAAATCAAAGACGGGCAGAGAAGAGGAGTGTTTCGCTTTAGTGTAGTTAAATGAAAAAAGGACAAAAGAGACAGACGACAAGGGGCAGACAATCCATTAGGGAGGCGGAGAGTGGCTCAGATGATGTGTGAGCCAGTCATGAGCAGACAAGCTCAAAGCTTAAAACTATGGCACTTGGCATGGTTATCCATGATAGATACCTACCTTCTGATACCAGTTATTCATCAATGTCACATTTCTGTTGGCTGAGACTTCCAATTCAGGCCGTATTTCACGGCCTCTCCTATCTTTTCTAAGGATTCTGACTGGACTAATCTCACCCAAACTGCTTTGGTGGACCCATGCTGCTGCAGCCTTATGGCTGAGTCAGAGTTCAATAATCCCTACAAACGCATCATTGATTAATGAGTCGCTGCTTAAAGTGCTACAGTTATGGATACAAATGGATGCAAAAATACTCTTGATGATAATGAAGCGCAGTTTTTTTCTTCCTCACAACGCTGCAAAGTTCGTCTTTTTGCTGCCTGTTTGCTACAAGATCTATGGGATATGCGGATGATTAATGGCGTTGGGAATGCTCTTGAAGTACGATCATTAAGAATTTTTTTAATTAGTAGGGGATGGTTTGCAGAGTGAGACGCAGCACTTATTCCCACGCTGAGGGGAAAACGACAGAGCTCAGCAGCAAAGGCCTCCTCGTGGCCAGAAGGCAACCAGCGGACGCTAACTAAGGCACTGATGTGACATGAAACACGAGCGGCCGACCCGACATCAGTCCGTACTAATAAAGTAATTATACTGATGTTTTCTCATGTCATTGTATTTCAATAGCCCAAGACGGTGACTTGCATCTGGAAAGTCGTGCAGAGTGTTGCACTGACGGAGAAATTTGATGGAGTGGCGAATTAAAAATGAACGGAAAATAGTAGATGCATTTCGAAAGCCATAAAACAGAGGGGGAGAGGGAGAGAGAGAGAGAGAGAGAGAGAGAGAGAGAGAGCATTAGGCAGCAGACATGATTAAATTCCATCATCTATTACAGCTCGGCTTGTGGCTTTGATCTGGCTTCAAGGCCGCACTCTCTGACGCGCTCAGGCTCCATTCGCTTCTTAAAAGGTGACTCTCTCCGCTCTGTGTTTCATCATTCATTTACTATCCATCATTTTCCGCCTATGGGGAAACACATCCGTGTCTATGCGCCTGCATACACTTACCCACGGACTCACTCTTTGGTTAAAGCAATTAGCAGCCTCGACCAAGATGGAGTACAACATTTACATTTCGACCCTCAAAAGGGAGAAACCTTCATTTATTTCTATATTTGGCTTTCTCTTCTCCCCCCTCTCCTCAACTTCTCTCCATTTTCTCCATCTCTTTTGCGGGCTCTCGTTGTCATCCCCTCTTCAGATTCAGATGCAGTTCCCCAATTTCAAGGTACTTTACAAGCGTGGCGTGTTGCGGCGGCAGCAATCAGCGGTGAAAACAATTGTGTGCTTAAAGTGGATGTAACAACATCAACTTGTGAGGCGATAACAGCAAGGGCTGTAACAGCGGTGGAAATGAACCAAATTAATAGGTTATGGTTGATGAATCAATTTTCCTGAATTAGAAATGTGAGGCCGGCTCCTTCCTGACTTTTTCCTCTCGGTTTGGAAAGTTTACAGTGGATGAAAACCAATTACATTACAACAAGTGGAGCTCTGATCTCAGCTGACCTCTGTCATCTTCTTCTGACCCAGCATTCCTTTCTGTTTCCTCCTCATCTTCTTCATGTCGATCAAACATCCTCATCCCCATCCCCCTACCCTTTTTTCCCAACGATCCAACTATCAATCTCCATCCATAATCCCCTACATGAATTTCCCATCCAATTCCTCTCCGTCCATCTGTACTCCTCCATGTCTCTGGGAGCAGGGGAGCTCACATCACAGTTTCCTTTCCAGCTTCTCCTTCTCCTTCTTCCATATCTTCCTGTCTTGCTTCCCCCCTTCCTGTCTTTCTGAGGTTAGGCACCTCTTGGGAGAACATAATTCAAGCCTTTCGAGACCAAGAGGGACTTGCCTTCTCCCTTCGTCCCTCTCTCCTTCAATCCTTCTCAGTGGGATTCTCCAAGGGACAGTGATTACAACCAAGTGATGCCGCCTCTGCCATGCCAATTAATGTGGGGGGCTTAAAGACGGAGCAAGGGGAAAGAGAGAAAAAAGTGCCCGTGCCCGCATCTCCATACATTACCATACTAAACAGGCTGGTGGGGTGTCTCAGTCCAACTGGTAGCTCTACAGCAGACACTTCAGGGACAGGTTCCCTCAGCCAGACGCACTCCAAGTCAGACATGTTTGCATAAACTTCCCCCGCTCTTCAAACAAGCCCGCCGAGGTGTCCTTCTGTGTTTGTCCTTACAGTCAAGGTGCCAACATCTGACATTATAGTACGGCTCTGCTTTATACTCTATTAATTGAGTGTGAAATTACTGTCATTCAGCCCACGCACTGTAGGTGTCTCGGTGACTCTCACATGGGGAACAGGTCGTAGGCTCAGGAGTATAGCCTCCCCTTCCTGCACAACACGTTCTCACTCCCAGCTCGTCAAATGCAGCAGCTTTTGTCAGTGGCCTTATGCTTCAAACTATCGCGTGCTGCCCCTCCAGTTTCTGTTTTGCATGTGAAGACCTCCGTGGTCATGTTAGCAATAAGCAGGAATATGCAGCAGCCTCTTACACTTTCAAAATAAGGCTTGCTGACAAGCAGTTCACACATAATGAAATATTACAATTTTTGGACTGTTATTAGCATTGTCATGCTTTGGTTAGGTTCAGGCACCAAAACTACTTTGTTAGTTTAAGGCACCAAAACTACTTGGTTAGTTTTAGGCAACAAAACTACTTGGTTAGGTTTAGGCACCAAAACTACTTGGTTAGTTTTAGGCACCAAAACTACTTGGTTAGTTTCAGGCACCAAAACTACTTGGTTAGTTCGGTTTAGACACCAAAACTACTTGGTTAGTTTTAGGCACCAAAACTACTCAGTTAGGTTCAGGCACCAAAACTACTTGGTTAGGTTTAGACACCAAAACTACTTGGTTAGGTTCAGGCACCAAAACTACTTGGTTAGTTTGGTTTAGACACCAAAACTACTTGGTTAGGTTTAGGCACAACAACTACTTGGTTAGGTTTAGGCACTAAAATTGCTTGGTTAGGTTTAGGCACCCAAACTACTTGTTTCAGTTTAGGCACAACATCTACTTGGTTAGGTTTAGGCACCAAAACTACTTGGTTCGGTTTAGGCACAAAATCTACTTGGTTAGGTTTAGGCACCAAAACTACTCGGTTCGGTTTAGGCACCAAAACTACTTAAAATAATTACGTTAATTCTACTAAATGTATTATTTAACATAAGTTAGGTAAGTGAAGTACCTTTTGTAACATGTTGCATCCTTTACGTATGTTAATTTACTTACATGACATACATCAAAATCAAATCACTCTTAAATCTTAGTCACAAATGGGACATAGACCTCTGTCCAGTCCAGTGTATAACCCATCCAACCGACCACTGGCTGACTTTTTACGTCTTTATTCTATCGCACTACAGGGGTACTTAAATGTAGGGCCACTGATGCTTTGGGAGTAAGAACAGGCTGTCCTGCACATTATGTTTTAACCCAATACAGACAAACATATGCACACAATGCATCTTGCAGAGCCTAAAATAGCTGCCTGCACAGTATGGTTAAGTTACAATCCATCACAGCAACCTCTCTGTTCTTCCCCCTGATGAGTAATGATGCACTCCGTGGCATTGTGGCCAGTCAATCACGCTTTAGTATGCATCATGACCCCATCATACATCAAACAACCCTGATCACTGTGACTCGAAGGTTTCACTTGATGCTCGGGGAAGCCAGAGGAATTCAGCAATCAGTCTATTTTGCAATGACAGCGCCATGAAGCCTGTTAGCTCGGTACAAGTCGGCCTACAGGAAAATGGTCACTCACCGAAAGTCATGAAAACAGAGATAATGAGAGTGGAACATTTTTGCAGAAATGATTGGGATTATTAAGTCAAACATTAGTTACAATAACTGGTTGCTGCAGCTATAAGAACCTACACTTTGGAAGAAATTAGAGACTGGAGGTAAAGACAGAAAATCTACAAAAGGTCAGAGCTCCAAGATGACTGCTCTAATTAGTGTTACGGTCGAAGTAGATGAGGTCTTTCCTCTTCAGAAAAAAAGTCTCCCGCTCTTCTGTGAATAAGAGGGCCTGAGAGAAGCTCGGAAAAAAGCTGGAAGCGAATTTCTCCCCTGCTCATCTTAAAGTGTATTATTGTACCATTTTCGTTTAGCCAACTTAAAAAGCTGCCTTGTCCATTACATTACATCCTATTTAAACATTCCCCCCTGTATAAAGCCTCTTGTATCCACTTGCCTTTTGATAACTTTGCCTTCAGCCAACATTTGAAAATACTGAGTGAGCATATACACACTCATTTGCAACCTTAAGCGTGTGGGTCCACTATCAGTTGACTTCGTGAGTCTCTGCAGGGGCCTCCGAATATCCAGGAGCCCCCAAGAACAGTTCATCGCTTGTATTAGTTCTGCACATTGATGCAGGACTAATACGATCTGTTATGTTCTTCTTGGCAGTGTTGCCCTCAGGGACGAAATCACACTGAGACAATAATGCTTTTAGATCAAAGAAATGAAATTAACGCACTGAATCAATGAAAGTTTGAAAACGTTGCACCAGACTTGACAGCCAATATGAGAATAAACTGCAGCTTATAAGCAGTCAGTGATAATAAGAGATAGGAACTGGCTCGTCTCCATTCCTGCTTATTAGGTTTAACTTTTGCATACTTTACAGGCAGCCTATCCTTCGCAGCCAGAGCTTCTCTATCTCACCTAAAGTAGAGAACCGCTTTTATGTGTCATGTGACCGGGGGGTTCTGATTTAACCAAAACAAAACGAAGCATAAAACAATTATGTTTATTTAATACACTAAAAACATAAATGCCAACATATCTGAAACGAGATGTAGAAACATTTATATTGATGATGCAAAAAAACCCTTAAAACACTGACAGGATGAGCAACAGCCAGAAATAAAAGAGGGGGTCCGATAAGGGGCAAGAACTACTCGGCAAGGGTCGGGTCGTTGTCTACCAAGAGGGGAAATTTAGGTGAATACCGACTTTCCAGCAAATGGAAAAAAGGTGATGAACTACACATGCACACACAAACAAACCTTGGTTTTACTAACAAACACAAAATGAGGTAGGTCGATTTGTATATCACCGTGTTGGCGTCGTCCCTAGAGCATCATATTTAGTTTTTTGCAGGACCATCATTGCAACTAACAATCTCGTTATGATTTCATACTTTTGCGAGACATGTGTTGGTGTTTTTCCTGGACCATCGTAATTAATGTGGCTCCAGGATCGAATGATTATTGCAACTGACCAAAAAGGGACAGAGTCTGCATTCAGAGTGAGCTGTTGGGTTAGGTGCAGGACTCTCGCCCGTGGAGAATAGAGCATGGATACCCAACCCAACCTGACAGGCAAAAACTTTGAAATGTTGTCTGGGTTCAGGTCGGGTGCGTTCACGTCAGTTGTTGTGGTGCTTTCAAGTTCGTTCCTCACAACAACAACAAATAAACCACGATGGTTGGATTATCTAAATCAGGGTAACAACTACATGACATTAACAGCACAACTCAGTACTTACATTACCAGCTTTAGTCGGATCCAGATGTACAAAACTGGATGCCTGTCGAGTTTCGGTCGGTCTTGGTTACTAAACTCTCGGGCCAAATAATCATTTCTCCCATGTCCATATTTGTCTGGATATTTTCCTAAGTTGCACAGCTTTACGACTTTACAAGGACGATATCAGATCATGCAAGTAGGCCCCAAGCAACCAAGGGAGTGTGCTGGCAGTGAAGTCATTCTAAGCCACGTGCATGGTTGCAATGCATAGAACAAAAAGCAGCTGGAAAGAATACCTCAACACAGATGTGGGGCAGTGTCTTTACAGCCAATGGTTTGCCTCCTACATATACCTCTAAAGGAGCATCAACAAGCTACGCCTGTTGTCCATTGGCAGCCGATCAGGCTCAAGCGAGGCAGTCTGACCTTTAAGGTGGACAAGCCGATCCTACCACAGTGACCTGTCTACAGTTAGCATTGCATGTGTAAATGGGTTCTTGCCTTAAATCACAATTCAAAACGCAGCATCATGTCCTCACGCCAATGCATGCGAGTCCTTCCTGTCTGTCTCGGCGCGCCTCTTCCACGGTGCTCAGGATCGTCGTGCAGTATGACGGGAGCTGATGAGGTCTGAGGGTAATTGGCTTTGAGTCAAAATGCAAATTCATGTCAACATTTTCACAGGTGTTTCTCCCTTTTTGGAATAACTTGGGAAAGGAGAGTACAAACAAACTGCAACTCGTGACAGGTCTATAAATAACATCCATGCAGTACACAGAAATCCAGCTGAATAACTGATTGCAATCATGGGTACAATTAATGAGGCCTTGCCACTGCATATACAATATGTTTTGTTTGGATCAGAGTTTTTGGTGTCATGCAGAGAAAAATGTGGCTATGCTAATGTGGGAGCTGTAACATAACTGTCCCGCGGCATTTCAGCGAAAACACTGTATGTCCAAACGAAGAGGAGGAGGAGGAGGAGGACATGGTGATTAGGGGAACAGCGTACCATACTGCGCTGGGCTTAATTGTTTTGTACAAACAACAGCACATAGTTAAGGAGGTATAAGCCATGTTGAATCGGGGTTTCCCTCGGGACAAACATTTCATCTATTCTCTTTATTCAATTAAACGTATGTTGTCGCTCTCACCGTTTGTGTATGCGTCTCTGCTGCCAGAGCGGTGCAGTCACAGATCACGTCTACATATAAATGGAATTACATAATCAGATTAAAAAAATGAAAGTAACTATAATTGATCCATGTTACATTTGAAATGTGTAATCAGATTAAAGACAAATTGTCAAGGATTACGTGACTAGATCTTTTTATTAGGTCTTTAAAATTGGGCAATTATTTTTTTTTAAAAACATCCCGAGGTACACCTGAAGTATTGCTCTTTGTACGGGCAATCTGATTTGACCAAATGTAAATGTTCATCATACAGACTGCATGTTATTACCTTTGTCAAGCAGGCTATGTTTTCATCCGTTCATTGGTTGGTTGGTTTGTACGCAGGATTACACAAAAACAACTGGACTACTCAACAACACTTGGGAGAAAAAAATGTCTTAGCGTTTCCCTTTGGTATCACTGTTGGCGCCGCTGTTGCAAACACCGGGTTAGCAACATGGCTACCATTAGCAGCCTGGCTACTGTTCAAAGCAAAAAACAACTGCAAGAATCTAATACAGAGAATGCTGGTTTTGAAACGTCATCGGCCACCAACCATCATGAGCTGCGCCATCGGCGAGGGAACACCACTCTCCCTCTTCACCTTCTTTTCCTCCTCCGTCAGCAGGGTTCTTTTTCTTTTGCAGTGTAGAGTTTCCACGGTTATTCCAGTTGTTCCACTGTTACCTGTGGATAGTGACCGGGGAAAACGATGCTTGTTCCTGTTTTGGTTGTGCTCGCTTCCTTTGTGCCGTAACTCATCCTTCCTTTTCATAGGGATTTATAGGAAACCAATCTATATACGGATGATGTCATTTTTACACTTTGCGATCAGTATTTACATCAGAATGATAAGTAGAAGCAAATGTTGTCTAATGCAAGTTTAACATTGTGAGATTTTCAATATTTTTGGTATATTTTTGCATCTCGATGAGATCCATGCACTCTAGTTTGCATTGTAAATGTTTTAAGATGTTTAAAGAGGAAAACAATTAGCTGTTGAACTCAACTTTCTGTGGCTACATTGATTTTTTTGTATGTGCAATAAGTAATCCAAAAGTCTTTAGATGCGATTACACTTCCCTGGTATTACAATGAATTACATTACAAATTCAAAAAAATTGCCATATAATTTATATTCAGTAACTGTCTACATTTCAAATGTTCATTTCATAAATTCTTCATCCCATCCATCTGCAATATCCATTAATTATAAATCATTAATTTGCATCAGTTAGCTAAAAATCATAAAGTGGCACAGTGGCTCCTGATTCATTCCACTGTGTCACATGTAATTGATAGTGAATAATAAAGTATTTACAAGAAAATCACACAGTGTAAGTAACTAATGCTGGGCTTTGATCAGATGACTCATTAATCAGTCCAAGGCTTTTCTGAGAGCTTGCCCGTTCATCTTTCTCCATCTTTCATCCGAGGCAGATACGCAGTCCGTTAATCCCCAACTGTATTTATTGTAATTCTGTCCGAATACCATAAATCAGCAAGCTGCGCTTTGTTACTTATGCGCTCGGCAGTAATAAAGCATTAATTGGCTATTTGGGGACCAAAGAAACAAGTGTTATCGTCAAAAATAAAAACAATACATCAGCTTATGTGGAATAATCATCTCAGGCGTACTGTAAATATAGCAAAAAATGCACCCAGGGGGCAGTTTATGAGCTCTGTGTTGTGTTTTTGACCAGAGAGATCCCCCGATGGGATGCAGCATGACTGTAATGAACTGACAAATGTTCGGGAAGCAAGCATAAATTTTACAATTGAGTTTTTTCTGGGTGTTTCGCAGCTTCCCGTTCGGTAGCTGGTGTCTGTCTCAGGCGTCGTTCACGCAAGATGATTAGCTCACCATGCGAATGGCCTTTTAAAGAAAATGAGATCCTCGCTACAGGCAACCGCCTCTCACACTTTCGGAACGACTAAGGGAGTAACATGTTTATAAATGGCTCATTAACGCTTCAGCATAAATATAAAGTGTCTTCCTACATGGGGTTTATGTTGCCTGCCATTATGTCAGCACTGTGACTCAGTCAGATGGCGCCTTTTCTGCAGTGCTGTTAGAATCGGCTTCTATGCAGTCGCAACTTACAAGTGCATCTCCAAAAGTTAGAACATCATGGGAAAGTTCATATCATATAGGAATCTTCAAGCCTTAATTTCGATGATTACAGCTCAGGAAAATCCAAAATCCAGTATCTCAAAATATTAGAATTATAACACAAGATGAATATAATAGAATATACAGTAATATCATGGTCAGCAAACCAGTCACTACTCCTGCTGGAAAGGAAATCAGCTGACATCCTTTGCTAGCAGGGCTTGGTTCCTGCCCACAGTGCTGAAACTACTAGTAGCGAGTTTGCTGACCGTGGACTGGCCGGCCAACTCACCTGACCTGAACCCCACAGAGAATCTATGAGCTATTGTCAAGTGGAAGACGAGAGGCATCAGACCCAACAACACAGACGAGCTGAAGGCCGCCGTCAAAGCAACCTATAGGCTTCCATAACATCTCAGCGGCGCCACAGTGCTGATCGCCTCCTCCGCACTGATAATGCGATTCGTTCAAAAGCAGCCCTGAACGAGTATCGAGCGCATAAATGAACATACTTTTCAGAAGGTCGACATTTCTGTATTATAAATCCTTGTATTGATCGGTCGTACGTCAACATTTTGAGATGCTGGATTTGAGCTGTTAGCTGTGATCCTCAAATTTAAAACAAAAAAGGATTCAAGTATTTCACTTCAAAGTTCCACTTTTTGAATCAAGTTATGGGGGAAAAAAATAACTTTTTGCAGAACATGATGTTCTAATTTTTGAAGCACCCGTATTTCTACACTGGGCTATTGTCTCGCAGTCTTTACAGCTTCTCCTCTTGTAGTCTGACACTACTCATTTTCCAGCAGTTGAGAAACATCTGCTCGTCGGCAGCACATCGTTCACTTTACAGCCACCGTCGCTAAAAACTCTGCGCATATGGCTCCACCTGCCCGCCCCCGCTCCCCCCGCACCTCTGTCCCTGTAGTTATCATGCCTGCCTGTCCCCCTGTGGACTGTTTTCTCTGAGTACTGCAGCAACACCGAACCGGCTATAAATCACATTGCATTATCACCGCGCCGCGCTTCGCCTCGCGCTCCGCCCGCCCAGCGCGCGCCTGCGATTGGCCGGCGCGGCGCCTCGGCCGGCCTCTCCGCGCGGGACATCGGTGCAATCGTAAATCCCGCCTCCTTCCTTGGGGCCGGCGATTGGGAAAGGGGCTCTCCTTGAGCTGTCAATCATGCTCTTTCTTGTGCGCCTCGCGTTCAGTGCTGCTCCCTGCGACGCGCCGAGTGCGGAGCGACGAGACGCGCTGCATACCAACAGAGACACACGGGAGCAGGCTAATTAGGGCTCAAGTGGCGATTTGCGACCGGCTCAGGACGCACAGACTCCATCCTGTCCTCTGACTAAAAAGAAGAAGACGGAGGAAAAAAAAAAAAGATTCATGTCAAGTCAGTGGGCAGTTTGAATTTTGCCTTTTTTTCTTCCCATGCGTTGGCTTAAATATCCCCTCTGTCCTTCAAGGCGCTGAGAGACCAAACTAAGTCTGGGATATTTGTTTTTTTGTTTTTTTTTCTTCCTGCTCTGATATTTTTTTTCTGGTTGAGAGATTCTTCTGCACAGGAGAAGACAAACAGCCCCCTCCGTCTCTCTCAACGACATCACAAGGAAAAGTCAAGTGGACAAGACTGATGTTTTCGTCCAGTCACATGTAGAAGCGTTGGACTATTGCTGCTGACATTCATTCTCCAGGTCGGGTTTTTTTTTATTATATATATATACATATATAGGCTACACAGATCCCCCCCGCCACGCTGCCGTACAGGAGGAATACCGAGGCGTTTGGCTGCAAAAACAAGCAGAAAATCAATCAGAACTCCATCATGGGCTGCCCCCTCTTGCGGAACGCGTTCGCTGGTCTGATCCTGGTGCTGCTGTCGAAAGGTAAGTTCTTACGAGCTACTTTACCGATCTGTGCCGCTGCGCCTCTTCTATCTTCGCCTTTCATTTTTACGAAAAAAAAAAAAAAAAAAACGCTCGTGGAGGTGAATACTAATGATGAGGTGTGTGCGTGCGTGCGTGCGTGTGTGGGGGGGATCTACCTGCGTGTGAATCACGCGTGTCTGCATGTTGTGCCACTGCGCTCCAGTTTGTTTTTTTTTTTCCTTTTTTTGCGCACACGGAGATGTATACAAATGTAAAAGAGAGGCTGTGTGTGCGTACGTGCGCGCCCGTGCGTGCGTGAGAGCGCAGCGCCAGGTTCATCTCCGAGCCAACCTCGTGGTTCGGCGTAAGCAACGGGTGATGCATGTTAAGATGTTTACTATGAGGGGGGAGAAAATAAATAAATATATAAAATAAATAAATAAATAAAAAATAGACTCCCATACTCAGTCGTCTGTGAACATTCCTTTACGTGACATGAATGGCCTGGTATCCCACGCGCATGACGCACCACCAGTGCAAAGAGAGAGGGAGAGAGAGAGAGAGAGAGGAGGAGGAGGAGGAGGGGGGGTAGTAATGGTGGTGGGGGTAACATAAGTAGGGGCAGAAGCGATGCAGAGGGACTCAGGAGAGAAAAGCCAGTGTTTTGTTCTCTGTCTTCAAACCCAAGGTCGAGCGAGACAGAGAGGAATAAATGGTGAGGGATGGACAGTTGGGGGGCTGATGGGGTCAAAAATCTCCTCTTTTATCTCTGGCATAAAACATCCCTCCCCCCCTCCACCCTCCACCCTCCACCAACACCACCGCCACCACCGCTCAACAAAATAGGCAGACTTCATTCATCTGCTCAAAAAAAAAAATGAAAAAGATCCTGCAGTAAAAGTCGGTGCTCGTCGGCTGGGATAACTTCAGACGGCATTTTAAAGCGCTTCGTTATGAAAAACACACACAGGCGGTGCTGTCGTCCGCGGGGAACGCTGACCGGGGGAGCGATCTAAACCCATTTTTCATCACGCCGTCCTTCTAATATCCTCACCATGCTATGGGATGTCCCAACATATATTAGTTGTCTCGTGCACGGCGTTTTTTGCAGCACCTAATCTAACATGAACACACACACACGAGCACAAATACACACACCTGGCTCAATTAGTCCGGCCTTCATCCTGTGGGAAATCAGTATATAAATAAATTACTCCGGCCCTTAATAACAATAATTGATGTGTCAGTGCAATAAGATGTGAGGTTAACAGCCTGCAGATGCAGACGGGCTATAGCCTCCTGCTCCGGAGCTCCTTGTGGGCAGGGAGAGCCCAGCTGGTCACGGTCGGCCTGCCACGGCGAGCCTCCCTCTCCACACCAGGCAGAGAGCAGACGGACGGCCCCGCAGGACGCACACACGCCACACAAACACAATGATCTCAGCGCCTCGCCGACCAAAAAAACCCCGCAGCCAACACTGAGTCTCATTTCAGCTTTCAGCTCTCTGAATTTGTAACCTGTAGGGGTTTTTATTTTATGGGGGGGTGGTGGTGGTGGATGCGAAGGTGTGACCAATCGTGTAAGCCACAGTTGAGGAATGATTGGATATTGATGCGAGCCGTGTGCACATTGCGGCGCATGTGAATCAGTTTCCAATCTCGGAGCGGAGTCCCGCCTGCTGCTCCGAGTTGCTGTAGGTCCACAACACGTCCGTCTTTAAAGGTAGAGAGCATGCATTATACAGGAAGAACACGGCTGTTAAAAGGCCACCGTCCGCCTGCTTGATGAATCATGCAGCAGTGGAATAATCCTTTTTTATATCCGTGCCCCTCAGTGGTGGCCCCTGTGCGGTGTGTGTTTGCCTAAACGCTCCGCCACAACGGTTGGGCAGATTGGCGCGTGAGTTATTATTGCCAGGTTAATGGTGTTTAAGACAGATTCCCCCCGAATGACTGGCAGTATTTTATTCATCCGAAGACATTTCTTCCTCTTGACACGGGTAATCGCTCATTTTAGCCACTTCTCATTATGCCCGACAAATATTTATTAAGAGAGGGTGCTGTTTTATCCTTAACACCCTCAGAAAGCAGATAGCAAAATGTGTTTCAGACCTGCTCAGCGCCGTGCCAGCCAGGTTGAAAAAGGCCCTTTTTTCTGTGCCGCAAAACACAATTAGGCCATTCAAAGGGTTTCCTACTGGCCTGGCGTGTGAATGCACAAACCACTCCATGGGTGAGATGGCCAGCTCCTGGCGTGCCACCATGCCTTCTCCTTCCTCAGTTATTCTCCCCTTTTTTTCTTCCACTTAAAATGTCTGAGAACCATAACTCCGGGAGGCGGCGTGGCCAGGCGCCTACACACACACGTACAGTCAAACGTCTACATATTTCTGGCACGCAAGCTGTCTGCAATTAATCAAAACCTGTTTCATCTACGAGACTGTGCTGATTTCCCGATGATGGAACATTAAGGCTGCGAAGGGATCCGCACGCGCACGCACACACTCGCACACCTCCGCACGAAATTAAACAATTTAGCCCGCGCTCAAAGGATTTCTGTTGTGACAGAAACATGCGAGATCTGATGATGGGAATAATGCCGTCACTGAATCTGCGAAAAGCGAAGATGACAAGAGAAATTGCCTCTGCTTACGGCGGTACGTCGGGTCAGAGCTGAGGACGTTTCAGGTGACACACCAAAGGATATTGTTTTAATCCTTCATTCGGATGTTTAAGGCGCACGTTTCCGTCATACAGATATCCACGAATGCAGTAAATCCCATTTTCACATCGTGCTGTAAGCTTTACATATCTGCCAACAGTGTTCAGTTGGTCCAACAGATGGGTCCTTTCACCAATGCGTGCTGCTGTGATGGAGGTTCTGGTAGGAGGAAGTGCGCGGGGCGGGAACACAGGTGTAAACAGGTGGGGTCGCTTTGTAGCCCGCCATCCTTCTTGTCTCTGCAACATATGGGGGCCAAGTGGGGTCAACGCGCATCGCACATGTTAGCACGTAGCCACCGCACATCCCTGCCCTCTCGCACATACACAAACGCACAAACACACACACACACACTCGACTGGATCACCAGTCTTGGCTTGGAGATGAGGGGAAAGGAGATGCCAGCATCAACAGATGCCTTGCGCTCCTATTCTGGAGGGGCCTCTGCTTTTTCTCCCTCCCTTTGAAATCCATGGTTTCTGTGTGCTGTTGTTCTCCATGTTTGGCTTAGAAATGCTCTGCCATTTTGGCAGGTTTTATTTATCTGCGAGTGTTTGAGCGAGAGGGCCTGGATTTGGTCTCAAGAGCCTCGGGGACATGGGTTGGAGGTTTAACCAGCCTGGAGTGGCTCTGTGGTTCGAATGCTTCTCCCTCGGGTTTCACTTTACAGTTTCTCTCGCTGCTCTGCGGTGGCCTGTGGTGCTGCGAGTCCAGCATCTTCCACCGAATCTATTCCTCACGCACCGAATCTATTCCTCACGCACAGTGGAGACCAGATGGTAGCGAAAGAACTAAAGAGATCTCTTCTCCAGCTGTGTTTTGACCTGGCGGAGACAAATGAAATGAAAATGAACGGTTGAGTTTGGCGAAGAATAAAAAATGATTTTTTTAAGGGAACGGTTGAGGATTGGCAGGTCGCCACCCCGTTAATGACGGAACGCTTGGAGAATAAAGAGCGGCGTGAGTTGTGATACGTGTCGAAAAAATGGATTCAAAGACACATTGCAGTTTTCGAAAAAGATTATGTTTGGTGCCGACGAGTCCATAATCAGACATTTCAAACCCGATTCTCAACATTAGGATCACCTGTAGCGTTTTTTTAAGACCAGACTGTGAGCAGCTGGTGTTGACGTTCCGAGCTAGGCAAGTTCTTGAGTTCTGGAGAGGATGACGAAGCGTGGGCAGAGATAACAGAAGTAGTTATTTTAATAATGGATAATAACGAACGCATTTTATTTAAAAGTAGCAAGTAGTAATATGGTGAGATGATAAAGATCATGTGTAGATATCAAAAGTCTTTAGCATCAAGATTGACTTTAACAGTTACATGTTGGCCTTCTGAATCTTAATCGGTTAATGAGATGCCTAGAGATTCCAACCAATATCGTGTTTTCATTCTGACTGATTCTTGTATTTCTTGTTGGGTTGCACCAATGTTAGGAATTCATGTCATGGTGGAGGCACCAGAGAGCGAGAACGATCCTGAGACTCGCCAACATTATTGCAGTGGAAACATTCTGAAAAGTGTACCAGAAGTTATTGAATGGAGTCAAATACCACCCACTGATGATTTTGGAGAATCCCTTTTGAAATGAAACAGCTATTGTACCATGACTTAAACCTTCTGAATACACTGCAAAGAATCATGTCATGCCTGGCAACCACTGACAGTATTTTTTATTGGATTTCAAGGTGTTAAGGATCCACATCAAGGAAGGTAAAATACAACCGGTTCACTCCCGTGTTATTGTCTCACTTGGGAAATGTTGCCTGCAGAAAGGCAAAAAACAGACACACTCATCTGTCAGTAAAATATGATTTTGAAGGAAGAACACACAACACACCTTCTTCCAATATTTCAAGGCCATTTCCAAGCCCCGTCTTGTTTTATTTTTTTATTTTGTTGTCTCTCCAGGCAAAAATAATTTGCCTGGTGCTCAAAAAAAATTTTGTATTTTTTCTGATGTTTCTCTGACAACTTGCCAGATTTTCTATGAAACACAATCTACGCACATAATCTGCAAATGACGCACAATTTCAAACCACCTGTCACTGCAACCTGGCAACCCACAACCCCACTGCAGGGCTCTCTGTGCAGGCAGCTAACCTAACATCAGCTGTTGTTTCGCTCCATAAAAACGTATATTTTACATCTGGGGGTGGCACCTCACGTCCTGCGTCAAACCAAAAGTGAATGCTGACTTATTTTAACCCACACAATGAAATTCTTTAAATAAACTGAGCCAAGTACTTTTGTCATCTGAACCTAACCAAGCTGCCATGTTGCCTCAACCTAACTGCATAGATTTGTTGTCTTAACCTAGCTAAACCTGACCAAGTATTTTTGTCGATTAAAAACGTAACCAAATACTTTTGTCATCTGAACCTAAACAAGTAGTTTTGTTGCCTGCACCCATATACGTATATTTGTCACCTCAACCTAACCGAGTGCCTTCGTTGCCTGCACTTAAATAAGCAGATGTGCTGCCTAAACCTAACCAAACTGCAACTGAAAATTGAGAATATTTTTTCAAGATTTTCACATTCACCAAGTCTACAAATACAAAGTCCTCAAAAACCGTATGACCTTGTGCAGGACACAAACTCCACCTGCTCGTGCCAAAGTCCTCTACAAGACCCCGTTTACCTTCTGTATCATAAGTATTCAGCCTTTGTCCATCTTTACAATATATCACCTGACTTCTTAAAAGCTTTCTGGCAGAAATGGTGCTACAGGTCAGACAATCACTGCACAAAGATTCACACTGACATTCACAGCTGAAATACCATGTTTGTAGTGAGGCCGGCAGATAAAAAAGACCTCCTGTCTTTATAAACCTATATGTTGGCAGGTAAGACAAAGTGACTGTAAAGACAGTATGTAAAAATCAATTTGTAAGAGTAAAAAAAACAACTAAGACCAGTAAGTAAGAACAAGTTTATAAAAACCCCAACAAGACAACAGGACAATTAGACGGGGGTTGTCTTTTTGGCAGCTACAAAGGTTGTGAATTAAACGATCTTACTGCACACACTAAAAAGATACGTGTGAATCTATTGCACCTGGCTCTGGGGAGTCTTTACCTCCGCCCTAAAGGAGACAGCTCGGACTCCTTTTTTATTTAAGGGGGGGTGGAGGATATCAGTGACAATACGAACTGACCAGAACGGGGAGGAATGTTGAGTTGCATTCATTACCGCGCCCTCGCTATGTGGGTTTTCGCAGCATTTCCAATTACAGTCTAGACAGAGATGAATAACCCCTGAGCTGGTGACCCCTTCGACCCACCGGGTTGAAGCTGAACCCTGCGTCTCGTAGCATTAGCGGCTATCTGGCCGGAGCGGTGACTGAGAGGTCGCAGGTTCAGCTCCTTTGAGGATGGTTAGCCACGGTGTTGCCGCGGACGCGAGGCGGGTGCAGAACCACCTCGCCGCCCTTGAGATTTCTCCTGTCGGTTTTGATAAACACTTCACCGGGCCTCACATATTGGTTCGGGGGCTTTGGCAATTACACATAGTGTCAGTGTCATAAATAATGATTACAGCGAGGCTTGTTTGCAATTATAATTACAGTTATAATATATGGAGTTCAGTGTAATGGAAAGGAACTGGGACCGCTTTCAGCTCGGGACAGGTAGTTATACTGTGTTTAATTACTGTAGTAATTCGCTTCGTTACAACCGCCTCTCGTCCTCCCCGTGTCCCAGTCCCGGCTTAAAGACCTGCGTCGGTCCGGGTGCGGATATGAACATTAGCCGTGGGTTCTCACTGTAACATAGGGAACGAGGGCTATGTTTTATTTAGTGCAGGGGAAGGATCGTTCAAGAGGGAGCAGAGTGGCTGTAGGAGCAGGAGTAAGTGGTGGCTCGTGTGCTCACATCAACCACCGCCCACGCAGCCACACACACACACACACACACACACACTCTGATAAAGGTATGCATGCATACACTACGGAATAGCTTCCTCACTTGGGCCACTGGGAAGATGAATTTCAACAATTCCCCCCCTGAAGATGTGAACGGTAAATCAATGGAAAGCCAGTGGACCCCAGCCACAAGGCAGACGAGGGGACATCTTTATATATTTATATATATACATATATATATATATATACATGTATCAGCGTGGATATTAATAACTCCCATTGATCTCTGTTCAATAGTGTTCATATGGAGAAAATCGAATACGTTTCAGCACAGTGCAATTTTCCTCTCTTTGGTTTCCAAGGCTTCAGTCCACACTCACTGCAGATTGAGCTGTCTGCAGGGGAAAAAGAGAGAGGGAGAAAAAGAGATGTTTTCTTGTTTGGTGATGTGCAGATGTTACACATTTAAGAGGAATGAATACTGTAAGGGAGGGAGAGAGAGAGGGAGGGAGGGAGGGCGCTGTGTGATTTTCTTCCCTCTATTCCTCTTCCTTCTAGTCTTTTTTTGTGTGTGCCAGGGAGTTAGCATCATTGGAAACACGATTCAGATTAGTGCAGGCGGCTTGTCCTCTGGGAGCCGGGAGGGACGAGGGTCCCGCTTCTCTCCCTGTCCTCATTACCAAAAGACAAGGAGCTCGCCGGCAAATCAATGGGAAAGGCTTAGGCACTAATGCAGGCCATGCCTGGTGATGGGACTTAGCTTTGTGTGTGTGTTAGTTTTGTGTCTCACTGTGCTCATGTGTTTATGTGTGTGATCCTTCCCTAGTGCGTGCATGCGTGTGTGTGTGTGTGTGTGTGTGTGTGGAAGTTTAATCATTTGTGCTACAACAGAAGGGCTGGAGAAAAACATTAGTTTCAAACGACTGCTGAATCGCTCGCCGTCAGAGTAACCTCAAAACTCCCGGTTAGCCGCGCCGATATTTACCACGGGGACGCACGATAGCACGGAAGCCCTTTAATTACGCGGAGATAACGTCAGATTCTTCAGTGAATCCGTTTAGTCCGGCACTACCACTGTTACCATTGTAATTATAATTGCTCGGGGCATTGTTGCCATGACTACTACTACTTCAATAGCCCGCAGTTGTGTACAACTTCCTTTACGCCGACAAAAATAAAGAACAGCACCTTGGTGTTTCCTGTCAACAACCCCCTGCAGCGGATCCCAGCATCAGAATATGGCGAACAATCGGCCTGTCTCACGGCTCAATCTGTGCCGCACCTGTCCTCGCCGCCGCCGTCGCCGCCGCTGCTGTTGTCACATTTGCCTTCATCCCACACTCGCGCAGCCTTTTGTTTTGTTTACACAGGTGAAACTACCGGGTGCAACAAATGCTAAATAATGGTTTCGTGTTGTGGATTTTCAGCCCCTCCGCCGCCCCTGACGCCTCGCGGCGCTGGAGGTGTTCCTGGGTCCGTGCAGAGGGGAAGGGAGGGCAAGGGAGGGAAGAGAGGGAAATAAATAAAACTGAGGAAAACAGATCAATAAATATTTCAGCAGCTGCTCCCTTCACAGACTTCTCCTGAAGCCATAAGAGGTGGAGAGAGAGAGAGAGAGAGAGAGAGAGAGAGCCGGAGCGAGCGGGGGATGGATAAAGTGCAAGACGGAGAGAGAGAGGGAGAGAGGGAACAGGCGTAATTGTGTTCCAGACTCTCATTCACAGTGAGCGAGAGAGAGATGGAGGGTGAAAGAGAGAGACAGAGAATGGGGAAAATTGTGTCCTAGACTTTAATAGACAGAGAGAGAAGGCATGAGTGAGGGGTGGAGGAGCGACACGGGGTGCGCTAATGAGCACCACATACCAACATTGTCTCCTACGGGAACAAAAAAGAGGCGTACGAGAGGCTGGGTCCCCCGGACTTTGGCACTACATAATAGTGACTATAAGAATCCGTCTCGTCCCGACTTTCGCATAATTCTCATTCCTGTCAGGAGTTAGCGACAGACCGTGTGGGTGTGTAGTTTGTGCAGCGAGCGGCTCTAAATGATAATGAGCCGGTCAGCCGCTGAGACGGCTAACGTGCTGCTGCGAATCAAGTGCGGCCGGCGTCGGCGCCACCCTCCCCTCCCCTCCCCTCCCCTCCCCTCCTCCGGTCATTAGCAGATATGTTCTCACTTCGGCACGAAATCTGCAAACACGAAAAGCACGCTACATGCAGTGTGTGTGTGTCGCGTGGCATGTATGTTTAATGCAGAGAGTGGGGGTGGAGAGGGGGTAAGACAGAGGGAGCTGATGAGGGTGGACAGGCTGGAGAGATGGAGGAGTTATGAAAAAATGATTGAGGGAGGGCTGCTGGGAGGAAGCGAGGGAAGAGAGACAGATGGTGTGAGGGAGGAGGGGGGAGGAGGGATTCAAAGACCCGCAACAGGCAGTGATCGAGATGGATTGATTTTGCAGACAGATGATTAGGTGGACTAGAAAAACATAGCAGGTTTATCCTACCAATGAGACCCGTGTTTGGGTGATTCCGTGAGTGGGAGTAATAAAAAATTGTTTCAGGGGTCACTTGTTGTGTGATATCGCGGGCATTAGGGAGCCGGTGCTAATGTGATCCGCGACCGGTTAGGGAGTCATTCCGGCGAGGCAGCGCACCTCTAATAAGATGCTCACGCAGCGCGCCCACATCATAATAAGTGGTTCGCCGCTTGTCAAGAATCCACAGGTTACATAGAATATTAGATTCAGACGCTCTCTTAAAATTGCCAACATACACAGCAAGCAAATACTTTGGCTGCGTTCAATCAGGCGTCGCAGCGATCGGAGCAGAGTCGTGCGGCGGCGTGCGAGGAAACGACCGGGAGAGTGTCGTCGTTTGGTTTCCGACTCCTGACTCTGGAGCAACAAGTCCTACGGAGAGACTTCCTCCACCCGTGTTTTTCTCCTCCCCCTGCCGCTGAGGCGTCCTGGCAGGATGAAGTTGTTCGAGGCGCCGAGCAACATGAAAGAATTCCGGAGCAATTTGGCAGGCCTCCGAATGCTTGTGCGCGCGTCCCTTCTCTGTGCCTCCATGCTGGTGACAGCTGCAGTCGGAGGTGTTATGTTTAAGGGGTTGTCTGTCCGTCTCAAGCATTCTTTTGAACGCGATATCTCAGGAACACCTTGAAGGAGTTTTCTGCATTTTGGTAGAACCATCCGCTTGGACTCAAGGGATGAACTGATTACATTTTGGTGGTCAAACGTCAGGGTCACTGTGGCCATTACTGAGGAATTCATACAGTAATTGCAACAAAACATCCAATAGGTTAAAATGATTACATATCAGATCAGAAGGGTCAAAGGTCAACTTCACTGTGAAGTCATAATGTCCCTCACAAACGTGTTTTTTGTCATTATTCGACACAAAACAATAACTCAGGACCAGAAGGGGAAACCGTGACCATTTCTACTCACGTAAAAATAGTCTCAGAGTGAAGAAACAAACACATCCAGTATAATCACAAGTTCAATTTCGCCAAGAACAACACTTGATACTTAACACACTTTCATTGAATATCTTCAAAGTCTTCGAGGGTTTATTACATGAGTCAGGACGGACATGGATTTAAACTGTAACTCGACTGGTGCACAGAGGCGCACAACCTCGGGGTGGTGATTCTGTGACGGCATCTGTTTCGCCCTGACGCTCAAAATGTCAAGTCAGCGAGCAGAAAGCATTATAATAGTCGATTATATTTATAGTGTCTTCATATGGGTCTTTGGGGTAAACAGCTTGAAAAACGATACAGTTGACTCAGGATGAGCGAGTACGCCAATATATCAATCTGTTCGACCAACTAAATTGTCTGTATTGGGGATTATCCGGACTTAAACCAGAAGTGGGTGTAAGCCTGAAAGCCTGACATCGATATGGATTCTTCAGAAGTTCCTGTATTTATTATTTATTTGAAAACCTCAGACTTGAGCTTTCGGATCACTGTTTTTAATCACAGGAGTCAGAGAATCAGGACATTACGAGTTACGGATATTGACACAGTTTTTACTTGCCTTACCCGTAAAAAGGTCATTATCTGTACCAGATACTTGCTTCAGCTGATTGCTTGCTCAGCAGCCGGTCTAATCACCGGCTTATGTCACTTACCATTTCATCCCGACTCTGGGTTCCATTTCTTTAAAAACTGATTCTGTTTCAACTACCCAACATCAGTGTGCATATACACCGCAACCCCTGATTCGGTCTGAACGAGGCCTTACGTTACATGTTTCGGCTATTAGAAACAACAAGCCAGGCCTGGTCGGTAGTCAGCGCTTGGCATAGCTGTTGCGCCATACTCGGATCTTACGCCGCGATTGAGATATATGCTTTACTTTAAAGCTGGCGCAAGGTTGCAGCTCCAGCTGTGAAGGTGCCGCTGGGATTTCCTCGTAATGAAGTGTCCATACGATCACGACATCCTGACAGTAAGACTCAACTAAGGAGCATTTCACTCAGGATTTGTCCTTGACAGTCCATAAATGGACTTAAAGGAAATATTCCACTGTCTTGAAATGTTTTGCTTCTACACATCCTCGGGGTATTTGATGGTTAAGAATTGCCTCACACATTTTTTATAGCACCAGATCACAGGAATACTTTTCGAACAAAACATATTTGTATTTCTATTGTGGTAATTGGGATGTTAGGTGAGATTTCCTCAAACATTTGTACTGCAATAGACCATTAATTGGGTTTGGGAGAGGATGCTGCAGTGTTATTGTATTATGATATTCACTAATTAGATGTGGAGATGGATAACGCTAAAAGCCTGAGCTCCTCTTCCCAGTTTTCTAATGCAATGAGTGAAACATCCCATTAGTGCTTGGACCTGCATGGGGGGGAGGCTGTGAGTACAATATTCAACTCAGGCATTATTTAAGACATTTCCCGGCTCTGAAATGCTTTTAAAACTGTGCTACAATCACATTTCGGTCCTTTATCCGCGGAGGGAAGCGGGTGAACAGTGCCATCTAATTTGTTGTGTAATCTCATTCCTGTGGTGCCAGTATGATTCCCAAAAACCTGATCAAACATATTTTTCTTTACGCATCTCAAGGCCGCGCTTCGCTTTAAAAACACATGCCGATTCCTTTTTTTCTCGTTCCTCTTGTGTTGGAGCAGCGCATTAAGGAATTTGGCCAAATCGTGCTCATTAAAATGCGTATCATTCCTGAGATACAAGTCAAACTTCCAATTAAAATTCTTCTGCATTCCGTCCTTGTTGAGCCGCTGTTTGCTGTTTAGTTTTGGCACTCAGCGCTAAAGCACATGTAAATGCATCGATAAAAAAAAAACGACTGCCAGAGCCCAATAGTCCCCGTCGTTCAGAGCGCTCCGGGTTTGATATATGTGCGAATGTTTGATTGGCTGGAAGCACTCGATGGGTTTAGTGCATAAAAAAACAACACAAAAGCAAACATTTGAGCAAATCTCCTCTCAGAAATGGCTGTGAGATCATTTTGTCACAGCAGCGAAACGCGGCGCTCTCTCCCACATCACGGGGGGAACCGAGTGTATCGACGTGACCTTTCTCTGGCCAGCAGACCTCCAATTCCATTAAGAAATAATGAAGGTGTCAGGAAAGGGCAATTAGCTGCTTAATGTTGGGCAACAGTACTCTAATACAACATATTTGTGCTGACAAGTCAATATCTATACCTGACAACGGCTGCTGTACTTTGAGACGCGGGGAGAGTTATTGGAAGGGCTGACGCTGAAGAAATGAATTTGTTGATTTAGGTTCCACTTTAAAGGAAATCAGTTACGGGTTTCGGCTGCTGGAGAAGAAATCTTCCATAAATGTGCCTTTAAACAGTCCTGTAAAATGAAAAATTACAGCCGCGGACTGAGTGATGATGCGATGAGAGGCCGGCGAGATGAAATAAAATGTGAGAAGGCTCAAGATAAAAAGGAAAAAAAGTGGAGTTTTGCAAAACAACAAAACAAAATCCATATCGGGGCGACGTCGGATCAAGAACCGCGGCATTGAAGATTTAAATCAGATGATATCTGAACCATAGAAGATAAACAGCCCCATTCAACACCTTTTATTAAGCTTCATGTTTGTCCTATTTATCGTAAATATCTGCTTTATCCAACCTGCAGTTACCTTTGTTTGTTATTACGGGTCTGACAGCTGTAATCAGAATTGATCTGTATACTGCGGGGAGGCAGCTAAATCAGACATGACAAATGCGGGGCAGACAGTGCAGGTGTTTTCTCAATCAGGCCGACGCGATTGATCCTCCCTTGAATCCATCATGATCAAGCCTTATTGACGTCGGGTCATCTATTAAGATTTTTTTTTGGGGAGAGAGAGGAGACAGACAGCAGCAGAAAAGTTTCGGCAAAAATAAATTGCATTTCAATTCCAGTCCTCTGCAGCATTTATAAATCCAAAAATGTTGGATGGAATTCTATTGATCTTTTTCTTTAATTAGATTTTTTTTTTTTTTTTTCGAGCAGACTAGTTTTCTGTGGTGAATTACTGCGAGGAGTAATGACGGCAGGAGCAGACTCGCCTTCAGGTTGGGTTAAAGCAGTGACATAACACGTGTAATGAATCGCATTTGATTGAATGTTTTCTCTGTAAAACTTGCTGAATATGATGCACTTAAGCAAATATGTTTGATATCATGAAGTGAATAAGAAATCCTGTCGCCGTCGCCTGCCGCTTAATGCCTCATTTCTGTCCCCTTCTTCACAGCGAGGCTTTTATTCTCAAGTATATAGATGTCCGTTGTCAGCATTTTGACAGTGCAGTCTGATGTAGCGCAGAGTTTTTTTTACATATTTTTTATTTTCTCGAAGCAGGGACTTCTAAATGAGCAGAGATTCTCCTTTATACGAGCGTGCTGCGCAGCCTGAAAGCAAAGATGGCACAACACAAGTTGTCAAAGCACATATAGCGCGAACGGCTTTGTAAAGACTTTGCCTTTGAAACGGCAACATTACAATACAGAGGACAGACATTACGCAGTCAAACATGGAGGCTGGTAGAATTGCATTAAAGCAGCGGCGCGTTTATCATAATGTAAAGCTCGACCTGTTTCTGTTCTGCAAGTCGCGCTTTGGCCCTCCGACTGTGCTCGCTCAGCCTTTTCTACTCTCCGCTCACATTTAAGACACAAGCGCACGACCTGAGGCCGTCTGTTTGCTTTTTCATTGGGCGACTTGGTGTCTATAGGGTTATGGACATATGTGAAAGAAAAAAAAGTGCTATCATAGCTGTCAGCGCTCTGAGTTTGCCCTGATTACCTGGGGAAAACCGCATCTTCACAACTTGTAATAAAAAGCGGTGCCTCCCCTGCTGCGGCGCCCCCTGGAACAAACTCCCTCTGCTGCAGGTTTAATGGGAAACAACACACATACTAATAACTTAATAATTCATGTGGTGCTCGTTTTTTACGGGTGACACCATCCAATAGTCTATCAAAATAGTATATCACAGCAGATGTTGGTGAATGTACTCTCCACGATGACGAGCTGACATCACTATGATGCGTCAATCTGGTTATTTATTATCACAATAATGATTAAACTATCTGTCCAGTACCTCTGTATGTCTCAATATGTTCAACGTAGTGATGCAGCTCTTCATCCGCTGATTATTTGTTTGTCAAAATGTCCAAAAATTCGAATCACAATTTCCCTCATTCAGATCTTCAAATGGGTTGTTTTTTTTCCAACCAGCAATCCAAAACCAAAATAATCTTCATCGGTTATCATAAATCACAGCACATCAGCAAATCCTCACGTTTAAGAAGCTGGAACCAAGTTTTCCATAAACTGATCAAATTGTATTACACTTGTGTGACTTGCATCAGACAAAACTCTTTGCTAAAACAAAACCACTTCATTTGGTTTGTTTTTAATGACAGTTCCGTTACATTTTCTTAAATGTGTGATCGGAACATATTATGATCCAAATCCCACAAAAGTTCTGATAAAATAAGGTTGAATTGTTGGTTGTCGTGACGTGCCCCTGACTCATGGCGCTGGTCGGCCCTCATCAGCAGCATTTTGGTCGATTGAGCGTGTAGATTTGGTGGCGGAGTCCGTCGGTGAGGGAAATCTCTCTGATTGGCCGTTCAGTTAAGCGAATCACCGAGCGAGAAGAGAAACGGAAGAAGAAAAGGGAAAGCCCGTCGAGCCTGTCGCCGGAGCATGCATGATTTCACCCGTTTACTGCGGCTTCTCTGCATTTTTCGTGTCATTTGCGACTTTCTATCGGACACACTCCTCATTAAAAGTGGCTTCATTATGTGTGTGGGGGGAAAAGGCTGCTTTATGATAGTCCATATTTTCCATCTTCTGGTTTCCCTTTTTGAATGATGATTACAGACTTAACGCCGCCTGGAGGTATGGAGAGATATTTCCTCTGGTGCAGGTGCAGAATGTACGCCAGTCGACCTTCAGCTGTGGTCTTGTGCAGCTTTCTGGCTGAGACACAGGCGATGCGAGGGGACACACCAGTCAGCCTTTGTCGCCACCAGTTCCTTGACGTTGGTTTGGTGTGACACATTTCACTAACAATTGGTGACATTTCTTTTCCCGTGCAGAAGCATGTATGACTGTACTTGTGGGATGCTGGTGTGGCACGGGGGGAAAAACACCCACCATCCATTTCAAAAACACGGGTTTGATCGCTGATTGCGGTGATCTCGGCCTGGCCCGTGTGCTCCTTTGTCCCGACGTTAATGCTGCTGATGGGAAGCCAGTGAAGTGTATCGTAGGAGACACCGTTGTCTCCCCAGGACGCAAGGAGTTGGCAATGGCAAGGACTACAACATAAAGCACAGGTTGCTTTTCTAAAAAAAATGCATAAATATTTTTTTTAAATCTGTAAGTAGTTTCACAGACACACAGGACGACGCATTCAAACTGCCAACGTTAGGATTCATGAGCTCCCCGAGGCCCACTCAGTGTCACCCTGTTTGAAAGAGGGTCAGTCGGAAGGCAGCACAATGTGTGAATGGCTCCTGCATGTAAGGAAGTGGTTGTTGAGGAAGAATGCCGCATTACCAGAGTTAATTGGCTGGCCCGGAAAAGGGTAAGGGCCACTCCTGGGAATGCCTTGCACAAAGGTTGGATGAGCCAGATAGAGTTGGTTGAGGCAGAAGCGCGCCATATGGAGGGCTGTTTCTGGCCGTGGTTGGTTGTTTTATTTATTAGCCCTGCCAGGTTGGTTGCCACATTCATTTCATGCCTGTGTTACCCCACCTGCATCTCCGGTCGGAGCTGCCGGTTTTAAAGTAGCTCCACAATCGGCGGGAGCACTCACTTTCCCTCAGAAAATACCGCAGAAGAAAAAAGAAAATACAATAAGAGCAATGTGTTTATTGTAATTACATATGATTAATAAAATGTTTAATGTTCTCTGTGTTCGCTTTAAGCTTTTGATCTGGCGCACACACACTTGCCTTTTGATCTCATGTATTCCCTTTTCAGATATTCTGGGTTGTACCGTTGAATACTGATGCGCTTAGATATATCCCACAAAAAAAAATCGTGATTTGAGCGGCAGAGGACTCACAGCATAACTAAACGTGACAAATCAACTCAGCCGTGCCGCGCTGATTAATATTACATCGCGCTCCCCGACATGTTAGCTTCATTGCCGTTTTCTCGCCGGCGTTCCTCGCAGTTACTCAGCATAATGTCAGTCACTTCCGAGGAGCCGACGGATTGAAGGAGAAATTGTTAGAGTACACGACAGCCCTCCATTTCCAAAATAAGAACAGAAAGGAGAAAAATAACCGGGTGTTGGATTTGAGCTGAAAAAACAAATCACTGACTCACACATCTGTTGTCCCGCGTTCTCACAGAGGTGGGTCATTCCAAATTCATCCCTGGCCACAAAGGTGAGCTGTTCATGAATTGATAGCGACAAACCCAACTGGAGCGTGGTGGAGTCTAGTGGCTGCAGAGTGCTGTGGAGTTAAGTGAGGCGTCTGACCTCTCGGCCAATCAGCGAGGATCAGTCTGGAGGCGAGGAGAGGCTCTCAGCTGCGAGCTTCTTCACTCATATTGAAAACAAACTGAACAGGGAAACAAGGCCAGCCTCAGCAGCCGCAAACATAACTCACGCTGTAAGACTCGACACAAACATTAAATCTGGACCCCAAATTTGTTGTTTCTCTTTTGCAGGCTCCCATAAATAAGAGAAACTGCCGCGAACGTGTCTGAGAACTAAATCCCCACTTGGCCTCACTCTGTGTGTGCAACAGGATGACCCACCTGTCCAAAAGATTGTCTGAGTCCATGATCCAGGTGCTCAACCCGAGTCTCGTCTCATGGTCCGTCAAAACCCACTAGGGATGCAGCCCGCCGCTCTCTTTTTTTCTCTTATTCCTTCCCCCATATCAAACAGACAGCCACTACTAAAAGATTCATGCATGTGGACTTTGGGTCATTAAAGAATGATCCACAGCAAAGCTGTTTTTCACCCTCATAATGAAATCCAATATTCATGAAATGGATTTTCCTCTCTGCTCTCCCACTCACTCCAGCCACAGATGTGTGTTTGCTCGTGTATTTAGCCCGTGTTTGCACAGCCTTGTTAGGCTAGCACGGGTTAATGGTATCCTAAAGGCGCGTTTTCAGGCCACCCAGTTAATTACACAGGGTTGACGGATGACCTTGCCTCACATTACCTGTGTAAAGCAACGCGGAGCGAGGGCATATCTGGGCTTCGCTAAGATTGGGGTCAGCGCAAAGACCAGTTAATCAAAGCTTTGTTTACGCAAGTGCCGCACAGCTCCCAGTTAGAGCTATCAGGGCAACATAATCAGATCGGTACACGTGTATCTGAAACCTACACTATGCAAATTGTGACATTAAAATAATACAAACGTCTGTTTCTGATCTTCTCTATTTATTAGTTTATGTGTTTTGTTTTTTTTTTTGTTAAACAAAATTGTACCTAATATTTATTCGAGTGGCCATTTATTTTAGTCTCTCCTTTCTTGAGTTTATATTAGTGGAGACATGAGTACTTTAATAATGTTTGACAGCCGTGGCCGGAGGCGTTGTGTCTTCGGGTTGTCAGTCCATCCCGTAGTCTTGTCAGCGTGATATCTCACAAACACATCGAGGGAATGTCTTCAAATTTGGTACGAACGTCCACTATGACTCAAGGATGGACTGTTCAGGATTTGAGGGGTCAGAGGTCACTGTGACCTCACAAAACACTATTTTTTTTTTCAAATCATATGATAATTACAATACATTTTGACATACAACTGTAAGATAGGATAACATTATGAAGTTATGACATCTGATATCCAAAAGGTCAGAGGTAAAACGCACTGTGTCATCAAAATGTTCTGCAAAAAAACACTGGTGCCCCGTGTGAGGCGTACAATCCCGATGCTGTCACTCTAGATTTGTTTGTCTATTGTCAGGGTTATGTCATGTCTTCTGCTGCAAAATCAAATCTACCTGCAGGCACAAATAAAATAACCTGAACCTGAACCAGCTTATCTGCTTGCCTATTTTAAAAATATGTAACGTTATAAACATTGTGGATTTGGTGTTTCATAATTAATTGCTGCAACAAAAAATGTTATCTGGCTTTGTTACTGCAAAACAAGAAAAAAGTCGGATGCCAAAAAGACGGGAAAGTAAATGTTTCTTTGTAAGTTGTGGATAAGGCGCTCGTGTCGTCCTCTGATGGTTTATGACTTGTCATTTTGAAGTCAGTATATTGTGTTTTTGTTTGCTGCTGTGTCATTGTTGGGAAATGAAGCAGCCAGATGGATCAGTACAGTAGGTGAAACCTGAATCCACCGACGTGTCAGTCACTGTCAGCCTTATCACTTTCATTTTCTTTGGGCCTTATTGTTTTGTTTCGGCACCCTGAACTGTTTGATTACCCTTTGATCCTATTTCAAAATGTAATTATTTCTCATGTTGACTTCTGAAATGTATTTTTTACCCAAACAAACCTTATATCACAGGGTTTTCCTTACCATTATAAGGCTTAGTCGCAGCACCCAAGCCTTTTTGGGCCAAATGAATGTAAGATCAATGTGTAGAGCATCAAAACTAGCTAAATGTCTTTACCTAGATCTAATGATTGTGGTCCAAAAGTCCCAAATCATGTAAAATTACATATTTTTTAATGAAAAATGTCTACCATAGATTAGGGCAAACACTGACTTGATTAAACCTTTGGACCTCTAATAACTTGTAATAACTGTGGAGGGCCTCTGTGATCTTAATCTTGTGTGAATCCGCCATGTCTGTAATTTGTAAAGTGGAAATTCCACCGAATATAACCTAACCACTTTCGCCAAACACAGAGATCCTGTGACAATATTAGGTCCCTGGGAACCGGCATGTGTGTGATTTGGGGTTGTATTGCTTTTATATTATTAAATTTGATCGCGGCTCATCACATGTTGAACAGCAGTCAACAACTGTGCTGCTATGATGTTGAAAAGACGACAGAGGAGGTCAGGAGCGACCTGAGATTGTTATATGCAGCCAGCTGTCGGGCGAGTGCGCAGGGAAGTGCAGCACGGAAAAAAGCAAAATGATTCAATCACTTCATTCACATGGAAAATCAACAAACGTTCAAATCCCCCAAGTTCCGCTGTGTAACCAACAGTGGAGCACGGGTGTGTAAAATCATTTTGGTGAAATCATTTCTTTTTTCTCCAGTGTTGCACTTCGTAGACGATCCCTGCATATTCACCTGACAGCTGCTGCAAATAAAGACCGATGTATTTTGTCCAGCTCGTTGGAATGAAAATTAGGTTGTAGCTCGTCGTCTGTAATGAATAAACGAGGCATCGTTTGTGTTTTGACAACGTCTCGCTGATGAGTTATTGATCCCGGAAGTCAAGCGATGGCGGTGACAACACGTCAAGGAGATAATGTGAGTAAATACGAGTAAATATACAGACTTTGCTTATCCCGTGCCAATGCACCAGACACAAGTTCAGCATCGGGTGGTAATTTTAATGTTCAAATTTAAAATGTCACATGAGGTCCCTTGATGATACTTGATTGGGCGAATAGGGCTTTGGTGTCTAAATACAATAACACTTGTAACTGTTGTCCGTATGAAACATCTCTCACCTTCACTGGTTTGGCTCCAGTTTGTAAAAAAAAGCTTTGTCTACAGTAGAATTAAATTCCCTGCATGTATGAGAATGAAATTATAACACAACACAGGTTCCATCCCCGTTCACAACAGTTGATAACCCCAGTCCATCCAGACAACACAATGTAATAATAACCCTCCTGTAACACAACAGGACTCGAGATCCTTCCTTCAATCAGATCCGACCACTTGGCTGGTCCCATGGGGTAAAACATACGAGCAAGCAAAGAACCCATTAATACACATGTGAAATTATTTATCTGTACTGCCAATTTCCATTTCCACTGTTTTTCCGCACGTGTGCCGCCCTTTATGGACGCCGGTTACCTCCGCCTGAGGCTAGGCGGTGGACGGCTCATCAGTATGGGTTACAGGAGTCGGGGGCGGGACCTTCGCCGAGTGAAGCGAGAGAGGGTGGACAAGCTTAAAGACTTAAAGTTAATTAAATTAAAAATAATTTGCTTCTGTAGGTATAAAAAGGCCACGCAGCTCCGATGAAACATTTTTTTGGGGGGGTAAGCAGTCATACTAGATTTAAAATGAAAGCGAGTGAGTGACACCAGTGTTTACACCCCAGGGCAGTATCGGTGGTTGAATATTCATGAAGTCGTACGGGGGGATTGCTGTTTCTAAGATGCAGGAAAAACCAAAGGGAATTATGTGATGCAAAGCAGCCATCCTGCTCCACAGAATTACAGCGGAATATGTAAAAATCAGGAATCTCTGTGATTAAAATTGTGCCAACAAAATACCACTATCATCACTGGCATCAGTAGCAATTTTAATCAAGTCATCTTTTTTTTTTGTCATATCATCAAGACATTATGCCGCGTTTGATCCTCACCACCTTCATTATGATAACCACCAACACTGTTATCATCAGCGCTGATAATCAGCCGGATCTCTTCCTCCCCGTCTTCTCGCCGTTATCTCCATCTTTATCGCCGCCGCTAATTCCCGGCATCGCACTCGGCTCTCCGCGACACAATTGTGTTTTGTTGTCACATCGAGTCACAGCGTTTTTTAAGCACAATTACATACTCCACTGAAGCAAAGGAGGTAATCCCTTCTCTCACTGTCTTTTAATTTTATTTCATCGCCCTCGTTCTTCAATCCGCTAACACCCTCCCCTCCCTCCAGCCCACACACCCTCCACTGACATCTGCAGACACCTCCAGATGTGGGCATCTGTCCTGACTCTGGTCCTTCTGTTCTTCATCTGCATCCATGTCTTCTTTTAATGTTTCCACCTCTCTCAGTTTTACTTCTGAAGTCTCTTTCTATGCCTTTGGGTGTTCCTCTCTCAACCCATCTGCTCCCCATTTCTTTTTCATTCAATTTGCCCCATGTCTTCCTTGTTACGTGCTGGACTTCTGTTGCTCTTCCCCATCACACGGCGTCATAAACAGCGAGATTGCAGCGCGGCGCCGAGCACGCCGCTCTGCATGGAGCTGTTTAGGGTGTGTGACAGGGGTACGAGCGCTTGAATTGTGGAGGAGCGTCTTCGTGCGCGCCTGTGCTTGTACATATTTGCGCGCGTGTATCTTTATTTATTTTTCATTCAACCTTTATTTTACCAGGAATATTCCCGTTGAGATTTAGAATCTCTTTTTTTACGAGGGAGTCCTGGACAAGACGGCGCCATCAAAAGTTTAAAAGGAGCGACGACTTAAACAACATCAAAATGTTCACATAAAAGAAACAAGCAACTGACTTGAAGGGATACTAAGGCAATGTGTAGTGTCAATACCTCATTACAATATTAATGAGATAATAATAGAAACAGTAATTTTATCGATAACTGAATTACTGAATATATAGAGTGAAACAGCATGAAAATGTGTTTTCCTTTAAGGTCAGTTTGTTTATTCAGACATGAAAATGAAGAGAAATTATTTAGTTTGTTTAAGCATAAAAGAAAATCAGTCAATGAAGAGCTCTTTCTTCTGACAATGGCCTGATATCAGGAGGGCTATGGTTGTGCATAAGCACTAGAGCTGCAATGAGTAATTGATTATTCAATAAGTTGATTGAAATTTAATTTTTTTTAAGATTTATTTATACAGTTTAGAGTTACAGGGACATTGCACATTAAGAACATGTCTGTAAATGTGCCAGTTTAGCCATCCTGGCTAATTTTCCAGTTGCAGTCTCTGGGCAGGTTTAATGACACATAAAATCAGAGGTGGCAAAAATACACAGGAACTACAGGAAAAAAAGACTGGTAAAAGTAGAAGTACTGATTCAACTTCTTTACTCAAGTAAAAGTATTAAAGTACAGGCTCTGAAATGTGCTCAAAGTATAAAAGTTTCCCTCTGAAGCACATTTCTACCGGCCCTTTCTGTGCAAAGCTAACTGAACCTCACGTCAGATTAATATAATTCGAAGACTATTAAACTTAAAGGTAGAAGCTGTTCGTAAACGCACCATGAAATCTAGTTGATCGTTGAGTCTCATTCCCAGGACGTCGAATAGCCACGTTTTGTGTTTGTAAAGCAGCAAAAAGTGAGAAGATAAGAAAATCCAGGCAGAGGGCTGCAGACACGAGACACTAACGAGCCTTTTCTCCCCATTCCAGTCTCTCCCTCTGTCTCAATCTGTTTGTTACCTCGATTATGTCATTTCGTCTCGCTACGTCTGCCGCCTGTGATACGCACTGATAGGTTGAAATCAGTGTTGTGATGTAAGGCGGCGTGCAATGACACAAAATAACAATAATCGATAATTCCCCCTCAAATGCATTCAAACTAAAGTGGCACGCCTGTTTTGAAAGTGTAAGGAGCAGAAAGTACAAACAGTTGTCTTCAGATGTCGGAAGTGAAAGTAAGAATTTGTCAGAAGAATAAACATTCAAGTGAAGCACACCTGCACACCACATACCTGAGTATGTGACATACCTCTGTGACATGCCTCTACTGAAGTATGTCTATTCTGAATTCATTAAAACACAACAGCAATACTGTACTTCATACTTCATCAAAGCATATAAAACAGTTAAAAGCATGAAAATGATACATAAATCAACCTCTTCGATAATTGATTAATTGTTTCAGTCACTGTTGCGTCTTCTCTTTGCCCGTTATGTTCGAATTTTAAGATTTTAGTAGTCTGTAGTTACGCAGGCTCAGTGAACGTGTTGTCGCTGTAAAAATGTTTGTGTTCCTGTATATCGTGGTATTTATGTTGCACCTTGATCACCGAGAAAAGCTTCCCCACGCCGCCTTCCACAGAGGCGCACGGCGAAATTACAATGAACTTGATTTGATTCGAGCCTTTTGTTGTTTGTTTTTCCGACCGTTTGTTGGACAAAAGAAGCAACGTGGGAAATTACGACGAGCACTTCACCATTTTTTTTAATACTTCACAGGCTTGATTAATTGATCATCACTGAAGAGATGGGCGAAACAATCAATAATGAAAATGAATGTGGGTTTCGGCCGTGCTCGTACGTGCTCGTGTGCAGCGTGCACGTGTGACAAGAGATGTACGGGTCACGTCTGTGATGCCTCGGGCTTTGAGCGCAGAAGGAGGCAGGGTTGAAAGGTCAACGCGGGGTAAGCGCTCATCCCTCCGTAAAGCATGAGTCACCGCAGGAAGTGGAAGCCAGCGGAGGGTCCAGCGCGATGTGCACCCTCCTCCCCCCCCTCTTCCGCCCCTCAGGGGGGCCTCCACCCACAGGAACAAACACCTCGTTATCTCCTTCATCGTTATCTCTGTTACTGTCGTCCGCACCTCCGCTGCTGTCACTGCGAGGGAGAATAAAGTCATCACACCCACGCGCACACGGAAGCGGTACGGGGAGCGCTCACTCCATTAACAAGTGTTTTCTAATTGGCTCTGAGCGCTGACAGACAGCCGCGCGCTGAACAAGAACAAGAGCGTTCTATAAATACAGCCTAACAGGCCCGCTTCGCCCCGACGTGAAGTGTGCTGAGAGGAACACGCACCTGCCTTTCGCGGGCGCACGTATTGCGCAGACACGGCGCGCAAGTTAGACAAACAAGTGAATAAATCAGAGCCGGAAAATAAATCGGGAGATCTGGATATGTAGTTTTTTTTTTTTCCTCTTCCCCCTCTTTTCTTCTGCCTCATCCGCTCCTGCCTCCTGCTTGATCTTTCAGCCTCAACAGGAAAAGAGAAATTGAATTAAAAAGTGCTTTTGATATCTCTTCCCCCCGCCGCAGATAAATAAAATGATCAGACTCTGTCAACAGGATGACTTCCGCCCCCTGTTTCGCCCTCCTCCTCCTCCCGCCTCCGCGCTCCCACCTCCCTATCCCACCCCTCTCCTCTGATTGGAATCTGGAAACCCATTTGCCGTCGTGCTCTCAGACCCGACTCAGGCCGTGTCAGGTAGTCTGCGCACGTCTCCCCCTCGGTGCCTCTCCCCTTCCCTTTTTTTTTTCTCTCTCTCTCTCTCTTATTGCTCTCTGCTTTCGTCTTTATCCCCCCGCCGTCTGCTGCAGGCTCTGTGGAGAATTTGCCCAAATTACCTGTCATACTGGCAGCTACGTGTAAATAAGCCCGGAAAGTGTGTCGCTTTCTCAGTGTCGCCCCCCCTCCCTCACCCCTTCTCTCTCCCCTCTCCTCCCCCCACCTTGACGCTATCTCATCTCACTTCAAGCCGCCCTTCCCCTTCTTTTCAATCCATCACATCTCCCCCCCCCCTGGCTTTTTTTTTTTTTTTTCATTCTTGCCCTCAACCTCAATCTCCCCTCGCTGTTTATACCTACTTCTCGCTCTCTCCATCTCCGCTCTCTCTCGGTTTGCCAACAAAGTCTTTGTGATTCTTTCTAGTGGGGAAAATGAGTTTGTTACCGACTCCGTGGGAGATATAGCATGCAGGGAAACAGCGCATTGACTACCCGTCATTTAGCCTCAGGGCTTAGTGAATTAGAAATTGCAGCCTTTGGTCCGCTGTCCTGCTGGCTCCAAACAGCTTCGGGTGGTGGGCCTGCGTTGCTTGTTCTTATCAGCGAGCGGGCAGGTGCGTGTCTGTTTTAGATGTATCGACTTTACGCTTAATGTGATCCACGCCGTCTGATTCGCCCGTGCGTTCCTCGCGGAGCGCTCGCCTCCGTTTTAGCGGGCTCTTGTTTCGGTGCTCCCGCGCATTGTTAGTCAAGACGGGGTGGAGGTGGAGGTGTGCGAGCGGGGTCAGGGCCGAGCGCTCGGTTCAATTTCTGCTTTGGAAGGTGTAATCATCTCTCACCCAGGGGTTACAGGTGCAAAGACTGTGATTTGGAGGGAGGGAAGTGGAGGCGAAAAAAACCTGGAGGAGGATGTTGTAGCGAAGTGGAGAGAGCGATAAGGAGGACGCGGAGAGAGAGAGGGAGCTCTTAAACCCTGTCCAGGTAACCGTGCCCGGCGCTCACCAGCCGTCTTGTGAGATTTATCGAGCACCCCTCCCTCCAAAAAATCCTAAAGCCAATAGGGAGGTGTCATCCTGATAAATGAAGACTGTTCCTGGTTATTTCTGGGATTTTTAAGGAGCCTATCGGGAGCAAACACTCCCGACGCCGGCCTGAATTCAAGGACGGGCGCTTTTTGCAAAAACCTGGACCGCTTTCATTCATCAAAACGCAGCGTCGATTTCATGTCTCCGGACTGATTCACGGCGGGCCAACAGCGCTGGAACTCACCAGGGTTTGCCTACACAAACCCAAGGAACCACCTCCTACTATGAAATTCTGCACTTATTTTTCTTTTTTCTCTCTTTTTTCTTATCCTGAAGTCAGAAAGCCCACATTCAATTATCATTCCGCCAGGGGTTTCCCGCTGCGCCTCCCTTTTTTTGTGATCAGATAATTCATACATTTGTTCTCCTCTTACACCTTTTGTGGGGACGACGAGTGTTCGGCGCCGGCGACGGTTTGCGGAGATGATGGCGCCCTGTTAGCTAAAGAGGGCTCAATCATGAGCGGTCACGCATCGCCTCGCCGCGTGAGGAGAGAGGGCGAGATGTGTACGCCGGGGCCAGAGCCGCGGTGCTGGACCGGGAGAGCTCTGCTAATTGGAGACGGCCTGCGGCTCTGCTAAAATATACGCGGAGAGAGAGAAAAGGGTGGGAGAAAAAACACAAGGGCAGGTGTATCAAGACCTCGGAGCGTCTTCCGCCGATGTGTGTTTGCAACATGCACAAACATACGGATGCAAAAGTGCACGCACACACGCGCGTATCCCTCCACAAACTCATGCTAATCCACGAGCGGTAATGTAATATATGCACAGCAGTCCCCCGAGGCGTGGCACGTCCACGAGGAACGAATGCAAAGAGAGAAATTCCTCCTTCTAGTGAATCTTATTAGCATACCTGTTGGAACAGCGCACCTCGGGGCCCTTTATTTTTTTTTTCTTTCACGTGTGCAGTTTCCTCGCGCGCGGAGGACGGAGGAGATGGAGGCGGGCGAGCCTGCGTGGCGGCGAACGCTGAAAGAAAACAACGGGCGCCGTTCCCCTGCCGGACCGTCTCCCGCCTTTGCAATTTTTTCCCTCTGAACTTAAAAGACAACCGCGGATCTAAAGGCAACATGGGGGCAGCGGCGACCGCGAATTCCAGCCCGCCGCACCTCCACACACACACGCTGATTGCATATAGCAGTGCGATGCAGGCGGCGTCTTCAGATTTTTTTTCTTCCTTTCGGCGGCCGTCCTCTGTTCGCATTAGTCCAGCGGCTCTTGCCAGTCAGCCGGCCCGGCGGGCAGGCTGGGCAGAGAAGCAACAGAGAGGACGTTGGAAACTGTGGCAGCAAACTGAGATAGACGTCTTTGATCAGGGCAGCTTTGTGACTCCACACAGCCCTATTTACTCTGCTCTCGCCGACACACAGCTGCCCCACTGTCACGGAGCACGGAGAGGCCTCGGGACTCTCTTCCTCACCTCCTCTATGGCCCACTGTTAGCTTGACAGGCCCAAGCCAGGCTTGATTTCTCCCACGGCCGGCGTGCCAAAGAATATCCGCAGAACAAAAGCCCAAACAAACACTCACAATTAAAAAAGAAAAGAAAAAAAAGCATTCATGAAAAGGTTGGAGGCAGGCAGAGAGGGAAAATATTCTATCAGCATATTGTGCACCATTACGGTGCGCGAATAAGAAAAAACATGCTTTTCCTAATGAGCTCAGGATAAAATTCCCCACCATGCCATGTTGGCTTTTCATGGCTTGATTTCACATCCATTTATCCGCCCCCTCGCAGCAAATGGGCTTGAGAATTTATGCTTTTTTTTCTACAACAGTGGTGCTATCAAAGCGGAAAGCTGCCTTCGGATGGGAGAGGAGATAATAAAAGGGGTGTACGACTGGATCGATACCCGCAGCGCTCGTGTTCAGCCAACAGCATAAAGGTGTAACGGAGATTGAGGCGCTCGAGCCGAATGGCGAGGAAAAGACGCGCTCTTGTAAAAGAAAGTTTTGTGGCTTTAATTTTGTTTTCCCTTTCCCCGAACGAGTAATTTAGGTGCTCGCAGCCAGGACATCCTTGGCTTTTTCTCGAAAACGGCACTGCATTATGTTTACGCTCGGCTGCTGTTTGGATAAATGTCTTCTCTCTTTTGATGTTTTTTTTTTTTCTCCATTCTTTTGTTTCCTTTCCTCACTCGTGTACGCAGGACACAGACACCAAGGCGGAGCTGGAACACATACAGCTCTGGCTCTCCAAAGCTGATTGAATTCCTAAGCCCATTTCCCTTCAGAAAGAGAATGAGAGAAAGCAAAAATGATGCATCTCCCGGGCGCTCCAAGACGATCGGCTGCCTTTTCATTCTCTTCCCAGTTTAAGTGCGTAACAAAATCCCAAACTCAGATTGAATGATATGACCTCCTTATTCACTGAAGATAAGCAGGAGCCGATTTTTTTTCATTATTATGTTTTTTTTTTATTTCAGCTGTGAGAGTAAAAACAAAACTTTCATTTGATTTCCCCGGCAAACCTAATTTTCCTTTTTTAAAAAAAAACAGACGAGCTGAGAGAGAGGGCAGGGCTCTGAGTTATTGATTTCTCCATGTTTCCTCGAAGGGGAATGCTTTGCAGCTGTACAAATGAGCACATAATGGTATCCCCATGATGCATTTTGATTGGATTACTCCAGTATCCAGGAAGATGCCTGCTCAATATGTTGGCAGTGCAGTGAGAGGAGAGTAAGTGGACATGCTCAGATTGGGATTGATTTGGCAGCCCGCGTCACTGGAGCGCTTGTTACTCAGCGGCGTTTCCCTGGCCGCCAAATTATCCTGAAAATCCAAGCAAATTAAGAGCTCAGCTGAGTGTTTGTGCAGCGCCGTCCAACAAATTCGTCATCTCTGCCGACTTGTGGTCGAATTCTCGGGGAGAAAATCGCGGTCGCAGTCGGCTTCGCCGTTTAATGACGGCGACTCTCTCGCAGGAAGTACATCTGCGAGGACTATTAGTCATGCTTCTGGGTTTTTTTTTCCCCCCCATACAAATGACACATAAGGACATTTCTATTTGATGTGATTCCCCAGGCGGATTAGCGCTGCGGCTCAGCGGGAGACCGAAGCCTGTCTACCGTAGCCTTCCTCTGCCGCTAAGAGGGGTCGCGGACGTGCTGCAGAGGACAGCCGGGGTCCCGTCGACTCCCCTGCATTTTTACCGGGAACAAAACTGAGTGGGAGAAGAAAGTGGGAAAAGATAAAGAGATGGGAAGACAGAGGGAGAATAATAGGAGCATTGGTTGTAATGGAGACGAGAAGTCATGGCAGTGTCGAGGGGAAAACACTTTGTTGATGATGGAAACACTGAAGAGTATTGTTAGCCTCGGCGGAGTGTTGGGAGGGAGAGAGCGCCGGTGGAAGGGGGATAATGAGGTGGTCAGGGTTGAAAAGACAGCCGCGCATTGTATAGCGAGGATGAGAAAGGATCGGGGAGGGAGGCGAAGAAAAGGTGAGACACAGATACAGACGCGAGCTCGACTCATGTATTATTGCTGACCGTATTGATTGAGCTGGGAAGGCGAGAGAGGAGAGAACCACCGAATGTCTGGAAACTAAGCCCTGATGGATGGGAGGATGACAAAAATGTTATACAGACGAATGAAGCATCCATTCTCCCGAGTGAACAACACAGCGAGCGTTGTCAGCGGTGTCTATAGTTCATCCTAACTTTGTGAACGACAGCCCCTTCGTAGGTTTACGTAAGGGAGCCGCTGTTATCCCTCCAGGTTAGAGGCAGATGATCCACTAACAGAATGATTGTCATCAACACTCCCAGCGAGGGCGAGCCGCGTGTTTACCGCCGCTGATTGTTTTTTGAATGACTAATACGGGCAAATACAAAATGGTTGTTGTCTGTGCCACTTTCCCCCCACAGGCCCCAACCTCTCGCAGAGGCAATTAGAAGTCGAGCATCGGCGTAGACATGCGAACGCGGGGAGTTGCGCGTCTGTCTCCTTCCCCGACCCCCCCGGGGGGGAAAAGCCCCACTGTCAGTGACCTTGGGCAAGGTGCGCGATTTTCAGTCAGCAGTCGCGTCGAACAGAGAGCCTTATCAACGCGGGAGCCATCTCGTCAAGCTCGACGCGCAGATAATAACGGGGCTGAAACGGGGAGAAAATGTTTGGGAGGATGCGTTTTCGATTGTGTTTGGCGCGCGCGCCCGGGCGTCGAGTCTGCGCGCGAGTGATCCGCGGCTCGAGCCATCCCTCAGGTGTCTGATATCTGATCGCCCGGATTGATCGGCCCAAGGAGAGCGTGACATTCAGCTCGTGCTGCCGTGCCGCAAGCTCGCCCAATAAGGCTGCGGAGCGACGGCGGTGGAGCCCTTTGTTGCAGAAAGTTAATTAGGCCTGCTCGAACCGCACAAGAGAGGTAAAAAAAAAAAAAAAAAAAGGGAAAAGACAGGGCTGCTACAATGAGGTGCGTTGATTTCCCAGCAGTGGATGACTACACGATGGAGCTTTCCACTGTTATGATGTAGGGAGAGGCGGGGGGGCGGGTGTAGGTGGGGGTTCCCTCTTTATGCTATAAGGCGAGTCCCCGGGGATGCCAGCTCCGTCTTCAGACGAGACGCAGAGGCTTTTAGTGGGGCTCCAGGCAGCACAGGTGCTGCCCCGGCATGCATTGATCTCTCAGTGCTTTTTACTATAGGGAACGTCAACTGTGACAATGGAAGGCACCCAGGCAAGGCTGTGAGACACGCCGCATCGAAACCACGTGGCGCAGGCTGAGCACGGACCGTACGGCAGCACTGTCAATACGTCTTAATGTCACTATGAATACTGCATGAAATGCTGACTTTACTAATGGAGTTTAATGGTCAAAGATAATGTGCAGTACTTTTACCTTAATGACTGCATCACAACCGAGTTTCCAGGAACACATTAACTCACAAATACTAAGAATTTTCCAGAGATGGGAAGGAAAGAAGTAAAAATACTTCATCGCTGTACTTACATTGATTTTTCAGGCATCTGTGCTTTACTTGAATATCTATTTTTCTGACAGCTTTGTACTTATCCTCTCTACATTTTAGCACAAACGTCTGTACTTTCTGCTCCTTGCATTTTTCAAAACAGATTCACTTTAAATGCATTTGAGGGGAGTGATTGATTATCTCTCTTTTGGGGTCACCGCATGCGGCCCTCACAACATCACAAGGCTGTTTTCGGTGCACATCACGAATGTAAAAGACGTAAGAAGATGGAGACAGACTGAGAGAGATGATCGAATGGGGAGAAAAGGTGTGTCGTGAAGTAGAAATGTCCTGACTGAGGGATACTTTTCACATTTATACATTCCACAGCTTCTCACTTTACCTTGAGTAAAAAAGTGGAGTCAGCACTTCTTCTACCTCTACCAGTCTGTTTTAATGAAAGTATCTGTACATCTGCTCGAAGCCCCTGAAATGTTCAATACACCTCTTATAATGTATTTTGCTCCAAAACCACAAAGTTAAAACATTTCAAGTAGAGCTGCTAGGATCAATTAGTTGCCAACTATTGAATTAATCACCAAATAATTTGTGTAATTGTTTAATTGGTATTATTTATTTATTCATTTTTGTCGAAATACTCTAAATCCAGCTCCTTAAATGAGAATACTTTCTTGTTTCTTTACTCCTTTATGATGGTAAACAGAATATCTTTGGGTTGTGGACAAAACAAGTCATCTGAGGATGTTATCCAAGGCTTCGGGGAACATTGATCCACATTTTCTGACATTTGGTAGACCAAACAACTTATTGATTAATCGGGAAAAATGATTGAAACTAGAGCCCGACTGATATATCGTTTGACCTGTCTTATCGACCGATATCGGGTTGTAGATATATTGGTATCGGCGTATATGTTGACCGTTATACGCAGATATGAGTCTTTTGATTTGAGATTATATAGAAGAAAAAGAGGCTTGCTTATAATCATTACATTCCAAAGTGTTTGATAACCAGATTTACCAATATTGTGATTTTTTAATCATCGGCTCCAAGAATCAGGTTTGGGTCGGGCTCTAATCGACAATGAAAGAAAGATGTTCATTGCAGCCCAAATTTCATGTTCTCCTCTGCCCTTGACTGACCATTATCCATTATGAGCTGCCTTCTCTTAATCGGTTTTCATCTTTGTAATTAGCCTGTTTACAGCGTTGGAATTTTAAATGCGCCTTCTGCCGTATTTCAGCACAGGACTCGCGCTGTATACTGTGGTGCATCTGAATTGCACTTGATCTCGCCTCAGTTCTGCCTTTGTATCATGGCCTGATGCGATTTCATATTCCTTTATGTGACGGCGTGTTGGACGGCGGTTCATGCCCGGGCCACCGACTCAATGAATGCTCTTCTCTCATGTGGTCCACAGGGCCGCCTTTTCACAACAGAGCGCTGGGACACCATGGCTGCTATCTTCCATTCGCTCAAGCTGTTTTTTTTCTTCTTCTTTAAGATCCCTCTGACAATGGTCTCTCAGTACGAGCCACTGGGAAAACTTCTCCGTCTGCATACCAAAAAGCGACCAGTGCTCACATAACTTGACATGATAGATAATCGTTCTATGGACCTTTTTTTTTTCTTTTTTTTTTATCAAGAGTTTAATTCTATTAGAGGGGAATTAATAGCGGGAGCTATCGGGGGCTCCAGAGTGATGACAGAAGTCGCGGTGGATCCCCCTGGATCTAGATCAAGAGTCCTTCTAGTGGAGGATCCCACAAGACATCATTAACATTATCTTGGCTGACTGGCTGGAGGGACACGTTCTCCCTCTCATTCCACTGTATCATCCTGAGTAATCCCCCGTCATGAAACCCTTTATAAAATGCGCAACCGAAGAGCGGCCATTACCGACTAAACGGGGGAAACTCAAGGTTAGTAAAAGCAGACAAAGGATTTCATGGATAATTGATGAGGCATTATTCAGGTTTTGTTTCTGTGTGCGCGATCCAGTGTGTTGTTGTGGTGCCAGCAGTAATAATATTTTCCTAGCTGGCGTTGCTTTGATACGGCTCATCTCTGCTGACATCGTAGTCCGCATTGTGCATTCGGTCTGGCCGGCAGCCACGGTCATCAGCGGCGGTTATGCCTGTCTTTGATCATCAGCTGGGAGGGCAGAGCCTCACACTTCACAGCACCTGGCTGCCTCACGCCCCGGCATACCGCGCTCCTACCTGTCTCTCCCCGCAGTCTGCTGTGTCCTTCCAAACTCCTTTAGCTGCTGCTGCACTCCAGATGTCCACCACGGGCGAACAGGATGGAGGAGGAGTGTTGTTTTGAAAGCGGTTGTAAATGCGGTCCGGTCACAGGGACGTGATGTAAGACTTTTGTAAGAGTCTTTGCTTCGCCCTGACGCTGAAATTGGTTCAACTTGCATAAAAAAACCCATGTTTCCTATTAAAGAACAGTGTCAAACGTGTGCACACCTCGGCGTCCTGACACTGATTAGCGGCTGTGAGAAGCGGGCAGGTTCACGATGAGATGAATAACTTTGTAGTGAGGCGGACTGAGTGTGACACCGGCGAGCATGCGGCCTCAGAGGCTGCTCAGCTGATGTAATTGCATATGTTTCAGTCGCTCCTCGCGCGGCTCCCCGAGATCAAAGGCCCACAACCGACATTTTCTTAATGCGTGCGTCTCCGCGGAGGTCGGCGCGTCCTCTCCTCACCCGTCATTTCATGCGGGGCACCTACTAAACCTTTCATAATTTGCTAATGTGGCGCTTTGGAGTCTGAGGTCAGCTGTAACGACGCACTCCTCTGAACATTTAGCCTTATCCGGCGTTTTGCTCGGAAAGCACTATTACTGTTCCATTCCAATTTGTTATTGGTAAACACTGTGAAATTGCATGAGTCAACAGCCTCACTGTGGAGCTGATTTGCATGAGTTTGCCTTTTGAAGCGACATCCTCCCTCTTAAAGTATGTTTTAGTCTGCGCCATCTGGTCCTTAGTTCAGCTCTGTATCAAGCGCTGAATAGTCATTCTCCCACCAAGAATGGAAGGTTTCAATTTGCTCCTCGCTACGGCCGTCTGCGGCGTCGAGCGTCAAAAAAAAACGGGGAGTAAATTACATGATGGAGGAATGTATTTCATCTGCCGCGCTGAGTAAATGCTAATGACTATTTTGCGGACGGACTGCCATCTGTCTTCCCTGTAGATCTCTGATTCGTCTCTTTTAGTTTTTTTGCCGTGAAGAGTGTTTATTTTTCTCATCCTGAAATGCCAAACTTTGCAGGCCATAAAACCCTCCGCTACACAGCGGTGGCAGCGAATGTATCTAATGTGTATTTTTATCACGCCTTTGAAAATGGGTGGCTGCCAAGTGGAAGGATAATAAGATGTGGAACGTGCGGGTGAATTTTAAAACAATTCCAATTTTGCCCTCCGTTTCCATTATCATAATCTTCAAAGATGCTTGTCTTGTTCATTTTGCTCATGACCCCGGCAAGTAAGTCATTGAATTTCCTGAAATAACTGCAAATAAGAGAGCCATCATTAAGATCCCCAGCGTGTAGGAGTGATAGGACAGCAGAGACTTAGGATATGAAAGGACATCCAGTTGATGGCTTTGCAAATGATCTGAACTCCACTCATGACATGAATGCAAATCTGTCAAGTTTTCCTCTTCCTTCTGCGGCGCTGACTGACCCCCGTAATTAGATGAGTGCTGAGAGATGTGCTCAGCTTGTGGCAGTGCTGATGTGAAAGAGAGCGGAGTGTTTTTTTATGCACGGTTTAAAGGATGTAGTACACAGGGCGGCTCTGATAGGCAGCGTCGTACCTGGGTCGACGCGGCGCAGTTGTTCAAATCTCATAGGAATATCCTATTGAGAGGAAATGTTTGACTTCTATTTTTATATTTTTTTAGATATTAGATATCCGCAGTGTGTGTTTTTCATACTTTGATGCTTGTTGCCAGGCCTCTAAAATGGGCTCGGGCGGCTAATGTTTGAACAGTTTTTTCTGCATCCGTGCCAACAGAACCTGGATTTTGGAGCCGATACTGAAACTAATACTTTCAGTGCTTTAACTGAGATATTTTACGACAGAGGCCTTTTGTTGATCTAAAATCGTATGCCAACCCTACAAAGACTGTGATGTCATCAATACGCGGGAACAACACATAACGGCTCTGCTTCAATAGTATTTTCTAAAAGCGGCAACGTTCTCAGAGTTTGGAATTGGATGCCGACTTTCGATGCTTGATTGTTTTCAAGAACTCGCTGCTACGCACACGTCTCAGTCGATACTTGGAGCTTTCGATACCCGACCCCGGTCACACAAACAGCAGCGTAGAATCAAAATCAGAACTCAGAGAAAGAGCAGGTGAGGTAACGACAAGGTAAACATTCGAGTCCAAAAAGAGATGGCAAACTCTGACGAGGTTAGTGTTAGTCAGGCCTGGAGGACTGGTGTTTGTGTGTAGGTACATTTACTGAGTGGGGTTAACGAGGGACAGGTGTGGCCTGATGCAGGTGCTGGTGGGTGTGGAGATCATGCGAGTGGGAAAAAGCTGAGCCCATTTGGTAGGCAGGTGAGCAAGAGCAAGGACTAGGAAGTCAAAAGCATAAGGATACACTTCTTTATTTTGAACAGACGGTACTGCCAAAGTGTCAAAGGCCGATAAAATCCTCCCGCTTTGCTTTGGACGAGGAAGAGTTGATCGCGAGGAAGTTTGGAGTTTATACAATCCTATCTCCTTTTACTACAAATACTTAAATCAGGTGCCAGCTGGCTGGAGGGAGATCCGCAGGAAGCCTTGTGGTGAGAAAAAGCACTATATCTTCTTGCTGTTGGCTGCATTGTCTGTCAGTTCCAGGAGAGGAACATCTTCATATCACAGTATAAAGCGTGTGTTTTCTCTTTGAATAGTAACAAACGTGGGAAGACAGGCCGTCTTAGAAAACTCATCCATGGTGTACTCGAGTGGTTAAGTCTCCAGTCTGACCTTCAGGGGCCTCATTTATAAAAACCTGCACACGTGCGCACAAATGAGGAAACGCATGTAGAATAAAGAAACGCTCTGATATATAAAACCCACCTGCCAGCGCACAGTTTCCTTTGAGGTGGTGAGACGGCGCTAATCAAACAGGCGCACTGATTGAAGATTTGAGTTGGCTTATATCTTTTACAACCAAAATGTGTTTATGAAATATTTACCCTTCACTCCAGGTACCTCAACACTGCTGCTTTGAATGTTCATGATAACGTGCATGTATAATTTAAGTGTTTGATATTAATTGAAATCAAATGTGAGATGCATCATTATGTGTAGAATAATGCCTTTTTAAATTCTTTACATCTGCCTCGCCTCTCAAATGTACGTACGCACATATTTTCACATCAATTTTTTTTTTTTTTTGTGAATCCCAATTTATGCTTAGAAGGTGTCGTAGGCAAATTTCAAGCCTTTTTTGTGCATTGACCTGCCATAGGTGTGCATTTCTTGATTTTGGGTGGCTCGCCGGGATCTATTTACGTCTTTTTGACGAAGGTGGAGAAAAACTGTGTTATCATTTGCTATTTTGTACTCATGATGTAGTTTCATATGTATCTATTGTTGCTCTCTTCACTTGTCTTGTAGTTGGGATGTCTGCTTTTACGATTTATAGTGTTTTGCTTCTTTAGCTTCTCATGTGACGATTACGGTTGGTTGCAGGCTTGCAGCCGCTCACTATTTAAGAGAACGGCCTCTTTTTTTAACAAACTGGTTTCCTGGTGAAGTTCTAGTAATGCAACATGGCAAATAAATGTATTTCTGAAAGTTGTGCAGCAGTTCGACAGCGAACCTCCCAGATTGCGTTGCATCGGCGTGCAGTTAGGACAAGGTGGAAAAAATGTTCCAATTTGTTCCATCTTGGTGGTATTTTTATGTCTGATTATGTGTTGCCCAACAGTGGAGCAAATCCACCACGCAACACAACTCTCTCTTTGTTGCTATTGTAGGTGACAGGGAACCGGAATTGTTCCCAAAAAACCTGATTTAAAGGAAACTGATGCATTCTGATGTTGAGTTTTTTTACTCGCGTGTGAAGCAGCTTGTTTTGCCAACCTCAGCACATGTTGCCAACAGCGCGCAGCTAAAAGTAAAACTCATGCGTATGAACTCTGGTTCCGCCATTAAGTGCATCAATCTATATACCGTGTAGGCTGCATGCACCGGAGGGTGACCCCTGTACCGTGACGGTTCTGCGACATGATGCACGGTTAAAGCCGGAGCAAGGACTGAAAAGTTCCATTAATAAAAAGCCTCTAGGAAGTATGAGAGGTCTGAGCTCGAAGGAAAGGACAGAGAGACGGGCTGAATCCAAATGTCCCCCCTCTGGATATGCAGACTGAGCCCTGGCAGACTTTGGTCACACACACCGAGACAAATTCCCCGTCATCACATCGAGTCTGTGATGCTGCAGGACCACATGGGGGTAAGTGTGCTATGAGATGGCACACAAGACCTGCAGATGAATTGAAATTCCCAACCCTGTGACTCATATTCAAAGTATCTTTTCACTCAACGTGTGCACAGGTACATCGTAGCTATGACAGGAATGTTTAGAATGAAAGGTGATTTTTTTTCTCTTTGCTAATATTCCATTCACATCAGACCTTCAGCTGAGTACCCTCACACAACAGATGGCTGGATGAGAAACTAAACTTTGCGTGTTAGGCTTCGGCAAACATCTGCACATTCCTTGTGTGCATTATAAAACCTCTCTTCATTTGTAATAAAAAAGTCTAATTGGCTTTTACATTTGCACACCCATATTTCTGTGGATTATGGGTAATCTTCGGGGCGAAGTCTGGTGTATTCCTCGCTGACTTCCCGGAAGTCCGCAGAAAGTCAGCCCGAGGCCTCTTACGGACTTAAAAGAATCGTGGATTTGGACAGCCTTCAGCACTCGCAGACTTCCCGGGAATGTTAAGTCTACAAGTCTGCGAAATGCGGTTAAGTCCGGACATTTGGATTCAGCCACAGACAATGGAGCGTGTGGACGTCCCCTCTCTATTCTAAACTTTTCATAAATGCCAAAGTTCAGCATCGAGCTACGGCACCCTGAACACAAAAACCCTGTGCTGTGTTTTTTTTTTCCAACAAGTGGAGATAATATATAACCAGCTTTGCGCCTTTCGGGTCATTATGAGGGGATCATTAGGAAAGGATCATTTCAGACCATCAGATCATCAAGGGGAACAGGCCAATGAACCAAGCTAAAGCCGTTCCACTTGGAAACAAATTAATGATAATTCTTAATTCTGTTTCATTGTGTTCGGTCTAATTCGCTGATTGTGTTGTGATAGTCTACCGGCAGGACCTTGAAAGCGTTAGATAAATGGGAGGATGTGCCGCACCAAATCGACTTGATGAATCGCTTTTTTGTCTTAATATTGACTCATTAGATTCAATTATTTTCACTCCGTAGTAATATATTTAGAGACTGTTATCACTAAAGTAAATATTGAGATAAAACGGGATATTAACAACCTCTGCAGCGGGTTTCCAACGGGAATATGATCGTGGTAATTGCATTTGGACCCTTTCAGTAACATTGTTCACCAGTTTACTCAGAGTAAGGAATCACTGTCTGCCTTTTTGCACAGTATACGTACGGTACATTTGCATGGTATCACTCGTCATCCCTCTCTACATTGCTATTTATGTTACATAAGAGCTCCGTTTCTGTTTCTGAAGATAGGGGATCTTTGGCCGGCCCCGGGCTCCCGCTGCACAGTTTTTTTACGAGCTTCCACCGAAACACACAGAGCCCCCAAGGTGAGCGGGAGCATCCACGCTTGACCTACTTAGCTGAACTTTCCTCATTCTCCGCCGCTCTCGCCAACTCCTCCGCTCCCCCCACGTCAGAGCGTCCCAAATTTATTCTAATGTATTCCCTACATGTTTATGATTGAATGTCTGATTTTCGAGATGTGGTCACATTTTGACCGGCCCACGGCACAAACTGATAACATCGACTGTGTGTGTGTGTGTGTGTAGCTCTTTAGTCCCGCAGTTGATCGACAGTAAAGACAGAAATGCCGCCAGCTTCTGAGGTTTCACCCTTGTGTGAATAAGTGAGCTGCTGTAAAACACATTTCAAATTACGGAGGCAAAAAGCCTAATTCCGGAGATAAACGAAGAGATGGCAATCAGCGATATATCATCTGTTGAGTAAATTATACTTTTGGGTCTCTGCTCTAATTAGCCAGCCCACTCGTCTCTATTTTGAGGATTGACTTTATTATTTTGTCAGTATCAGGCCACCAGAAGCTGTGACAGAAACAGTTTAGTTCTTTACAACTCCTCAGCGACTGCTGGAGATCAGAGAGCATACATTAGGAGACGCAGTGTGCTGTTAAAGGGCCAGTGTGTAGGGTTTAGTGGCGTCAGTCGGCGAGGCTGCAGATTGGAAACAAGTGAATACCCCTCACCATAAAGATACCCTAACCCTCCTGTTGTGTTCGGGTCAAAAATGACCCTAAACTGTGTTTAACAGCAGAGAAAACACCTTATATGTTGTTTTTTTCAACTTGAAATTTTATGACTTTTCCTAAAGTGACCCCAACATTAGAAAAAGGGAAATATTGCCTTTATTCATATTTCCATGGAAGCTGTACACCACCTGGGTACAAAGGTTGTCTTGGGGTCATTTTTGACCCAGCAGTTAAAATCACAGTCACAGAGTCAGTTAGAGACTAACACACACACACACACACACACACACACACACACACACACACACACACACACACACACACACACACACGGTGCTGATTGATCTCAGACAGAACTAAAACTTTCTCGTGCAGGTGTGCCGTCACCTTTCCACGACCCCGTACACAACTTTCAAAGATCAAAGTTCAAAACACAAGTTTCAGACACGACCATCAAAGCGTTGTTTGCTAACACGTCTACATTCAGAGTCTGTAAACGTGCTGCAGGTGACAGAACCCTCAGTTCTCTCTGTGCTGCAGAAGACAGGTCTGGGATCAGCAGGTGAAGCAGCTGCTTGTTCTCCTGTCGTGGTCGTGGTCGCCCTCTCAGGTCGTCCTGTTGGTTTATGTTGGTCACATTTGACTATTATCGGAAGTGCCTTCAGTAAACTGCAGTCAAACCCTAACCCTCTGCAAAGTAATCAGTAACCAAAGTACTGAAGTTAATGTAGTGAGTCAATAGTACAATTCTCGCCTCAGTAATTTAGTGGAATGGAAGTATACTGTATATACTGTACTGTACTCTGCAGATTACATGTTGCATCAGAGCCAAAGTAGCAAATTTTTTACTGTAGTTATGTTCCCAACATCGAAAATCTTCAGTTTTACTCAAGTAAAACTTTTGGGTACTTCTTACACCACTGGTAGAAACATGGTGATGCAACATGGCCGACCCTGTGGAAGAGGACTCGTTCTCAGGTAATGAGAAAAAACAACAACTAATAGTTTAGGGTGACTGTTTTTGCCAGTAAATCCGTCTGAATTCTGCACCTTCCAGTGCTGAAATGTTCAGCTCGTAGCTGTGCAGCGGTGTCTTTCATTAGCAGAAATGTGCGCACGCATTATGTAACGGTGTGAATCACACAACCTGAACATATATAACGCTGCTCCAAATCCCTCCTTTCATTTTTTTTGATCTTATTTAAAGCCCTCTACACTGCGCTGACGTCTCATCTGCAGCCTCCGGTCTGACATCGTATACTCGTGTATAGGGGAGTTTGTCCTGTAGGTTCTCCTTGCACCGTTCCTGTCCTTGTTTTATAGAACATGTGCAGAGAGAAAAGAGCCGGTGTAGAGGTGAATCACTGACGCACACGCACCATATTTGTGTCCTTGCACTATTGTCGCACCCGACAAATTCCAGGACTTGCTTTGAAGGAGTTCGTTCAAGTGATCTCATTCCAAAATATTAATCTGAGAAGGAGTGCTTGGTGCTACTGTGACCCTTTGGCGAGGGCCACAGGGGTGATAAGTGGCGTATGAAAAAAGCTCAAATGTGTTGGGAAGCAAAACCTGCACTTTCCCTCAAGGTTCCCCGCTGTAAGACTTGGTGCATAGCAGTTTGGGATTAAGGGACACAGCTGGGGACAAAGAGAACTGAGTTGGCTATGATTTGCTGTGTAACATACATACCAAGCACAGTTCTACCTGGCGCTGCAGAAAACTAGAAAAAGCAGTGGGAAGAAAAATGCAATGCAGCACTTTGATCCATTTTCAGGTGCGTCGCGGCCGCACGGCGCTCCTGTGATATAAATTGCCGTGCGGCTACAGTAAATAAATAAAAAAATAAAAAAACAAAGTTGCTAGACCGCGTTTGAGGTTATAGGATTGTAATTTAACTCAATATGCACACAGAGGACAAGGTAACAAGCATAAAATCCTCTACACCTGGCTGTGGCGCGTGTCCAACTGGCTGTCGGCAGCGTGGCGCCGGCGGCAGCAGGCCCGGGGACTGAAGCCACATGCCTATTTTTTTTTTTTTTTTTTTTCCCCCTGCTGCTGCTGCTGCTGCTCCCATTGAGACTTATTGTTTTATTCTGTCACTTATTCGCTTCATGGCTGCCCTAATCTAATGCAATTTAAACCACTTACATTTTTCATACAGTGCACATTAGCGGGTTAGTACTGCCTGAGTGGGCCAGGTTAAGGACCTTCCTGAAGGGCATTGTCACCGTTTCACACATCTCTGGACTTTATCCGCTGTCTCATACGCTCTGTTCCTACTCTCTCTTTCTCGCCCCCCTGAGCGTGGAGTGGATGCGAGGGGCTACTTCACGCTGGGGCTCCTCAATGTGTGGCTCAAAACCCATTTGCAGGGCTCGAACGGCCCGGTTCCAGTCCAAAATACGGCCTTTTTTGTTTTCGCGTGGTTTTTTTTTTCCTCTTTTATCGACCGGACAGTATATCACACCGCACGAGAGGAAAAGGCCCAGAGTGAGGTGGTACTGGAAATAAAGACAAACATAAATCTCTCAGTGTGCTCGGCCTATAAGCCGGAGCATAATGCTCTCTAGTAAAAGACAGAGTTGTGGCTTAACATTAAAATCACATATACAGTAGCTGGCGGGACGGCGATAATGAATTGCGAGGTGACTTTATTTGTGTGCGTTTATGAGGCTTGTTCAGGCCCGATGAGCATGTTCCACCTTGTAAAGGGACCCTCCCCTCGCTCACTTTGCACAGCTTGTTAACTTATAGGGTTGGCGGTGCAAGGCCAGCCCGTACTTTTACCTTCAGTATTCACGATTACACAACAGTTATGCTTTAATTATGGAGCGCCGTGGATTAAGGTGAGACGAGTCTATCAGGGGCACGGCACAGAAAACAGATGTAAGCCGGCCTTTTAAAACATTATCGAGCGAATATTATTTTGTAATCCTGGCTGCGGAGGATTAAAGGGGACACTACAGGTGATAACAGATTTTTCACGCATGGGTCAATTTGGAGATTTGCCTCCATAACGTGTCAATTATGCAAAGAATGAAAAATCTCCTTAAACACACATTTAGGTGTTTATTTTAGCTCAAATTTCTCTTCTGGAAATGTATGCAAATCCTGCACATATTTAATTGGCTATCCTCATTTGCACATTTTAAACATAAAAAATCATCAGAGCACAAGATTTTTGGAGCCTGGCTTCATCCAATGATGTGTGTGTTCTTGAAACGTATGCCAAGCGGTGCATTTTTAATGACACCATTTGCACATTTGAACATGAAATTTCAGAAAACGTGCAACACAAAAAATAATGATCTAAATGTAAGTTATCATCTGGGGAAATTTCATGTTTAGTTTAGTTTATTGGTTTTTGTTAACAGGGACCATGTATAGAACAGGTTCTATACCAGGATTAGCTAAACAGCTAATTTGCACCTGTGGTCGCTGGGCAGGAAGTTCAAAGCACAATAAAACATACTAGACATTACAGACAATTATCAAAAACAGGTAACAACAGCATTGTTGATATCTATTGGTTAAATGTTTTACTCCATTCACAATTCTCTGCTTAAAAATGTATGGAACTTGGGAATATATATTTTTAAACACCATTGATTTCTCCAGCCAGAAATCTACACTTTTTGTTGCCCATCACTTGTCAATATTCTGAAGGTCTTTTCGCTCATATATCATACATAGCCTGATTTATTTAACGGAATTGTTATGGCTGCTGAGAGCATTTTTTTTTTTAGCGATAATTAGCGATATCCAAATCTCACCTCTGTAAGAACCTTTGACTCTAATGTGTCAACAACAAGAAACAATAATTTTGAACCTAGCTTTATGTAACGCTCAGATGTCTGTTCTTGAAATGTGCTAATGCCCAATTTCCATATTTAAACATGACATTTCAGAAAACGTAGAATACAAAAAATTGTTTATATAACGTAAGTTATCAACGGGGGAAGACTCGTGGAGATAGCTGGTACATAGTTTTTATTTATCCTATTGGAATTTCACGGTAAATATCTTTAAAAGGCCATTTCCTCAAACTCTGAACCAGAAATCTTCACTTCTAACACATTTGCATGCACCAAACCTCCCACGTTTATTCCCATCTATATTATCAAGGTTTTTCCAGAGGGTTTCTTTTCATATATCATTCATAGCCTGATTTATATCACATTCTATTCATAAAAACATGGTGAGAATTGATTTTTTTATGGCTGATTTATGGAGTGATGTATAGAGAGATTAAAAATCCCTTCTGTAAGTACATATGAGTAATGTATCAGCACAAAGAAACCCGGCAGTGTTCAGATTTGTTCTTGAAATGTAAAAATGGGGCATTTTTGATAAGATAATGCCTCAAAAAATAATTGTCTTATGTAATGATCAACTGGGGGAGTTTCATGGTGATGTCTATTAGTTAAGACTTTCACCCCGTTCACCTGTAGTGTCTCCGCTGGCCTTGCACTTCATCACTCTCCGGCCCTCCTTCCCCCCTGTTTTTTTGCTGCCTCCATCCTTCTCCTCCATCCCACTGGTCTATCACGCCGGCGTGGCGGTTGTCAGAGATGGAGGAGAGTATTCTGGCTATAGAAACTCGCATCGATCCGCTCGCCCGCAGTCCACACCCAAACCTGCTGACTCCTGGCAGAAAATAAAAGGAGACCAAAAAAAAAAAAAGGCAGAAGAAGAAAAAAAAATTCAACCCTCAGCTCTTTCCTCGCCTCTCCACCCCTCCGTTATCACGACCATCAACAATACAGGTCACCCCTTCACTCTCTGGTCCCTCTTCCTTCCTCGCCATCATACCTGCCATTTTCCATCTCGCCCTTTTCTCTCCCCGACAACACTTCTCCGATATCAGATGTGACTTTCCCCTGTGTTTGCTCCCCTGTTCAGCATTTTTCTTCTTCTTTTTTCATCCCGGGATCCAATTTTCCAATTCCCCTCCCCATCTCTCATATTTCCACCTCCTGCCCATCTATCTCTCAGCCTGTCCTCTTTGCATCTCCTCCTTTCTGCTACCCTCTGCACATCCATCGCTCTGTGTACACAAACGATCAAACACACACACATTCATTCCTCCCTGTCTCCCCCCCCCTGCTGTTTGCAGCACATATTGGAGGCTCAGTCATAGGGGATTAGCCACAGACTTGATCAGAGTCTCTGTGGTTGCCAAGGTTGAATCTGTGGCATTAAGATTTACACCAGACACTTAATAATACACACGTTGGGGTCTTGAGCCTGATGTCTGTATTACAGCTTTACGGGGAAGGCCGGACTGCTCATTGTTTGGTTTCGTGTCCTTTCAAAGATGTTTCAGCGATGAGAGCCCTGCACGTCTCACATCGCTCCTGCCACAATAGTTTTTAATCTTGAGTTTTTTTCCGCGTGTGCCAACTGCCTGATCGCGTCATCTTTAATTACCTGGTGCCCTCTGGGTGTCACGCGATCAAGTGAGCGGGCACAAGTTACAGAAATACTCAAGTTCGCGAAACCAGTTAACAAGCCGTAGCTCAGAAGAGAGATCTGTCAGGAGAACAAAAAGACGCCAGCCCTCACATGTTTGTTAAGGGAGCGAAATTAAAAAGACAAAAAAGACCGGAGCACATTTGCACCCTTGGTATTTTCGAGATGTTAAATCATACATTCGAGATAATTATTTGCTCGTTCAGAACGGATAACGCTTTGAAAATGGGACTCTTCAAATATTTTCTAAAAAATCGTGGATTTCAAAGAGAGAGTGCAAAGTTTGTTTTTCATGAGCGACACTGCCGTGCACACTGTGTGCACACGTGCCCGAGAATATCTCACTTTTTTATCTCTCTGCTAGAACAAAGGTGTGATTTATACATTACTGGAAAGGCCCCTTGAGGCAAATTGCGATTTGTGAAATTGCGGCCCAGTCACCTCCGTCTGCATACAAATAAGAAGATGAGGCTTTCAGATAGCGCGCCGTTTCATTCTGCGTGCAGGTGACTCACCTCTCATTCCCATTAATTTCTGTGGAAAAATAGATGAGCCCGAACGACATACGTGCAAAACATCAATATATAAAGAGGGAGACTGTCCAACGCTTAGTCCTGTTTCTCATTTTCCATGTGCTCCCGTGCCCCTCCGAACAGAGTTGCAAGGGGTCGTGGTTGAAATCCCTCCCTATGAAATGGGACGTCCCTTCAAGGCATCATTTGTCATCACGATTGTGTGAACAGAAGCAGCCAGACTTTTCCAACATGCTGCCTTCATCTGTGGTGGTTTCTCCAACATGCTAACATTGGCACTGACGCTGCTGGTATTAGAGGAGCGATACCAAGTGGAGCAACTTCGCTGTTGGACGTTACATTTCAGGCATCGTCGAAAAACAGCTTGTAGCAATTGTTTTATGCTTCTAATAAAGAGAAGGACCTTCATACATTGAAACGACAGGATTCTTATAATCCTAGGTTGGACGTGTGCCTCTGAAAAACCTCCATTTGGGAGGGGAGCACCCTACCCCGAGGCTCGAACAGCAAATTGGAGGGGAAGGTTTAAGTGGTAGGCGCAGGGGGTGTATTGGGATTGGGCTCAAGTGAGATGGAGGTAGGGGGTTGATTAATGGGTGTAGCAAACAGACTTTCACCCTTGTGTCCAAGGGTCAAGGAATGTTTCAGCTTACGTTCAAAAGTGAATTAAATGGATATTGGGCTATATAAACCAAGCTGAAAATACATACTAATTCTGCTGATTGGTTTGTCAGTATGCTCTATTTTTCACCCATCATGAATTGTATTTGAGTCGTGAAAAGATTCCCAGCGACCCTGATGATCGCTGCTTTTTTTTCGCCCGTGCGTCGGGCATTAACACAGAGGCCCTGCGATTTGATGCATTGCATATTCACTGTCCAATAAGCAAGGCGGGAGCGCATTAAACATTCAGTTTTCCATCATACAGTCCTAATTTATAGAGCGTTTTCATCAAAGCCCGTGCCAAGCTGCGAGATTAATGGGTGTCGTGTCTTCTGATGTGGATTGATGCCGGACGACAGGAGAATCAGTAACAATTCCGCGCGCGTCTGTTTACAGTTTGGTATGCAGCCACGCTATTACGATACAGCGGCTGCCAATGAGCTGACAGTCAGAAGGCTAAGAGCTTCCCTTCTCCCCGCACTGATAAGACAGATCTGATCCGCTCCTATGCTTGGCTGATGTCAGCAGTATCATTAGAATAAATGAATCACCATATTGCACTGTCTCTGCTTCTTCGCTTCGTGCATACAAGAGGAGGCGTCTATTGGCAGGAACCCGTGTACGCTGTCTGTTATTTTGTTTTTCATTTACTGACCTCTGCGCAAGAACACACGCGTTTCGAGCTCTCCAAATGCAGTCCAAAAAAAAAAAAAAAGAGCCTGTTTATTTACACAAATGAGTGTACGTGTTCCTCGTTAGGCCTCCAAACGAGGTCTTAATTAGTTAATTGGCTTATTACGCCCATTGCTCCCAGGGCAGCCGGTGTGGGTTGGCTGTCATTCATCGGAGGCCTCTGCAAACAGTAAAAGAGGGGGAGTTCGTCCGCGCCAACGGCATGTACATGTGGGGGAGGGAACGGGAGGAAGCGCCGAGAGAAAAATGTGGCGGTCGCCGGTTGATTTAATAAAGTGTGGCAGTTCGGCGGCTCGCCATTCCAGAGTGGGACGGCCGCAATCTCTCAGTCTGCCCCCAATCTCACAGCCGAACAGTGGGCGAGGGGTGACTTTCAATTAGCCGAATGAGCCTAATTAATCAGCGAGGAGGTGATCTGTAATGGGAACCAGCAGCATCGCCCGCTCATCACCGAGACGGGGTGAGAGGCTTTGCCGCTTCCGTCGCCGTGTCGCGGCGACCTTCACTGCCACAGATGGGGGGGATCCACAGAGTGCACACATGACAGCCCAGAATCACCATCACGCTCATTACCGAGCAATATGTTGGACATTTCTTTCGTTGTCGTACATATTGCAAGTGACCTGCGCGGGATGCCGTTGTCGGCCAAGGATCGCTTCCCATCGCGTCCTCTGCGTCAAAAAATCGACTCCTCGAAATCATCACATGGTGTTCTCCCAAGATGTAACTCCCTCTTGGCTCTCGCAGGAAGAAAAAAAAAAAAACATGCTTTTACTTTGTGCAAGTTGCAGAATATTTTCCTTGATGTCTCGCTCTTGAAATTGGCCGAGCAGAGGGCTGCAAACATTTCAGAATGATGGAGATTCATGTTGATTGACGGAGCCTCATGAAGCGGTGACTCGGAAGGACCGAGGAAGACTCTCAGAGCGGGAGAGTTTATTAAAAACCTCAGAGGTTATATTTCAGGTTAAGCCCAAAATTCGTGTTTTTTTTTTTTTTATAATCCAAAGAAGCTGATTTAGAAATGATGAAGACTCGAGGACCGCCGGGCATGTTTGGCTCTGCAGACCTGTCCGGGTGTAAAGACTGCACTCACCAGAGAAAAACAACTGCACCGGTCATATATTCAAAAGGCAACCTACCTCTCCTCCTAACCCTAACCCTAACCAAGTAGCCTCAGCGCTGCATTCAAATTCAGCGCTTTTATTAATCCCGCTTGGGGTCATACATGACTAGCTCTCAATAACACTCATGCGGTCGGGGGAAGTTTCTTGGAAAAAAGGTCAAAAGGTTTGATTCAACTTTATGTGGTTGTGGGTGTGATGATATGTCAACGATGAGCGAGGAACTCATTAAAAAGTCCAGAAGTTTTATTCGGAGAAATTGATTATGATTCTTCCAGGAGCATCTGACGCAGGGTTTATCCGTAATTTGTCGGAGTAATTCAACGGGACTGGTTAAAGTTGTGCTCCATTATTTAGCTGGGCCTCTAGCGCTGCGAGCACTGATATGATGCACTAATTACCCTCGTGTGTGCATTCGCATGTTTGCACGTTCATACGATCCAGAGGCGTGCTGTAATGCACATGTGAGCAGATCCGTATTTACTCATGAGTAAATGCATGTAGGGAGCTTGTGTGTGTGTGTGTTTGCGCTGTTCATATGTGCGAGGTGTGTGCTTGAGTTGCAGGAAAAGGCGTGGGCGTTGATGGTGCATTCATATCGGCAGTGGACTCCCTCTTAAGGCTAAAATGTTTGCACTTGACTAAAAGCAGAACACCCACACGCGCCCAGGCTTTTCATAACTAGCTGGCTGTTATACAAGTTGAATGCTGATGCTAGCAGCTCCATGGGATCCGTCCTTTTTCTTTTCCGTTCCTGCCTCTCTCTCTCTCTCCGCGGCGATAACGGCGGCGCGGGTCTCCTCAGAAGCAAAGTTTCACAAATGGTGTTACAAGGGCACAAATTATCGTCAAATCCATTTGCTTTCTATTCATCACCGTAGCATTGTGTTTTGTTTAATTGACTGTGAACCTGCTGGTGTGCATCCAGCTCGTGTTCGGCAGACGCCAGGCCTCACAAATGAGTCTGGGGGGAAAAAAAAGGGAAACCGGCAACAAATTAGGCAATTCGCATGCACGTCAGGGCGCTGCGTTTAGGGCGATGGTGGAATGACGGACAGCAGGAAAAGAACAACAGAAAAAACAACCTGTGCTGCGAGATGATCTGGTGGCAGCAGCGTTTCTTCTACCACCATCACCCTGGATTATTGACTGCATTTACACGCACACTGTATTTCTACTAGTATTCAGAATATGACAGGTCATGTCAGCAGCATATTCCAGTTTAGGCCTTATTTCAGATGTACTATTTCCCCTTTTTTAAATGTATTTATCTTTATTAGCCAGAGGTAACCAGCTCGGACAAAGTGGAGCATATTCCGCAAAAGGGGATATGCTGATATTATCTGGGCTTTAGGAGCAGTGTTTTTAGACATGTATACAGCCCATTCTGAATATGCGTCTCAATTAGGTCGGCACAATTAATCAAAATGTTGTCCAGTCGCAATATCTCATAGTGCAATACCCTAATTATATAATAATATCCACCAGCACTGTTGCCTCACAGCAAGAAGGTCCTTGGGGCTTGGGGCAGGCGGCCTTTCTGGCGTTTCGCATGTTCCCTGGTGCTCTGGGTTCCCCCACCAACAAGACATGTATCCAACCATTTACTGTCTGTAACCACTAATCCTTTGGAGGTTTCACGGGGGCCGATCCCTGCCGACATTAGGCGAGCGGCGGGGCACGCCCTGCACGAGTTGCCAGCTCATCACTGGGCTGACAAAAAGACACAAATGGCCATTCACGCACACAGTCACACCTACGGGCGATTTAGAGTGACCGCTTAACTTCACATGAATGTCTTTTGATTGTGGAGGAAGCTGGAGTGCCCAAAGAGAACCCCGGCACACAGAAAAGGCCCGCCCAAGCTGGGTTACAAACCCAGGACCCTCTTACTGTACAGTAAGCGCTGCCCGGTACATGTACATTAAGTTAATTCTTTGGGTATTGGCTAAGATCTGGAGTTGATCCCCAGCCGCTATGGTTGGCTGTCTATTGCTCCTCCTGGATGGGTTAAATGCAGAGAACCAGTTTCAGGATGTTGTACGTTGTATGATACAAAGTAAGGTAAAATATGTGACAAAATGGCCTTATAATGAAGTGCTGTGGTGCTGCAGAGATGCTCTGGCCTGGCCTACAAATGATGTTCTTATGATGTAAGTAAACGTGTCTGTGGTCTGGAGGAGAAGCCAACTACTTTTAAACATCATGAAAGGAGAGGATACCAACAGGTTGTTGAATATGTGACCTTTTCAAGATGTTTTTTCGAAGGAGTAGAAAAGGAAGGCTGTGTATACACAACCGAACATGAAAAGCCCAAGCGGCTCCAGCCCTCCACTTTTCCCTATTCTCACATGACAAGGGCATGTTGATCGGAGCATGCACGACTGCATGTAAACAGGAATATTAGTGGAATATTCAGTTTCATCAGCCATGTAAACAGCTTTGTCGGGATATTGTCTTTTTCAGAGCAAGAACAAAAACTGGAATATTTTGTGCATGTAAATGCGGGGAGTGTCGGCTCGGCTTCTCCGAGCTCATTTTTCTCCCCAGTCTTCTAATTACAGAGGTACATGCTCATAAAAAACATGCTTTTCTGTTTTCATCCCGTTGCCTTTTTAATTTATGCTCATGCACTTTAAAAGAGGCGAACACTCGTGACATTGAAAATTCATTTGCAAGACTCTGAGTGGAAGGTGAAGAGACAATGAGTGAGAGAGCGAGCGAGAGAGAGAGGGAGAAGACATCGTGTGAGTGACTGCAGATATTTATGATTTCTTCACTTGATTTGACTGTAGCCCCCCTCGAGAGAATGAGTCTCTGTGTATCTCTGCAACCAGTGACATGGAGTGGCAAGGAGGTCACAGATCACTGGGTTTAATTGTCCCGGATGGGCGGCACCAGGGGGCAACACTGGGACTGCTTTACTTGACTTGGTCAATATGTGCTGCCTGTGTGTGTGTGTGTGTGTGTGTGAGAGAGAGAGAGAAAGACTGTAAGATAGAGAGAGAGAGAGAGAGAAAGAGACGGAAAGTGAGTGGCATTTTCCTCCTACTTGCTTTCTGTTTTAACTCTCAGCCCATCAAACGTCTCATCACGTTAGCGTCTCTCCGTCACTCCCTCCACAACACAACTCCAGGGGCCTGTTTCATTAGCGGCTATTTTGGGCTGCAGCCCCTCGTTGTCTTCCTTAAATTATACTTAGTTATGAGTTACGAGCCCGCCGAGTCCAAGAATCCTGTCAGGATTTCAGTCTCATTTGACCCTTTTCCCAGAAGGTGGCTCGCGGAGCGCAATCATGCGTCGGCTCGGGCTTGCCGCCTGTCGCTCATGTTGACAGTTTTTTTTTTTTTTTTTTTTTCCGATGTGCTCACACTGAGCGACAAGCCACCGTGCATTTTTATGCCTCCATCAAATGGAAAATGAGCGCTGATATGCCCATCCGAGCCACATTTGAAAGTTTACAAGTGGCCTGACCTGGCGGGGGAGGTGCACTGAGAGCCGGCTCGGGACTTCCTCTGACGGCGGTGAGCGCGAGCTCTCGCTTGAGCACTCGTGTTTTCCAGGAAGCTGTGCGAGTGGCCCTGGCTGTTGAGATAATTAGCAAATCAAGTGGTTTCTCCATAAAGTCAGTAAGCCCATCGTGTTCGCCTCCTAGCAAGCTGATACTGACAGGCATGCATTTAATAACTATAATTAGCAATATCCCCTTTTCCCTCATTCTGACACGAGTTCATCTGCACGCAGTACGGATTGTTGTGTAAAGATTTATGTCCGAGCCAATACATTTGCTTTGCAGCGTAGGGAAATCCCCATTATCCATATGGCTGTGGCGGAGCTTATCAGGGCAACGCTGTATCCATTCCTTTCCTTTACAAATCGGCTAATAATTACACAGAATTGGTTAATTATCCACTGTAATAGTTACCAGTATCACAGTATCAATAACTTTGATCCACGATCGCTGACTTTACGAAACACATGTCTACAACTGTAACCGCTCTTACTGCAAAAATTAACACAATGAAATTATTTCTAACAAGACCCCTTAGACTTAAAAAGTGTGTCGTTGCTAATTTGCTTGATTTAATCACTATTTTCAACTTTTCTCACCATCCAGATACACACGATCCAGCTCACACAACATATTTTGATAATATCCCAAACTCGAACACCTTTTCTCGTCACGTCAGAAGGAATAAATCACCTGGACGCCTCTCAAACATTCTTGAAACTTTGTAAAAGAACACTGTATGTGAACTGTTTCACGGGGTAAATTAATTAAAAACTCTCAGTCAGACAGTGAGTCATTAAATTTCATTTGTTCATACAGCTGGATGGGATCCTACCGAGGACAACTATATCCAAGTATTTTTTTCCCACAGAGCAATTCACCACCTGGCATCAAAGTCTCGTCCAATATCAGCGTCTCTCCTGCATCAGCCCGAGCCGGTGCCAAAAACTCATTAGAACTTCCACCGAGCAGAAATGAGTGTCGCGGGACATGTGGAACGGGGAGTAAGCGATACAATTGACTTTCAAACATTTTGAGCGAGTAGGGCCCGCACAGCGATACAGAACCAGAATGTTTTATCACATGTGGAACCGGATGAGTCACTTTGGATTGGGGAAGCAATTCACAAGGGGGAGGTGGGGGGGGCGTTACGGTGGCGCTGTGGGCTTAGCGGACTGATCAGCCGGGAAACAGGTAGAATCGGAGGCAGGGAGCATCAGGAAACACCAGCCATGATGGATGAGCTTTAGACCCACGCTAATGCTAACTCCTGGCAACGCCGCGCCGTCTGTCCCCAGCCACATTCAACCGAAAGGAGAAAATGAGCGACACAAAAAAAAGCGTTAAAGGAAGGAATCAAAATCGAAGCACAGCAGCGACCCTTTCTTATCTTGTAAATCCCAGCCTGCAGTTCATTGATGCTGCCCGTCCAGCGCATGTGTAATAACTCAGCTCAGCTCTGCATGGCAGAGTTAGTAACACGCTTGAACGGACTAATTAAAGGGATCACTGTAAATCATCTCTGCGGATGCCTAGCGGACGAACCCCATCCAACTCTCTGACCTTTAGCCTATGCCAGCCAACTCTACTCACTACACTCGCCCGCTGACTGGTCCGCTGGATTCAGGCTAACAAGCTATTAGACCATCCAGATGGTTCCGGTGGCTGGGGGAACGGGCTTAAAACAAGGCCGGTCCATTGTCTGCTACAGCGCTGTGTGTGGCAAAACGTCTGAAGCCATTTTGTCTCGGCGGAAGCCGTCTCAAGCTCATGGTTGCGGGCTGATATGAAGTGAAAAAAGACAATTCCATGCGCTTTTCCTTGAAGTCATTTCACACGCACTTATAATCTCTTTAGAGGGTAGAAGAAGAAAGCTACTGCTGCTGCTCCTTTTGTTTCCCCTCTTCTCCATCAGAAGCATTCTGGAAAGGAAGCAAACTGGAACAAAGAGACAACGGGGACCAACACAGAAAAATAAATCTGCTGATTTAATCAGGCTGCTATGTCTGTCTCTCACCGAGTGGGCTTTATCCCTGCCTCCGAGAGAGGAGGGAGCTCCGACGGCAACAACCAGCGTCTCACTGATCTAGTGTAACCAGAGAGGAGATAATGTCACCCCTCTGGAGGGCAGGCGAGTTCAGGTACTGTTTAATTATCAGCTCATTAGGATGTGTCTTCAAGTCTTAAAAAACTGAATAAAACAGCCAGTGTGAGTTATTAACCAAATGACCAGTTGAATTTGGTAATTAAGGCCGGGAGTGGAGGGGAAGAAAGCAAGCCAGTTGGACTCTCGGGAGGCGGTCGGACCACACCTGGTGCTGGCTAACCTTCTCCTATGAGACGCTCTCGCCCACAGAGCCTCAACATGCTCCCACAGCTGCAGGCCCAGTAGGATATCCCCGGCACTGAAGGACCAATTTGGAGCCAAGTTGGACGATTGAATCGTAGAAACAGGACTGGCTGAGCATATGAAATGCATAATTTCTCACCAGTCCTACTCACTGATCTCATCACGAAATCCTGCAGGAGAGAAACTGGGTCTCGATGTGCTATTCAAGTACTCCAACGGCGCCTTGATGTAAATACGTGTTGGGTAACAAGGAGGAGGAACACAACAGAGCCAGGTTTTTCCCAGCCTCCGGGGAAATCACGGCTCCGAGCAGCGTCCACCATCCGACAGAGAGAGGGCCCTCAGATTCATAAACAAGACCGGGGTATTTAGGCGGAAAAGCAAAGCGGGGGGGGCTTTGATTTAATCTTCGTCAATGTCAGGCGCTTTGTGACAGCTGATGGGGAGATATACAGTGGACTGTGTACCATTTAACCCACATGACACACTCCCTGATTCGCAGTGGCTTTCTGACAGACGCCCTGCTTCAGCCAGATGAGCTGACTGACACAGTGACTCACAGCAACACCAAGTCTCATTACAGGTGGGGGAGGAGAGGGGGCCCGCGAGGCTTTTTCTCGGAGCCCTCCCACCCCTCTCGCACTTCTGGAGGCGCAGGCTGGGACGCTAAGAGGCCGACGGAGGAGGTTGTGTGTGCAGATTGATCTTCTCTGGTCTAGAGGTGAGTGAGTGAGCGGCGACATCATCAATGGAGGCAACAAGCGGTCGTCTCTCCAGACCTGAGGGGGTGTGTTTGTCTTTTTCAGATCAATAGCCCTTACAATGATGCCCTGAAAGACAATTTATGAGGCATAAAGGACAGACACATTGGTTCAGCTCCAACTGCCCACCCCAGCCCCCCCTGAGATTCCTCTCTCCGATTCCCTCCTATTCTATTTTTTACCCTTTCACACACTCTCACCTCTGATTTTCTCCCTCATTGTCATTTGGCTCGCGCTCGGGTTGCTTATCTCCTGATTTGGCAGTCACATCGTCTAACGACTCCTCCGTCTTCTGGTGTCGTCTTCCTCCGTCCCCCCTTTGTCTCTCCGCGGCGACATCTCTTTCGCCCTCCTCCTTCCCTCTTTCATTAACTCCTCCTCTCTTTCGCCTCTGCCTCTCTCTCGCTTCTCTCTCCCTCTCTCTCTCTCTCTCTCTGTGTGCCACTGTGCCAGCTGTGTGATGAGCCAGGGGCTGATAAGCGGTGGTCAGCCTCTCTCCAGATGGCAGCCTGAGCAGCAGCTGCCTGGGGGGGCGGGAGGGTGGGTGGTGATGAGAGGGAGGGAAGGGGGGGGGGGGGGGAGTGGAGGGTGTCAGGGAGGAAGATGGGGAGCGCGGGGATGATTACAGTTTTGTTGCATTTCCAGGTGAAAATGGGCACACGCTAAAGAAAATCAATTGTCGGCAGCACGCTACGGTCCGCCCGCTGAGCCGCCGCGCGACACACACGCGGGCAGCCTCGCTGCCGTGTGGTTTCCGCTCTGTCGCCGGAGGCGCTGTGTCGATGGTTCGGCTTTGTGGAGTCGTCACTGAGGAACGCCGCCTCTGGTTCTGGAAGTGGCGCGCATGCCTTCCCGTATGACATCCCTCTGCCACGGTCGCCCGGAGGGAAGAGTCTCAATGGGGCTTCGCCTCCATATGCGGAAGAGGCAGCGATCTTAGTGTGAGCAACGCCATTTGTTCAGGTTAAGCGGGCTTGTTATGCAACCGCATGAATTTGTCGAACGATGTCTGGAACAAAAAACATATCCTCCCACAACATTCGCTTCGATGTGAGTCACCGATGTGCCATCATACCCTAGTACGTGATGTAACCCTAATTCCTTTCATCTGCAGAGCTGGATATGAAATCAGTGGCCTTTTGTTCTAGTCAATGTGCTCGGTCACGGTCCTGGCTTGTTTCTATGGGTATTCACTGTGTGGGTCTCAGCGAGAGGCCAATGCAAGGAGAGAACACTTAAAACAGTCAATAGTTTGAGCAGTTTCAGCAGAGCCAAAGTGGAATTCCTCACATGACCAACTTCTGCAATTGACATTCTCATAAATCTTTGAAATAAAAAGTGAAATCCGATACAAACTCTTGTGTAAGCAGCGCCTCTTTCTACCTACCACGCAGAAAACATGCCACACGGACCATAATATGACACATACTGGCTGGCACCCACTCGTGCGCATGTTCACCTCGCTTGCTCCGTTGATCCCCTCAGAATGTTTATACCATTTCCTCCAGTTCCTCCCCTCTCCTCAGCCTCCCCCCCCTCTTTTTTTTAAAATTTGGATCCAAACAGGGGCTAAACTCTCTCAGCAGCTCCTCCATCCACTTCAAACAAGGCCTGTTTTCTTAGAGCTGGCGGTGGGAAAAGCCAGCGCCGATGGAGGGCCTCCAAGGGACTTGTATGAGAGGCATACAAGAGGAAAAAAAAAAAGGATGGGATAGTCTGATTGGAAAGAGGAGGATTGGGCAGAGAAAGGAGTGAGGAGAGATACCCCCCGTGCATTACAATGAGGAGACCATTCAATTAGCGTCGCTTTATGGCCCCTGATGTTGATTACCTCAGACAGGCCAGCAAGTCCCATCCTTTTACTGATTAAAACCAAGAGGAGCGCAGCAACGAGACACTTGGAGGGATTGGTCAGACAGTGGAGGCTTTTTCTAATTTCTGTTTCATAAGCAAGGAGAAACAAGGTCAATATATTCCCGGAAACAAAGCCCACTTGTGTGTGGCGCTCTCGCCGCCAGGTAATTGGATGTAAATGGAACGCAAGCTGAGAAAAAAAGCAGTCGCCGGGTGTTTTTGCGAAATGGACTTAGTATGTATGTCCCCCATCCGACAGGGGAAGTGGCGGTCGACACGTGATTAATTACGCTCAGAAATGTCATTACCACCTGCGGGGTAATCAGACCGGCCTCCGGAGGGGTTCTCCGCTGATTGCCGAATGTGTCAACAGTGACGGTCTTTGATGGCGGTCCGGTTCCGTGTGCATCATGGCAGATGATTCTCAAATTAGAGGACGGCGGCAGCGCCATGACATGTCATATTATTTACCCTTTAAATGGACCCGTCGCTACTGTATGCAGTCTTTCAACCCCTAGCAGGTATTCCTCACTGTACTGCCTGTCCTGTGTGTGTGTGTGTGTGCACACTGACGTGATAATTGGTCCCATTGTATTTTTTTCTGCGGGAAAAGCACTGTCAGAGGCGATAAAAGCTGTAGATGCTTGAGCGTCGGAAAAGCTAGATCACTGTTGTCTGGTCGGGAGTTTTGCGCTATCAGTTAGGAGGCATCCGGCGGCGGCAGGTAAATCAGAGAGACACGCGGCGCGCCCGAGTGTCTCGCGAGTGCCTAAAAATATTCCGCGCGCGTTTGAGTTCTCACCTGCTTTCATGTTTGTCCCGCGCCGTTTTCGTGGCGTCGCTCAAGGTGACACCGCCGTCAGATGTCGAGCGGAATAATCGCGGGCACCGGAAAATAAACACCGACATTAGCGCCGCAAAAGGCCACTCGCGGCAAAGTCTGTGTCTTGTCTGCCTGCTAAAAAGAACTGTGACAGACAGTTCTGACGTCCAATACGGGGGGACGAGGTGAGAAGCGGTGGGAGGAAGGGAAGGGAAGGGAGGCGAGGAGGGAGAGCGAGGAGGCAGAGCTGGCGCGTGGGGTTTTTTTAATCACAGTTTTGCCAGTGCCACCGCCTGCGTGTCAGCGATGTTTGTTGCTTATTTAATAATTCATCCCAGAGCCACTGACCCACTCAATTAAATCCCCCACAAATACATCTTACATTTCTTTCCTTTCCTCCCAAGAAGTTGAAGTAGAGAAGACAAATAAATATTGCAATTTCAATATTCAAACAGTTGCGGGGAGGGGATAAACAAGCGGGGAGGGCTGGTAAATGTGATTGCTTCGGTAATTAAAGAACGAAGGCGAGGAAGGAGTCGGGAAAAGAAAGGGGAAGGGGAACGGACAGGAGGATGCGCTAGTCGTATCTGAAACGCGACAAGATTACACAAAGAAAACTGGAAGCGGATTACGGAGGGGCGAGAGGGGAGAGCGGGAGGAGAAACTAGAGAGGTGGGAGGAGGCAGGGATTGGACGAGGTCTCGGAGGCCCCGGGGTGTAGATTTAGACCGCCGTGACCTCAGCGCCGAAGCCCCGGCGGATGAGCAGATGAGGTGCGCGCGCGTGTGTTCGTGTGCTCGTGTGTGAGGGGAGATATTTTTGTGCACGGATTTGTGTGGGCGTCGCGAAAGAGTGCGTGGACGTGTGTGAAACAAAGAGAGATGAGAGGGAATAAGGGTGAGATATAAAACAAATATACCGTGAAAGGTTTATGTTGGTGGTTCTGTCTGCCGCGCTGCACAAGCGCGTGGTGGGCGATAGCTGCTGTGTGTGTGTGCGTGTGCACGTGTGTGTGTGTGTGTGTGCAAAGCTTTGATTGCGTGTGACTCAGTCTTCAGTAGGGGATTTGATTTTTTTTCAGAACGAGGATACCCATCAGCCTCCCCATTGAGTCCCTCGTGGCCTTTGCTGCCACGGCTTTGATGGGGGGCAGCGTACGCCGGCGCTCGCGTGCACGTGTGTCACTGTACGTGTGGTGTGTGTGTTTGCGCTCGCGTTTCGCGTGTGTTCATAAGCGTTATGTGTGCGCGGGCCTGCGGGTGCACCACGGTTCACCGCTCTCCTGAACCCCATTCAAAGGCGCGGGGCAGCGATGGAAAGTGAACAGCGGGCGGACGCTCGCCGAGGCGCGGGGAGGGCGGGGAGGTGTTTTTCGCGGGGCGTCGGAGGGTGGGGTGCGCGGGGCGGAGGCTGGCAGCTCGAGGTGACGCCGGCAGCGGCGCGATGATGGCGGAACAGGGAGGAGGAGGAGGGTGCAAGCGACGAACTAGATCAATGACACGGCGGGCGCGCCTAGAACAAAGTGCTCCGGCCCCGTGTGTTGATGTGGTGGAAATTGCATCTTCAAGGAAACGTGCTTGATGAGATTGTGGGATCAATAGAGGATGGGGGCTGCTGAACGGCTGGAGAGGCGAGGGAGGCCGAGGCTGGGCCTGAATGAGAATGGGAGGGGGGGGGTGCAGAGCAAGGCTCCGTAACCTTCCTCTGATGGTCTAATACAATATGTCACCTCAGTCACCAGAGGGGCCGAGCCGGAGGAGAGGGGGGGAAGGGGCCCGCCAACGGTCGAGGCTGTTAAGGTCTTTGGAATCCAGAAGCAAATTGAACAGATTCAATTCCACCACAGCAATCTTTGGGACCGGCTGAGAGGCTTTAAACGGGCCGTGGTGCGTAATGAGCCTGCCACGCGCGCAGCAAATGTAAGCGATGTCAAAAAAGTCTACATCCCGTCTCATTTGCATTAACGATATACATTAACGGGCGGGAAATTGGATCAGCGACACACATCCGCGTGTCCGCGGACGCACGCAACCAAACGGACTTTCAGAGTGGGACGACGGACGGCACGAGGTTCGACTTTACTTCACAATTTACATGAAACACAATCAATAGGCGCACTGTGTTTCTTTATCCGCCGTTCTCAAACACACACACACACACACAAAAACACGCAGCGAGCCGTCGCCACCAAGTGCCTGATTACACACTCATTCATAAGGTCTCTATCAGACAAACACACACACGCACGCACACGCACGCACGCACACATACAAAACACTCATCCAAGTCGAGCAATGCGGCAGAGATTTTTTCCCCCTCCCCTCCTATACAAGGCTGTTTCTATGGCAACAAGCTCCAGTTTCTGGCACAGAAAAGTGGAAACTTACAGGAAGTACGAGCGGCCTCCAGGCGGCGGGCAGGGGGATGGTTGGAGGACCGGGGTTGGTGGTCATGGGCGGGGGGAGGGGTGTCGGGTTGGGAGAGTTGGGGGGGGGGGCAGGCGTTGGGAATGGAGAGCTCGATGTATGGTCGCAACAGGAGCCTCTTTCTTTCTTCCACGGCTTGAATTCCATCTCTGTTTCTGCGTTGCGTCTGCGCCCCTCATTCAGCCGAGGCATTTTGTTTAAATTCATTACGGAGGCCTGATTGACATCAGAGCATCTGCTGCCAATATTCATCGCGATGCAAATGGGGCGGAGGCTTTGTGGCTCAGCCTCGAGGCCTGACATGTAGGTCAAGGGTGCTCGGATGCAGCCGGCTTGTTGCTCATTTCCTCCAGTGTGTCTATTTTCCATCTCTCTCTCTCTCTCCCATTGAAATTCCCCAGCAAGCCCTTTTCCCTCCTCCCTCTGGGCTTATAGAATTATTCTGCTCATTTTTGAGCTGGTTTCATGGAAGATTTATCAATGTCTCACCTCTAATCTTGACAGCAAGAGTGACCAAGGCTGTGTGAGTGCTGGAGAAGCCTTCAGTCTGGAGTTATAACCCTAAGCATGAGAAAACACATTACAGATGCAGCACCACGCAGCCGCGGCTTGATTATCTGCCGCAAGAAAACTTTTTTTTCTTCCCCCTGAATGTGAGTGTCTGTTTGTGTTGTGGAGAATTCGCCTGAAGGGGACAGACAGGCTGATAGCTCGGCGGTAGTAGTGGCGAACAAACTGGAGGCCATTTTCACACCTAAGTCTTGCTTGACTTAGTGCAATATTAATGTCTCTCTTCATCGCCGTCCTCCTCTCCCCTCACCTCGCTCCCTCTCCGGAGAGATTTGCAATGTGACTGCGACAAACATCTAAGCTTTCCCGTTTCTGTCGTTTCGTCGCTCTTGGTTGCCTCGGCTTACACTCCCCGCGTCTCTCCCTTTCACCTTCTTAGGTTTTTTTTTTTTTTTCTGTTGTTTCTTTTTCAGCTCATTTTCATCTCCTCACCCTTCCTTCTATCGTCGTTCTTTCTCCCGCTCTCTTTCAGCCCGCGCTTCAAAATAACCGATTGAGGTATCCGAGTGCAATCCCACAGCACACATGACTTTCAAAAATTCCGTTTTTTTTTTTACATTAAAGCAAGACACGCACATATGTTTAAAGACATATTCACAGGATCTCCCCTCCCACTCAATCCCGATGGATTTACAGCTTTGCGCACTTATCGGCCGACTCACGAGGGGAACGTGTGGAGCGTGTAGGCGGGAACTGACTTTATTTATGAAGGTTCATGTCAAACGTTGCACTCGCAACAAAGATATACGTTTGGGATACCTGACAGTGCTGCTCGGCAACGGTTTATGTAAGCATGGCGGGTCGAGCGAGCGCTGCTGAGACGTGCGGCCGTGGTTTGGAGCATTTTTTTTTTCATCGTGGACTCACACCTCAGTCTTCATCACACAGTAAGCTCTGCTTTAGCGCTACAATTCCACGGCCCCTCGGGGAGTAAATAAAAAAAAATCTGGGCAACGTTCCCGCCTTCTCTGTTAAAAAACTGTCAAATCACTGTTTTCGCCGCAATCGAGAGAAGAAAGATTGCCACGAATTGTGCTCGGCCGTGCAATTCTTTTGCAACTCCATAAGGCGTCTCTGTTTTCTGAGCCCCTCGAATGGAAAGAGATGTCTCGCTCTCGGCGGACCAGTGTTTGGAGTGAGTTAGCTGGAATCTGGCTGGCCGACTTGAAATTCTGTGATCGACTCCAAAACTTTGAAGATGCCTCTGACCGGCTTCTGTAAATGAGTTTTTCTTATTTTTCCTCCACTGCATTCGGCTGCTAATCCTCCCATGAGTCAGTGTTTCTCTTTCCCTCTGTGTTTCTCTGGCTTATTTCCCTCCCTGCGTCTCATCGCCACACTCTCCCTCCACCGCTTCCTCCCTCTCTCTCTCTCTCTCTCTCTCTCGCTCCGTGTCTTCCTTGTTTACCTTTGTTCTCCCTTGATCGGACTTAGACAAGCCCAATTCTTCTGACCCTTGGTACCCTGTCCTGCCTCCAGCCTTTCCACTGGAATGAGCAAATCTGATGATCAATTCTCTCTCACTCTCTTGTGCAGCACACTGATACACTCGCACACACACACACACACATACGCTCGCTCGCCAAACCGCCACGGAGCGCAGAAATCGGCTCAGCGTAGCCGCCTGCCAACCAATTACCACACCACATCACCAGCGCCGCCACCTGTCCCCACCCCCCACCTATGTGCCTCCGTGCCTCAATCTATTCGCGTCCACTGCCTCCTTCCATTCCACACTTAGAGGAGTCTGCTTTTGTCACCTTTAATTACCCACTGTGCCAAAAGTTCTCCCTCAAACAGGGCGAGTACCCCTGATTGTCTTGCACCTCCACCCACTCCATCAGCCCCTCCAACAGCAGTTTACCCGTCTCCAACTTGTTAGCAATTACCGCCGGACTTTCTTTCTCCCCCCCCCCACTTCATATTGTTTCTTGATATTTTTCATCTCTCTGCTCGGCTCCGGAGCCCGTCCAACCCCGAGTCCCCGCTGAGTAAGCTCCCTGGTCCTCTAGATGTGTTACACTCAGCTCTAATTAAAGGCTCTCTGATATGAACACCCATTTTCTACCACTCTGCATCCTCTTCCTTGAGTGTGCATCGGCCATGTAGTGTGATCTCATTAAATACGTGTTACATAATGAATTCCTACATCTTGCTAATGGGTATATCTGCATTTAGTCGTGTCTTTTATGTTGTACTACACCGGGGCGATATTCCTCATATCGGTGAAAAAAGGCTGGAGTTGCTATTTTTTTTTTTTTCGTCAACTGTTTGCACACCGAGCCAAACTTGTTTTTCTTTTTCATATGTGTGGGTAAAAGAAGCTGGGCGGGTTTTTTGCAGACTGTGGGTGTTCTGAGGATTCCTTCCCACAGGTTCGTCTCGACAGAGCCAATCAGTTCCCGTGCTTCCTCGCGAGTTCATTATATAAGAGATATTTTAGTGTGGGGGGCCCCAGCTGCTTGTCTAGCTCCTCCGCTGGGGTGTGGGCGTGGTGGCGACGGGGAAATTGAATGCCCGACCGAAGCGGTTGTGGCTGGAGCGTTCAGCTGGGTGCCTCCGGTCCTTCTGCTTGTTTATTGCCTAATTTGTTTGGCCTTGTGTAGTTGGTTTAGACATGCCACTCTGCTAACAGGCACTCCGAGCCACAAGGTCAGCGGTTAACAGCTCCGGCTGAACTATCCTGCTGCCTCCCAGAAATACACATTTCTCAATTGAAAGGTGTATTAAAAGCTTGAAGAGACCCAGGGGCTCGGAGGTTAAAGGCTGTGTCAAACAGCTACAGTTGTTTACATCTGAGCAAGCCTCCAGGACAGCAGGCAGGCTTCTCACTGTTTTTTGCGGGAGGATTGTACAGCCTCCGAGCACAGCTCGAAAGAAAAAAGCGAGAGGAGGCATAACTACTGCCAGTCGTTAAACTCCAGTCTTGAACAGCCGGGCCCATTTTACGAGCCTTTGTGCAGAGAATAGTCAAAAACAGCTATGTTGAGCGAGCTTAGCCTCTCCGCGCAGGTGTCAGGCTTGTGTTAACAGCAGAACACCTATTTGTCCCGTTCATCTGTAGTGTTTTTGACCCCTTATCCTCCATCTGAGCAGCCGCCGTCCTCCCTCTGACTCCTCACCTCAATTTGCTGCTTCACATCCACCGGGCCCGGGCTTCAAAAGTTCTTCTGACTGGCGTGTCCGTCTCTCCCCCTGTTTCAGAAGTTCCCTTTTGAAGTAAAAGTTCAGTCTGGAACATTTCACGACCAACTTATTTTCCAGCAGCTTCCTTGATTTTCTATTGATTCCCATCTGCCTTGGTTGGGCGGAAAAAGGAGAAGAAAAAGCGAAAAGTACGGGGATGACGGTGATGGATCGATGTTAGCTTGACCTCCCGGTGGGGGATGGGTCGGGCGCATTCCAGATGAAAGTCATCAACCGGTTCTGGTTTGCCAGTCTGAACTAAATAAAAAAACAAACTAACGATAATGATTTGCTTTTTATTCGCTTCCGAACCTCGACATTCAGATTTCCATGCAATTTTCATTTGCTCTTCCTTCATTTTGAACTCGCGAATGCTGTGACCGTGGTTTTTTTTATTGGAAATCAATAAAGGACATCAATTTGTGAGCTCAAGGCCGACGTTGGAAATGATAAAGGCAAATATTTGTATCCAAAGGAAGCGCTGAAGATGTACCGCGCTGAATTGCTAAATCTTCCCCTGCAGCCATTCCTCTACTTTCATTCTGTGTGAGACTGGTGTCGCATGCTTGACCCGCAGCGAACAGGAACGGGGAGCGTGATCCATCGTGTTTTTTCCTATATGACGCCAGTACAGGAGGCAGAGTGATGTGGAGACCCAGGGCCATACAAATCCAGAATCCCAGATGCTTTCCATTAAAAACACAATCAAATTGACATGCTGTTCATGGCCATGTAATCAGGCAAGCCAGTCATTAATTATGGTAGTGTAGCAGACCTCAAAACCTCAATCCGCAAACGGCGCAGCTGCACGCGGCGGTCTCCTCCGTGTACTCTGTGTCTCCACGCCGTATTCCTAAAGCGACTCCATACAGCGCTCCCTCACCAGTCATCCTCCATGGCTTTGGCCAAGCGTGCAAATGGCAAATGGACAGCGGGCGCCCCGGCAGCCCTCTCAGCCCATGTCTTATTCATGAGCAGGGGGTCGGCGTGATGCCCCTCGTCACACACCATGTCAGAAACACACTCTGCCCCGCGCGCCAGAGCCTCTCACCCCCCCCTTCCAAACCTCTTCCCGACCACTAAAACCCCCGTGACATTCTCGCTTTATGTGCCGCCGCGCCTCCTATCCGGCCTAGCGCGGAAAGTGATAATAGTAACGGGCCGGGCCTTAACGGCGAGAAAACACTCAGCTGAAATGTAATCCGACGCAACATCCAGCTCGCAGCTAGTCACCGCTCCCCTATAAGTCACAGAGAGGCCGCGTGAATATAATAATGTGATTACTTGTGCTGTTTTCTTATATTGCAGCGCATCAGCGAGGAGAATGCAATGTCGTGGTCAGGCTTGGGGCCAGAACGCAGGCCGCCCCTCCCACCGAGCATCTCATAAAGAGCAGGGAGTGGAGCTAAGCGAGGGAGGGGGGGGGGGCTGAGATGATTACATGGCTCTATGATTTTGTGAAGATGGGTCCGGCGTCCTGTGCAACTATGACATCAGCAGACTGACATTCAGAATGAAACGTCTACTGTGCAGCGGCGGCACTGCTAAGCCAGTCGAGTCAATAAAGTAATAAAGTTGTGCTGAGCGCCGGGCTTCGCTTAAAGGTCAGGTCATCTCGGTGATCGGGCGAAGGTGCTGGCCAGACGGACGGCGGCGGCGTTACCAACAATGATGTCTGGTTTTCAGAGGGACGACGACACTAATTGTACTCATTCTAGGAGTACGGATATTTTAACAAAGATCCGCCTCACTTTGACCTGTTGTTAAAGCCTCAATATTGACAACATGTTTCCCCGTTGAGACTTTTCTTCTCTTGGAGACTGGGGACAAGTCGAACCGAGGAATTTCACCTTTATAGCGGTTCATCCTTTTTAAGATCTGGCAGCTTCATTGAGAATCCACTGATCGATTAAATTTTAACAAGACCGCCAGTGATGGGCTCACTGCAGGGTTTAAACATCCAATCCATCACGGCCGCGGCGCTCCTTCCTCCGCCTTCCACTCGGCTCCATCCCTTCTTCTTAACTGGTGCGGGAAAAGGGAAAATTATCTCTTGATTAAAATTTAATTAAAAGCCATTTAACTTCTTTTTTTCCCCCCATCTCCTTCATTGCCCTTAACAGAAACAACTTTCCCCTCCGGGCAGGGGAGGCATCCCGCTCCGATGGCCGAGGAGCCGCTCAACACTCCCCGGGACGCTGATTATTTCTCAGCTTCTTTTATTACACCTATAGATCAGCGCAATTAACGTCCGGAAAGGGGGTCATAAAAAATGCTTTTACCCCTCACAATGGTAAACAACCACTCTCCGGTGGTTTAAATGGAGATGTACTGCCGGGCCAACTATTCACGATTATCCATCCCGTAGCCACCACCCACCCCCACCACCCCGCCCCGCCCCAGGTTCAAAGTCCACGGGAGCAGAAATCAACTCTAATCCACTTATCGCATCGATTCATCCAGTTCGGACCCCCCTCGCTCCGACTCTGCCTTGCCAGCAGATCATATCTCGGGCCCCGTCCCCCCGCGCTGCCCCGTTTGGCCTCGGTAACGCGCGGTGACAAGGGTCAGGATGCGGAGCAGCGCCGGGGATGCGGCGAGGATCCCATCCTCTCAATTAGCCACCTCCTGCGTCTCCCTGGCCCTCGGGGGCTCGAGACTTAATTAGGTAATTGAATAGATGATTCCCATTTGGCTTACTCATGCCACGCCGGCTCCCTCTGTGGAAGGTGGAGGAGGCGGCGTGTGTGTCTTTGCACGTATGCGTGCCGTCTCCGTCTTTTCGGTCCCCTTTAACCACCCTGGCGGCGCACAAACACAATATATATATTTTCTTTTTCTTATGTGTGTCAGTGTGCCTCTGTTTGTTTGTGTGTGTGTGTGTGTGTGTGTGTGTGTGTGTGTGTGTGTGTGTGGTCATCCTCCGGCTGTGCTGCTGCTCCTTAATGACCCGTGCAGTGCCTGGGAGCCGGGGGTGTCACAGCGTCGTGACTAACAGCCTGGGCAGATTGGCTGCTGCCAAAACCCCGGCCCCGGCCAAACACCCCCCCCTTCCACACACACACACACACACACACACACTCGAGCACACCCATACATACAAACACACACCGCTGCGACTCCTTGGTGCTTAGATTCCTCTAAATGTGTTTACGTTGCTGTGGATGGCTGCCCTAAGACGTTATTATGAATTTATGTGCCTGCAGGGTGGAGATGTGTGTGTGGGAGTGTGTGCAGCCGACACGTATGTGCCGAGTGCATCTTTACGGACGGTGGAGATTGATTGCGCGGCGGAGAAAATGTATGTGTGTTGCATTGCAAATTGCTGAAGCAGGTCCGTATTGAGCTGTTAGGGGGCCCTGGGGTGCGCAGAGCTATCGAGGCCCCTAATACGTCCTACCTGAAGTGTGCTTCCTGTCGCTGCTAAGTACCTGAGCGTCGGCACAAAAAAACCAAGGCGGTTTTATTTATTTTTTTATCCTTGTTTACCTACAAACAGTGGTGGAAGAAGCGTTCGGACCTCGCTGTGTGGAAACAGGATGGCCGTTTCAGGATAATGCGTTGTCTTATCACGTGTTGCAGCCGGCGAAGGTGGGGACGATGTTAATGTACTGCCGGGTAGGCTGTGAATCCTCCCCGGGGATCGATACCTTATCTGAACCTGTAATTTATTTGTTGATTGTACGTTGTGTTATTGATCTGAATCTGCAAAGGAACTCCACCGGTCTAACGTACCTGCCGACGCACCCGAGTCTTCCGGTTTTTTTCACACTTTCTCCCGCTGTGCTCCCGATTGGTGATTCTCTCAAATCAAATGGGAGTGCCTTGGTTTTCTTGTGTGGCGTGTGTCATGGTGACTGGTTGACTCGACCCAGCAGGGCAGACGCGCACCGCTCGTCCCTGCGCTCGCTCGAGCCCTCCCACTCCAATTCGCCGCCTGAAATTGAGGAAACAGGTCCCACGTAGAAGAAATCTGCCTCCAAATTCCCCTTTATTGACATGTGCCTACCTGTCTCACACGCTCGTCCTCTCGTCTCCACTCTGCAGACCGTGTCCAGCGTCATTTTATCCGTCCTTTTGTTCTTTTTGAGGGGTCTCGCCTATAATAGTCTAAAGTAGGCTATTACATTTAAAGTTGTACCAGCTATAAAGTTTTAATGACTCATTTAACAAGTATTAGTCTACTTTAATTAATGGTAATTTGTAGGTAATCACTTTGCTTGATTTTTTTTTTAAGTAAAGTCGCTAAATTTTTCCTGATGCAAATTTAAGATGTTGACTTTTGATTGCTTGTTTGCGTGTTGTTTAACTGTTTTTGTTCAGTTGATATTACTGTGAGCTCTGAAGACTTGTTGAGTAGGGTTCTGCGGCACAGAGGTGGCCCCAGGAGATCTTCCTCTTTTTCACAGCCTAGTTTTCATCTATGGACTACAGACTAAAATGAGCTCCTTTAAAGGGGCACTATGTAGATTTTGGAGAACAAGCTTACAATATGAATGAGGTAATAATAAATAATATGTATTGCTTTTTTTCATAACTGAATAAACAAGCTGTTCTCAGAGGAAAATAAGGTCCCCAGAACAGTGTTTGAAGCTAAAAAGGTGGCAGGGTCCACCACATATAAACAAAGTGAAACAGTCTTAAATGGTGTTGTCCTTTAAGGTCAGTTTGTTGTTATTATTATTATTATTATTACTATTGTTATTATTCTGGCCATGACAAATGACATACTGTGCACTCTTTAAGGCCAAACGTTGTCTTTTTTTGTTGATATTATACTTACAGTAAATTGTGCATATTCTCAAATTATTATCAAATTTAGATGCAGTTTATTCCACAAAGTAATCGCCACACAGTGAACGTGAGGCCTCTTCTCCTGGTTAGTAATCCAGACTTACACCTGTAAGTGGCAACCTGGAGTGACAGCGAGCATGCGTGCGTGTGTGTGAATACGTGTAGTATTATCTGTGTGTGTGTGTGTGTGTGTGTGTGCGTGCACGTGTGTCGGTGTGTGTGTACATACTGGGCAGGTGAGTGATGAGCACTGCAGTGCTTCGGTGTAAGAGCTTGTGGTTAGAAATCACAGGGGGACCGAAGTGACTTGATTCGCCCCGTGCCTCATATAGATGCACCCCCCACCCCCCTTCACAACACACACACACACACCCCTTGCAGATATAAAGAGAGAGAGAGAGAGAGAGAGAGAGAGGGGTGAAGAGAAGAGAAAACCCTCACATCCTTTTAACTGGGTCTCATAAATCACAGACAGCAGCATGGCAGGATTATGTTGTCAAGTAAAAAGTGTGTGTGTGTGTGTGTGTGTGTGTGTGTCTGCGTGTGTGTGTGTGTGCACGCCCCTGTATATATCAAGCGTCGTGCTGCCTACAGTCGGACAGGTGGCGAGGCATTGACACAGCATTGTTCAGTCGTTGTTTGTTGGAGAAGGGATACACAAAGCCACCTCACGCGGCCGAGACAGCTGAGCAACCTGAAAGAAAAAAAAACAGGCTGATCCGAAAAACCGAACAGGTGGATGAAAAGCTGAAACAGAGACGTAAAGGTTTCACAGTGGCGCAGGGGGGGGAGAGTGTTTGCGTATGTATGAGAGAGACCGAGGGTGCGAGAAAAAGAATTAGGATGGCTCAGTGGATTCATCATGAGAGAGAATGAAGAAGAATGCTAGAAAAATGCATTCTGATAGCACGGGGGAAGTGAAGTGGGAGTATATTTAGAGGCGGAGGAGAAAAGATGGAACGAATGAGAGAGAGAGAGAGAGAGAGAGAGAGAGAGAGAGACGGAGGGGGGGAGAGAGTCCATCATACATCTGTGGTTGCAGGCTTCAATCAATTATTAACGCCATGCAGATTAGCAGCCGTGCCGACAAACGACGCAATGATGGCTGTCAGTTTCCCCCGCACCGCCGCCTACCTCGGGGAATGACGGAGAGCGAGAGGAACGACAGAGGGAGAGAAACAGAGAGGGGAAGAGCAACGATGAGAGATGGATTGGAAAGGGAGAAAAAAAAAAAGTTGGAGCAAACTTGTTTGGTGGTTTATTTATTCCTCGGGGAGGGAGAGAGGAGGGACTGCGACTGCACGAGTGCGATCGCCAACACGGGCGAGAGAGGAGACGGAGTACAGTCATCGTCTGCTTGTGCAAGTGTTTAGTTCAGTTCAGCGAGGAGAGAGACGGAGATAAATACCCTGAAGTGATGGAGATGCGTCAGCTGGTTGGAGATGTTGAATAGTTATTTCTTTGTCACCGCTTGTTGTCCATTTGGAGCAAATTTGACAAATCAGAGAGAATCTGTTTTGGAGCTTTCCTGCAAACGTAACCTTGATAATTTATCGATCGTTTGACTCATTTGTCAGGACAATCTCCAGTTTCAGCTTTTCAAATGAAAGGATTTGCTGCTATTCTTCGTTAAGTGAATATTGTTGGGTTTTTGAACTGTTGGGTTGAGAAAATGAGCATTTTTGAGGAAAACTGTGATTTTTCTCTGTTTTCTATCATTTTAGAGGCTAAATTGTTTTATTGATTGAGAAAAGTGACAAATTGATCAATAAATTAGACCGCAAGGGGATTTCACTGTCATATTATCCACCGGTTTAGCTAAAAAAACAAAAAAAAACACAATACCATCTGTGCACATCTTTTAAAGCCACCTCTAATCCGACTTGTTTTCTTTAGGGTTCTGTTGATTTTGTAACTTTTATTCCGTGGGTCGCACACTCTTTGTTCTCAATTTATCGTCTTCCGTCTCCTTTCTCCTTCTTTCACACTTATATATATCACTATCTAGAGATAAAATAACACATAATGTGATAGATGTTTCTGTCCACCTCGCCCACCGCTTCGTTGGTGAGCAACAAATGGTGATTAAAGGGGGGGCAGCGCGACAAACGCTCTTGTTTTGTTAAAAAAAGAAGTGCGAGAACAGGTGAGAATCAGATTTTATTTTGTTTTTTTAATTTAATACATTATTACGTAATATGTCTGTTGATGTTTCGGCATGTACCCCCGGCCATCACACCTTGGGAAAAATGTGTGAGGTTTTTGAACGGCGTGCAGCACCAGGCAGAACAGATATAACTTCAAGTCTGCATCAATACTCTGTGTTGTTTCCCTGAACAGCCAGAAAACCCCTGAGTCTGGCGTTTTTTTGTGTGTTTTTTTGTCCCTCTCTCTCTCTCTCTCTCTTATTTTAACACCGGTACTTTGTCTAAAATGTCAAGCGAACAAAGCACAGCAAGGTGATGCTGCCCACTTTTTTCCCAAAAAAAAAAAAAAAAAAGTTTGGGAGTAGACAGAGGACTTGAACTTCCGACCTCTGCGTGGGAGAACAGCTTCCACCTGGAGCGCTGAAAGCAAACCGGCGTTGTCAGGGGAGATGATGGCGGTGATGACGAGGCACTTTGTTTGCAGAGTGGGGAGAAAGAGACGGGCGGGAAAAAGGGGGAGAAAAAGGAAAGTAAAATATGTAATGGTTCAACTCTCAAGGGTACCACAACTGTGGCGCCCTTGAGTTAGCACAATTAACCTACACGCCCATTGGTACTATACATAGCTCCCTATAGAGGTTATGATAGGAGAGTGTAAGGCAGCGCCATTTGAGCTTGTTAAATCTCCCAGAATTCATAAATCATTCAGCGTTACCTCAGGATGTGCTGACCATATAAGTGACGCCCACACAAGACACACTGAGCGCAGAGTCCTCTCTCTGATGTTCTGTATTTACACTTTCCTCCGTATTATAATACGATGGCAGAGCTGACGCTGCTCACCGGTGAATATACCTGAGTTCAGCACAGCGACAGAGAATGTGTCTTTTAAGGATCGTTTTGCAGCGGGGGCCCTTTTTCCCTATCAGTACTGATAACGTTGCACTTACCAAGTTAAGTAGTGCGATTTAAAAAATCTGGGAATGGGACAGTTAACTCACTCCTACCTCCAAGTAATGTGGTTTAGACAACGACGATATAAAACACGGACGGAGCTTACCAGTCTGGACGTGAACGCCGACGCCGGAGAACCTTAAATCTCCGAGATTTTAAATCAATTTTTCAAACATTTTCATTAAGCCCTCGGATGTTTTCTCCCTGAACGAGTAATGGTTCCAAACACTTTCCTCCTCCGTCACCTTTTGCACAATTCCATTACTCGCGCCTTCGCCCGTTCTTTGATGCATTTTGGGCTCACAGATTCCAAGGGCAGAATTAATTAAGCACTGAATCACGCAAGGTGCTGAATAAAAACAGCGGAAAAAAGAATACAGATAAGGGCGTGGCGCTGGCTGGAGGGGGAAAAGAAAAACTTTGGCGTTGTTTTCCTTTGCCCGAAGGCAAGGTTTCGAGCCTGCCAGGAAGAAACAAGGCTTTGCAATTAACAAGAGAGCCGCCGAGAAAAAAGAGGAAACGCATGAAAAAATGAGAAGGTGACGCATGTGCTCACACTGGCTGTCCGGTTAAAGTGCATTTGTAAGTATCTCTCCGTGCAACACCCGAGGAAGTGAGGTGTAGGTGAGGGCATATTCAACGATGTGCCGCTTTCTATACCCCTTTTAAAAGAGGTGATGGCAGACGGTCCATCGGGCAGCGCTCTCTTCCTCTCTCCCACCCCCTCTTTGCGAGGCCAGGCCGCCGCCGCCAGCGGCTGCCCGCTGCACCATCTGTGGCTGCAAAGTGCCCAAAATTCATTAGTGTGGAGAGGCGAGGGAGATGAGGAGCAGAAATCCACCAGGAGAGTGACACACAGGGAGGGAAAGAGACGGTGAGGGAAGAGAGAGAGGGGGAACGACCCGGAGGACGGGAGTGGACGGACGCCGACTTCTTAGGCTTTTTTAATGAAACATCTCTTTCAAACGCATGTGGAGGAGCAAAAGAGTTGTGGGAAAGAGACATACTGAGAGCGTATAAATTGAGTCAAGACGGTCGGGGGAGCGCCGAGAGAAAAAAAAACGAGGGGAAGGGAGAGACGACGCAGAGCGAACGAGAAAAAAACGGGGAGGAATGGAAGGGAGGCAAATGGAGAAACGAGGCAGAGAGGAAGTGACAACAGAGAGAGGAGCGCGAGCGGAGGGGAGATGATGGGGAGGAGGGGGGGAGGAGGCGGACTAACGGGGGGCCGCCGCGTGGCAGCAAGATGTTCTTTGTGCCTGTCAGACACCGACTAAAGATCAGGATTTGTGTGACACATCTGTACTAAATCTCTAACAACGACAATCTGTCTGCCGCTGTCTTTATCTGGGGAGCTGTGTCTCTCACTCTCCTTGCTCTCTTTCCCCTCATGTTTTTTTAATTTGTATCCATTACCTCCGCTGTGTTTCTCTCTTTTGAAATTACTTAATAGCGTTGCCGCCTTATTTGACATAATCTGCGGTGATCGGTGACAGGAAGCGCGGGAGAGCAGATTAAATGCAGCAAAGGTCCTGAACCCGAAAACTCAACGGAGAGAAGGATTTATCGCGTCCGTCTAACAGGATCTCCTTCCTCTCCCTCTAGCAGACATTTCTGCACTCGTGACCCCTCCGATTTTTTTATTATCTTTGCCCTCCTTTCTGCACCTCGTTGCATCTCCCTTTCTCCTCCGAGCTCGTTCTCTCACTTCCTCCGCCTCCGCCTTCTTCCTCTCTGTCACCTCCTCAGCCTCCTCCCCAGCCAGCTCTCACGCCGTCACGTATCCGCGGCACTGACTCATGATTCCCACGAGGGCCGCGAGGTGACGGGGATCATGCAGCTTTGTGGAACTTGTATGCTCAGATAAGCTGCTGAATTAGAAGGTGGAGAAGATCAGCCGTGGCGTTGCGGGGCAGAGGAGATGAGCACGGGGAGGGGGGGGTGAGAAGATAAGAAAGTCGGGAGGTGTTAAAAAGGGAGGCGGAAAAGGGGTTGAAGTAAGATGGCAACAGGAGAGAGCAGAGGAGACAGGTTAGGGTTGGGGAAGAGTGGGTGAGCAGTAGGTATTTGGAAGGAAAAAGGAGGAGGATGGTTAGAGCCGCTACTGTGGCTGATTTACAATTTTAAATTTTAATCATTTTTTAAATTAGACCCCTTCAGTCCAGACGGACGTAGACAAAAGCTCCTCGTTTCTCGCCAGCCACCGTTTTGTGGGCTGAAATCTGAAATGACATCTGAAGTACAGGTGTAGGTAGCTAGCTAATTAAGCTAACGTTTAACAGCTCCGAGAATTAATTAACATTCTGACTCCAGCGGATTTCTTAATGTTTCCAGTCGACTTGTTTTAAAACAAGAATCCTGTTAAAGGGTTTGTAACTGATGGCCACTCGCATGGAAGAGCTGAGACTAAGCTGTAGAATTAGTCGGCATCCTAAAGTAACGGCTTGTTTTTGTGTTGCAGTGTACAGACGGTGCATGTTAGCATTACACCTATGATAAGTAGAAATGTAGCCCCAATCAGCACGTTTGAAACAATTAAACAATAAACCTCCACTTTTATGTACCAAGAGTAAAAGGCTTTTAGGATGACAACCAACTGAAGTGTTCAGCAAATGCAACACCATCTCCGGTAACGCTGGCCTGGGGTTGCTTGAGCGTCGAACTTCCCCAAATTTAATAAAGAGCAGAGCTGCTGACGTTAGCCTAAGGTCTGATAACATCCAGGAACAGCTATCATACAGCAGAAACAGGCTGCCTGCTGTGAATGGGCCTTTTCTCTGAAGTAAACTCTAACCTCTAACCATAATCCAAAAAATGATGTGGTGAGCTAACCTCTTTGACCTGCTTTGTAACCACTGCAGGTATTCCTACAGCTGTAAGCTAGTTAGCTGAACAACGTAACGTTTAATGCATTCCTTATGCTTTTGCCCATCCTCATCAGAAAAACAACCGTGGGTCGTCCATCGAAGCAGCTTATTACGACCCATATTGTCATTCCTTGTTAGGCAGCGACCTCTAGTGGCCATAGCAATTATTACAGCTGCAAAGGAGGGCGTTAGGAGAAGTAGTATAGGCTAAAGAGCGTAAAAAGTCTGTACAGGGAGGGGTTCGGGTGAAACGAGCACAGGAGACAGGTGAAACCAAAAGAAAAGTCAGTGGTGAGTTCATGTAACTTACTAATGTAGTTGAGTTACATAGCGTCCATAACGTGACTCCCTGACATTAGCTGAAGTTATCGAGGAAACATGCTTCTTTAAACCCAAATGTTTTCCTAAATCTAAACAAGTAGTGGTGTCCAACGAAGAAAGGAACTCAGCAACAGTCATGTTGTTGTGGGAATGTTCATATGTCGCTCTAGGAGTCACTGGCAGTTGAGCCACTCTGCTGCTTTGAGACCGTGCTGACTTTTTCGCTCGTGTGTTTCAGTTCTGGTTATTGTTTAAAAAGATGCTGCCTTCCAAATTTGTGTAAACACGCTACAAGGGCTTTTTTTTTTCCTCCCTGGTAATGAAACAGTCTAAATGTAATACTGATGCCTCTGTATGACTCACAGCAAACAAGACCATCAGCAGAAAGATTGGCTCGTTATAGTTATTCTTCACGCCCGTCACCGAGTCGGATTCCGTCTTATCCTGTGGTTAAGTCGTAGAGTTAAAACTATTTTTTCACGGCGGAGTGCTGAGGATGATTTGAGGGGTCTCACGGCCCGAGGGGAAAAGCTGCTCCGTCGCCTGGTGGTATGTCACAGCGCAAAAAAGTTTATTTTGTTTCACGGCCTCCGCGGGGGGCAGCCGGAATCGACAGAGGAGTGTAAAGACCTTATCCCTTTTACTGCCACCCCATGCACACTGTGTCCACAGGCTGCGATTGGACAATCGCTGTTCAGGGGAGAGGTTTAGCGAAAAGCCCGCTGACATTTCCGCGCATATCCATGCAAGTACAAGTGGCTCCTTACATGCAAGCTCACAATATTGTATGCAAACATAAACAGCACAGCGACTCTCAGCCGAACACTGACACGGAGTTAAAGAAGTATGCAAATAAGTACACGGAGCTATGTCGAGACGTAAGGGCAACAGAGTGGGAAAGCATCAAAATTTAATTTAGATTCTGACAATGTGTGCAACTCGGCGCATAAAGGACTTAAACTGAGAAAAGTCCCCCTGATAAAAAAAAAAAAAAGTACAGCTGATAAAACAACCGCTGCAGGAGCTTAAGCGTTAGGCTAGAGGTGTGAGGTCAGAAGGAGTCTTTAAAAAACAGGGATGAGCCTCCGCTTTGACTCTGCGCCCATTTTTTATTTCATCTCCCTGTCAGCTTCTTTCCTTACATCTTCCTCCTCCTTCAGGAACATCCATTTTTAATGCTGTGAACACACTCAGCCCATTTTGTGGCTTGACAATGTTGATGTTTTCTTTTCGTTCTTTTTTTTACCAACTCAGACAGTCAGCTAAATGTGGACGATGTGACATCATGCAAATTGGTGAGCTGGCATGTTTTCAGCTCGGTGCTGTTCATCAGTAGTTTTGGTTTTAGTTGCGACACTGTGCTCTTGTTAACACACTTGGATATGTCTTGGAAGAAATCACGGTTTGGTTTAAAATACCTGTTTGGGTCTCCAGTATTACAGATGGAGGTGGTCCGACTCCCCGTTACAAATAGCCACACAAATGGCTGCCAATTTCTCCCGGTGTCCTTAAAAATATCAGTGGAATGACTCAAACTGCAGTCGTCTGTCTGGCAGCCTTGTCGGCTGTGATGCCTCCACCAACATCTCCTCCACCCTCATGATGTGAAAGGCGGCTAATAAGCACACAGTGTGATAAGTGAAAATGCAAAACAAGCCGTGCTTTGCACAAATGTTAACCTCGGACACGTCCGTGGTTTGCAGAAAGTTAACTCGCAAAAACGCAAAGTAGGTTTAAAAAGCGTTTCGTATCAACGACACGAGTCATTTTCCTTCTCGGTCTTACATCTCGCTCTCCTGCTCCAGCTCCGCAATTCCGGGAACCACATCACCAGCTCTAATAGAAGTACATGAGGCAGATTGCGGCAAAGTGGGAAGATCGAAAAAAATAAATTACTTCACCCCACAAAATAACTCGTGGAACACACTGAACATCACAGATTGATGATAAGTTATATAACGGCGGGAAAAGAATGTGAGGGTGGACTTTTTTTTTTCCCCCCCTGAAAATATTCAACTCATCGTCTCTATCATCTTCTCTTTTGTTCCAAAAAGTTTTTTTTTTTCAATCAGGCTCCGAATGTACTGAGTCAGGCACAGTCGTGTCTTACTGGAGGTTAACTTCCGTCTCTGGGGGGGGGGGGTTGATTCTCATCCTTTACTCCAGACTGTTTTGGAAACGCGGGGAATAAACATCTGGCTAATGTTTTGTCGGGTCATTCGCAGATGAAGCCGGTGCCGATGCAGTACGGCGCGGGTAAAGATAATGAGACAGCTTGTAAAAAGGTTGGGAATTATGTGTTCCAGAGCGTTCCTCGCTGTGACACGTTCACTTGCTCGCACGCTGAATGGGAATAATGAACGACGTGTGAATCAAACGGGCTGTCTGACCTTATTTTTAGCTTGTTTTACGCTTAAGCTACATACAAACATTAACATGCGGATTAATTAAAACTCTCAAAGTTTGTTAGTTTCTATATTTTTCGAGGGGGAAACATTCAGCTTTCACTTCTGGCAAGATTCGTCGCCACGCGCGCTCATTTTTTGACTCAGTCTGGTGACATTTGCGGTACATCCTGGCAGCTGTGTACGCTTCATTATTAATATTTCAATTTATGTCACAGGGAGATGGCTGCGTTTTGATATCCTTTTGTTCCGTGGTGTATTGCACGCTGTAAAGTGCGCGACGCTTGAAAAATAAATGATTCTCCGGGGCATTTTTTGCGGCGGTTACTGACAGTTATGGCTGGTGACAGAACAAGCGGGGGGGTGTGTGTCTGCGTGTGTACGTTATACACCTATTATATTTTTAATGGAGGTGTATGAATATGCATAAGGAAATATCTGCAGTCTTCACATGCCTGTGCATGCTCGTGGCACAGTAGTAAAAATTGTTTTCGCAGCTCTTTCACACATGAGGGAGACGGGAGCCAGAGATCATTTTCAGTGCTCCACATGAAGGAGCATTAATCCAATTTAAACAGCTCCGAGGAGACGGCCCTCTAATAACTTATGGTGACTTAGGAATTTGTTTATGTTTGTAACAGTGCACTGAGAGATTAATAACCTCCACAATAGGAGCTACACGAGCCTCTCTGCGAGGAAACATAATAAGAAAAACACACAGGAAACTGATGTGTGGAGATAAATGGAAGGCAAATTAGCCAGTGGCATTGTATTTAATTACACATTACTTCTGTCACAGCTTTAGTTATGCTCCTGATTTCCTCATATTCCTCGGTAGCCTCCGGCTTTCGGTAAAACAGCTTCATCAGTAACGTGAGCCAGCAGATTCATCAGCGGCTCGGTCCACTCGGGCTGGCGCAAATGCGCAGCTTAGCTTCGCCTCGAGTCGCCGCTCGCATGCTTGTTTCCTCCTCAAACAGACTGTGACACATTAATTCACCTTTACTTCTCTTCTCATCTCTCTTTTTCTTGATTCTCAGTATTTTTTTTTTCTTTTTCCGTATGTCATGCACGAGACTCCTCTCAGCTCTGCTCAGCTGCAAAGATTAAATGGGCTGCGTATCGATTGCTCTTTTTCTTATGCAGCGGCCTCTCCAAAGAAATACCAAGAGCGTGTCATCACCCAGGGTGAAGGAGGAGGTCGGAGACTCGCGTCCAAAGTCGGGGTGTATTTTTAACTTCATCTTTGCTCCAGAAGATGAAGAGAGCAACCAGGGAGCGAGGCTATCGCTCTGTCGAGGGAATGGCTCACAGCTTTACTGCAATTGAGCAGCGGCAGCAGGCCGGCGGCGCCAAAAAAAAGCTACCCAGGGTGTCATCCGGCTTCCATCTGCTCTGAGACAGGGAGGCAGAGAGAATAGAGAAGGGGGGGGGGGGCTCCAAGATTCGTTGGAGGAGAGCGCACTCCAGCCCAGAGAACCAGGTAGCTCACAAAGGAGCATGACGTCAAGTTAAACCTTCTCCAACTTACAGGCCGAGGCCCGAGCTCGCGGCCGCGGCTTGAACGTCTGCCACCGGCTCTCCAACACAGCTGTTGGCCAAACACCACTGGCACGGCGGCGATGTGTGTGTGTGTGTGTGTGTGCGGGAGCGAGCGCCGCCGAGTCACAGCGGCGGAGCGACAATGGAGAAGAGCTGCTGCGATTCGGAATGCAAATGAACCTCATCCACAGCTGTAAGGATGGCTGTGGGCACAGCCAGGCGGAATCCAACTGCACACAAACAGACGGAAGTATGCAAACACATGCGCGAAAACACACTTAAACACCCCCCCCGCACACACACACACACACACACAGATTCACGCACGTAGCAAACGGATTTGCACAAGCTTGCAAATACACATATGCACGTTGGTTTCTCACTCGCTCACACACTCGCGCACACACACCGATGCTACTTCATCTGTACTTGCCAGCGTCTCAGTGCACTGCACCATGCCTCCCTCCCTTTTCTCTTCCCTCCTTCTCCCGCTCCGTCCCTCAGGAGCTCCCTCCTAAGCAGGTGTTAGCTGATTTCTGTTCCCTCAGGTAGTCCTGTTTTGTTCTTCGCAGCGAGCGCCGCCGCTGCGAATTATCCCGACATAACCTCACTCCTGGGCTCTGGCCCTCACCTTCTCCGCCCTCCCAACCCCAGAATCCTTTCCATCCGTCTTACCCACACACCCCGCACCTCCATCCTCCTTCCCCTCCCTTGCTTGGATCTCGTCCTTTCATCCTCACTCTCTTAACCAAACCCCCCCTGTGGCGAAGGTAGCCAGAACCCCTGAACGAGCAGCCCAGCGGTTTTTCTCGACAACACATCGGCCCACACACACACACACACACACGTCCACATACAAACAGACAAGCATGCTGTGCTGAACCTACACACACACACGGCGGGAAATAACACACACATGCACGGATTCACGGACACACACGTGTGTTTAGATGTCAGTCAGGTGCACTTGAAAGCACCACGGTGCAGCAGTTCCCTCGGTTATTTGTGCATTAATTGAGATCGAGTGTGTCGATGTGAAAAATGTTGCTCTCCTCCTGTAGCCAGAATGTTGTTCGCTCTTGTTTTGCTGTTTGCAAAAGGCGCAGACAAAGAGCGACTTATAATAGATTGCTCATTACTATGGCGGCTTCAGACAGCGGCTAATTGCCCTCCATTCAGTCATCACAATTAACTGGTCTTATAACGCTGTTTGACTATATTACATATTTTGCATATTCCACAGAAATGTGTCATTATCAGTATGAAATGAATGGTGGCGGGGGGGGATTAATAAGCTAAGTCAGTGGTGGGGCCGTAAAAGCTTATGCATGCAAAAAAAAGAGTGAAAAAACTGAAACAAAAGCAGAATGAGATCTTTTCTCCAGCCTCACACTGACGTGAGATTTCGTTCAAATCTCTCTGAATGCTTTTTTTTCAGCGCGTCATCTTTTCCGCCTTTGATGGGAATTGCACGATTTCAGCTCTTTCAGGGTAAGCCACGTCCGGATTAACAACAACGGCGGCGGCGGTAATTGTCAAGCTCTCGTCAAACCCTGTTTTCCTCGTTAGTCCTACTTCTCGAGCGCGTCATAAATGACCACTGGCAGCTCGTATCGCCCCGGTCGTCCGTTTCACACGCGCACCGCCCAGCACTCAGCTGACTTTTTGATGCCTCATTCTTTTTGACTCCACTTTACAGCCAATGGTCCTATCGAAAAATAACTGCTCCCATGCTATTACACTCCTTTGTCTCCTGTCACTATCGCCCGGTAATTGCTGTTTTTATTGTAGCCTCTTAGAGGCTCAAGTGTAAACTATAGGGTAAGCCTCGCCACTGTGCTGGAAGCTTAACCGCATGGCTGGAAGTATTTGTTTAGACTCGCAGCGTCTGACAGAGCGCCTATAAACAGCCGAAATATGGAACGCCAGAACGTATTCACAGTTTAACTACGCTGCTTTATTATTTACTCATTTATTTATGATGACATTATCGTATAAGGCTGGACTATTATTAAATATCATGGCTCACAGACTTCACGCTCTGTTCTCTCTCAGTGATCATATTGTATGAACATTTTGCAAAATTCAGTTTTCAAATTCAGGGATTCTGAGCAAATCCTGATTATGTCTGTTTTGCATGTGGTTCGTGGCTGATGCAGCGACGGTGGAGCGCAGTTTAAACGATAAATGCCTCAGAACCACTTACGTTTACGTTCGTGTGGCCGAGCCCCCGAGCAGCTGCAGGAATTATGGCTCCTGTCAGCTGGGGGTTGAGGAGGACGTCCGGTGATGTTGATGTAGACACAGGCGGCGATCGCTGCTTGTTTACAGTGTGTTCCCCGACAGTCAACATCATTTAAGGCTAGAAAAAAAGGTCAAACCTGACAACCTATATTGTCCAACACATCCGTTAGCAAAACAACTGAATGGGTTGATCGTGAGGAACTCCCACAACAATTATGTCACTTTCACCGTAAGATGATTGTTGCAGTGTGACAAGCCAATGACAAGCACACCAGACCTCCATGTTAGGCTTGTAGTTTGGTTAACTTAAGGCGAGAAAACTACTTGATTGGGTTTTGGAAGTAAAACTGCTTGGTTAGGTTTAGGAAAACATTGTGGTTTGAGTTACGCTGGACATGAATAGCTGCCCCTGCACAAGTTTAATCGCCGGCCCCTTTTCTATACAGGCTATTAACCGTTTATACTTCTTCTCGTCACTTCCTCCTATGCTGCTGTAATAATGACTAAATGAGCTGGAGGTCACCGCCTAGCAAGAAACGTAAAAGTAAATCGTAATAAGCTGCTTTCCTAGTCCACCTGTGTGTGTGTTTGTGTGGTTGATGATGGTCTGGGTACGGAGCAATATTTTGAAGAACGGATCCCTGTTGTGTTTGTGTCTGGCGGTTTTCTATATGCACACATGGACCCGATAAACATTACTGCTACCGTGTTCGGTGACTGTTTGGCAGGAAGAAATATGGGAATAGGCCATAAAGAATCCTGGGAAGGAGAATATTGCGAGCATACGGACAATGCAGGTTTTTAAAACATGAATAAACGTCAATGCAAATGTTCTCTGAGGAGGGAAATTAAATAAAACGTGTCTGTCAAACCATCGGCATGCACAGAATGTATTACACTGCATGTAAACATCATTTTGCATGTTAATATTTTTGCTGTCAGACTGCCTTTAATAGAAAAAAACAGATGGTTTTGTATCATAATGTCCAGAAAATGCTGCTGTGCCTTTACAGTCGGCTTTTACAATAACATAACACAGAAATGTGGATTTACAGCTCCGATTTGCTCAGTCGGTGCCGTCGAAGGCGCCGTGCTGCTGCTGCTGGATTACATATTGGTATTCTGTTCCTTTTTTTGTGGCTTGTAAAGTATGTTATTGTGAGCGGATGGAGGATGCTGAGTTACTCGGGGTGAATCAGTATTTAAAGCTTCTCTTTTAAAGCAGTGACAGCACTTGCCCACAAATCTGTCAAATTACCAGTGCACAGGGTGTATTTAGGGGAGTCTACAGGGCCTTGTGTAAGGCGGGCGCGTGTGTGTGTGTGTGTGTGTGTGTGTGTGTGTGTGTACTCACTGGGAGAGGAAGTAACAGTTTAACTACTGTATTGATTTCAACAGTGCTAAGGGGTTTAGGCGCTGGTCCAAGGAAAATGGGGGGTAAAAGAAAGCCGAGTGCGGCTCGTCCCTGGTTTCAGCACGCTCGGCTTTTCTCCCACGCTTGATTCAATGGTAAAGGTCTGTGGCTGCCCATTGAAGTTGTACAACTGCGGCATTGAGTACTGTATGGCTCTGTGCACTCTGCAGTGCTCTATTGATTGATGTGTGAAGAGGGATTAGTGAGTGGGAGGGAGGGGAAGGAAGGCGGGAGGGAGGGCGAGGATGAGATGCTGGATGGGAGGAGGGGGACGGGCAGAACGACCAGAGGCAGAACTGTGGATGCAGCATGTGTACAATAAAAAAGGGGGCAGATGTCACGTCTTTGGTGAGGCCAAGTCGGACACCCGAGGGTGATGCCCTGCTTTTTTTTTCTGTAAATGTTGATGGTTTTGTCGTGTCTAAGATCAAGCTGTGTTAGCAGTTTTCCGTGCGTGCCAGAATAGTTCGGGGGCCTTGTAAGACCGGCGAATGTGTGACCTTGACTAGATAGATAAATGTCCGGCCAATCCTCTTGACGCCTAACAACAAGCTCACCAGAGCAGCTGATGTGTAAGCCGCAGTCGCACAAACATTCGTTTATAGTCATTCCGCCACATTTGTCAAAAGAGGAATAAAAAAAAAATATCTTTGGTCTGAGAGGGGGGGGAAATGACATTACCAGACAGATTCAAAACAATTCATTCACTGTGACTTCTCTGACATTTCTTAGATTTCCTGTCAAGTGGAAACCCGCTGACATCCATTTTGCCTCACCGGCAATCGTGAGAAGCAGGCGACCTGCATATCCATCTTGTTGTGCTGCATGAGCGAGTCATCCAGGTGGTTTCTCACTCCTCGCCCATCACTCTCACCCCGCTCTCCTGTTGCTCTGGCCCTGACAGGTGGTGCTGAGGGGTGGATGGAGTCGGGGGGGGTGAGTCTGGGCTTCATCGATAGGGAGTAGAGGGGCTGAATGTGGAGTGGAGTGGAGGGAGGAGGAGGAGGGCAGGAAGATGGGGCTTGAGACAGGGTGGACATGAGGTTGGATTTGGGCAGTTCGGAGTAAATGGGATCAGACGAGGAAGAGAAAGGGATATCTGCGCCGGTTAATGTTTAATCCCCAACCCCCAACCCCTTGTCTACTGCCTAAGGCTCCCGGCATCTGATAATCCTTGGGCTGCCTCGCTTCATCATCAAGGTGTCGGAGGGAAGTGCCTCTGTAAATATTTAATTGGCTGCAGCATGCCGGTGTTAATTATGCGGGTGTGTCTTTCCTTCGCTTTGCTCTCTGCCCCGGCGTCACTGACTGTGTCCTCACACTTTATAGTCTCTCTTCTTCAATCTGATGCTGCTCCATCACTTCTCTTCTCTTCCTGCGGCTAATACCACTGCAACTAAATAGCCAGAGATGTGGGCTCGAAGCACTGCGACTTGGACTCAAGCCGACTCAAATCACTGTTCTAATGACTTTCAACTTGACTAGAAGTCAAAGACTCGTGACCTGACTTGACCTGAGACATGGTGACTCGAAGGACTTGTCTGAGTTTCGTTTTATGTTTAGGCCTTACCTTAACAAAGTACGGTGTGTTTTCACCGGTGCCTGTTTATTAGTTCCTTGATTGGTTTGTCAGCAGGATGACGTAAAAACTACGGAATAGATTTCTAGAAAACTTGGATTGAGGATGGTCGTGGCCAAGAATAGAACCCATTAACTTCTGCTGCGGATCAGTATGAAGGGACGGATCCGGGAATTCATTCTTACGTTTTTCGACAATTTCTGTTAATTTCTTAGGGAATAATGCGTGGCGTATTTTGGTGGCTGTTATCTAAAAATCAATACAGTTTGATGTGTGGCCTATATCTGTTCAAATTAACTGGGGGTTCAGCAGTAATATGTGGTTTACAGGGCTGTTTGATGTTGGATTAGACTTGATTGTTTCAAAAGTGAACTGTTGGGACTTGGGGGAGGTATGCGCTCTACTGAGTGACATCCTAGTTTAGTTCGTTTTTTAGTCTGGTGGTCAGTATTTCACACTTTATGATAATGGGGAGAAAATATGTTATAATTCAGAAGAAATTAAGATTTTCATGCCATTGTCATAGCTTTTGAACAGGTCAGTTCCATTGAGCCGGGTGCCACACCCACACAGGTGTTTACAATATAGCTTCTGGGAGTCGGGTGATATAGCTTCAACAAGCCAATAGCAAGTTTCATTTTCCTAAGTCAGTCCAGTCTCGAAATAAATGAAAAAAGCCTCGATGTTTCAGGCTAACCATAATTCATTTAATCTTAAAAATAGGTCCTTTTATAACGTTGCCTCATAAGTAAGGAGGAAGCAAATCTGGCTGGAGTTGGTAATCTGACATTAGGCTAACTCCTCTTGATGTTGCATCAGCTAACCACTGTATGATAGCAAGCTGGTTAGCTAGTGTTTTGCTAACATTAGCTAACTTAAGACTATATACAAAGTGACGTGTCCGTAAAGATTGTCCTTGGTGGTGTTGATGTTCAGATGATGGTGAGGTCTACCAAACAGCCTGAATCAGCTCTTTACATCAGGCAAAATTTTGGGGTTCTGGGAAAAAAATCACGCCTTCCATACAGTACTGGGTTTCGCATTATTTATGACCCCCAGCAACATCTTTCAACCACCTTCTTCATTGTATTTCTTTTTAACATAGACGAACAGGAAATGAGAAGTCGTTGTTAGGTACATCAGGATACAAAGCTTGTTCGACTGTTACTGGAGCACAGAGTGAACATGGGTGGGGATTGGGGTCAATCCGACCAAAAGACTTGAAACAGCGTGCGTAACTACCTCTGCCGTGCTACACAACATCCTGTGATTCCACTTTTCAAAACAACTTCCCTTCATTCTCAAAGACGTTCCCTTTCAGGTCCTCACCTTACCCTAGCTATCTATTTTCACCTCTCCCTTCCAACCTTGCGCGATGCCTCCTCTCCTTTCAATTTCAAAACCACGGCAGCCTCCGTTAAAACGGATTATTGTTATGGGTTTCATTATAGCCTCCGCTGTTATCCGCCCTGACGCCAATCATGCTTTCAGAAGTAGCTTTCCCTCCTCTCTGTGTTTATTTGATCGTCAAGGGCAATGTGAAATAGATGAACAGTACAAAGACAGCCTTGCAAGGACTACGCAGGCTAAAGTTGTACAGCTCAATAGAGCTCCACTCATAAGTGCCTGCCAGTAGCAAGTGTAATTACAAACAGGCGCATGTAAAAGTCAAGAGAATACAAATCACATAATAGATGTCTCGTTGCCGCGCTCTGAAAACACTGGGGCTAAAACAGTGGACCTCAAGCCGAGGGAATTATGTGAATGTCAGCGGCAGTAGATAAAGTGTAAGATGAGGACAACAGCTTTCTGCTTTTCCAGGTTGTATTACAGCAGGAATGACCTATAGTAGAGCTGAATTGATGGTCTACTAGCCCGGTGCTTTCCTGTGTGAAATCCCTCAGGCATGTCCATAAAATGTTATTCCCTTAAAAATGTCATTGACCGGAGGCTCGATACTGTGCGCAGACAAAAGCTTGAGGGTTTTGGGGGGGTTTTTTGGACAACATACAAGTGTGTGTATGTGTGTGTGTGTGCGCATGTATGGTATGGAGATGGGGGTTCCGTTTTTGTGCCAGGCAGCAGGTCATAGCAAGGACAAGCGATACCAGTACAGGCTGTATCTGCTGTGGACAACAGTGAGCAGGGTAATTTAACACCAGCACCAGAGGCCACCGCAGTGTTCGCCACCAGCATCGCCCTGCACGGTTATTTATCATGTCTCTTTTCATACTCATGCACGGTTGTGTTTTATATAGGCTCAGGAGTTCTCTCTCTCTCTCTCTCATAAACAAATCCAGTTTTGTTTCAGTGAAGTAGTGTACTAAAGCAGGACGGACAAAAAGCTCTCCGTCGGGATCCACATTGTCTTTTTGTCTTTCCGCATTTAGAGTCTGCATGGTAGCCGGTGGTTTAAGCTTCCCCGTTGGCAGGCACCCTCCTTTCTGGAGTGTCAATGGGCGAGACTCCCGAATCCTCCCGGTGGGTGCAGTTCTTCGGGCTGCACGCTGAGCCCCAGGAGGGAGCGGAGAGAAAAAAAAAAGCAGAATTTGAGATGGATGGGGATCAATAAAACCAAAAGCGGCCAAGAAACTGAAAGCGATGGCTGAAGATTCTGTCTTGGCCATGCAGACGGCTCGCTGATGGTTTCACTCTGGACTGATTACTGTTCTGTTTGATCATGTCCGTTGTGTTTGGCCGGCAGCATTTGAATTAATTGCCTGAAAGGGATAAATAATGTGGATTACTCAAAGGGTGGGAGACACATGCTGTCCTTCAGCCAGATGATGTTTACATTTTGTTGTTACGCCCAACACTCCCACTCGCCCATTAATGAGATGCTGCGGATCCACTCTTAATATGCCTTTGTCAGTAGATGCCCAAAAAATAACCGTTTGCATCCATGTATTATGAGCCCAGTGGCTTAAATCTGCCCTACAAACACAATTTACACTTTCAAACAGTGTGCAGTGTAGAGCAAAGTCCACTTTTGTGTGCAGGTGAGACGCAAGTACTTCCCATTAGGTTGCGTCCAAATACCATGCATAGAAAATGTCAAATAGTGAGGATAAAGAGCAATATACTCCACGCAGGGCGACAGTTAGGGGGGATGAATGAGTCAAAAAGCAATCAGGAGGCCGGTGTTTGTGGTCCTTGTACAACCAAAAGTCAATGTTGACTTAGTTTAACTTAAAACGTCTGTAGGTTAACGGATGTAAAATATTAAACTCGTATAACATTAAGTACATATCGCATCTTTTCCTAAACCTAACCAAGTAGTTTTGTTGCCTCAAACCAAACTGTAACGTGTTTAATTGTGTTTCTGTGTTTTTGAGGTGAAAAAATCAAAAAGTGGACGGGACAGAAGAAAAATTTTAAAGAAATTAAAGTTTTGACGTTACGATGTCTATGTACTGTGTTGCCCAGATATCTACTGAAATTAGCATGCTAACCAGCTAGCTATGGCCTGTCCTGCTCCTGTGTTAGTGGTGAAAACATCCACACTCCCCCGGTGCTCCAAGCTCTGGTTCAGGACCACAAGCTCCATGGTTAACTGAGCTAACAAGCTAACAGCAGCTACATATACATAGCAGCAATTAATGGTTACACAACCAATAAGCTGCCTTCTATTTTCTTTTTGTGTATAAATTAGACAGGTGACTAATTCCTACACATATTGCACCTTTAGTTGGCACCTGCATGCAGAAAGTTGGACTCGTGGACTTGTTTGCTTTGGGCATTTTTACAACGGGATGTAATTATTCCTAAACTTTGGGCTCAAGATCACATCCAGTATGAAAACAGCTGAATCAGATTAGGAGAAATCATTGTGTGCTTACGGTCTGTTGTCAGGTAGATTTTCATCAAAATAGCAGCAGAACTCTGGCGTGTCAGTCCAACTTGGTTCAGACTAAAATATCTCAGCAGCTATCGGATGGATTGCCAGGAAATCTCGGTGCAGATGTCCATGGTGCACTTATCTTTACATCTATAACCAGTTCTAGGCGTGCAGCCAGTCGACATAACTGAGACTTGAGTAGTATACATCGTGGTCTGCATACGGTTTTGGATATTTTCTTGGTGCCAACACAAAGTTGTCCAGCTGTCAAGCAAGTAATATAATTGCTTCTGCTTGCAAGATAAAAAAAAATGGGGGAATTCAAGTGTTTTCAATTTAATTCAAACTTGATTGCAGACTCAGGGTCCAGAAAAAAATACATGACATTTCGTAGAATGAATTACATGCAAACTCACAATGAAAAGTCGTGGTTTAAAAGAGGAAAACAAGATACAAAGAGACAGCTGTAGCAGTGTTTCCACAGCTGGGATTGGTTGCCTGTAGTGCCAAACATTGTGTTTGATAAAATCAAGATGATTTCATTTTCAGAGTCATTAAGATGGCAAATGAATTCATACATGAGATCATCGTAAAAACAGCTTGGGAAAGTGTTAATTCCTGCAGCAACAAACATCTCACTCGCACTCTTCCATCTTGGTCTGCTAAGTAAAATTCTCAGGACGTTTTTATGAGGTACTTGAAGTCTTCCTTTTCTGTAGCTTGACCCTGAGAGTGCAGTTTTAAAGTGGTGAACAATCTGCTCTGAAAAACATCTTCGCTCCATCCGCACACATACTCCGCTTGTGTGAAGGCACATTTGCTTCATCTGTAATTTGTTCTGTAATAAAAGATATTTCATCTTTTTTTCTGACCACAAGACTATTATCAGACAATCTGAAGTAAATTTTTTCTTAGACTTGTGTCTTCTTTGCTTCTACAAATGAAGACAACAGTCTTACAGCCGTTGTATTCGATAACGAGACCGTAAACGGAACATATGGTGAGGCGCTGCTGGAGACCGGCGTGTTTGTCTCAGGGGGTTTCCCTTCTCTCAAATCGGATGCTGGGCCCGTTTGATTTACCCGACATGTTCCATTTTAGTGATCACCTCAACATGTTCCAAGGTCGAAGCAATACTTTCATCGGACGCTGATCATTCAAAGTGAGTGACGGAGGTCGGAGGGGGTCATGAATGCAGAAGAGCGAATGCATTGTGCGCGTTCCGACTTTGTGTGGGTGAAGTCGTTTGTGATTTCCACGAGGAGCGTGGAGTGAATCTTTCGTGCGTCTGCTGTCACGGTGAACTCAGACGGACCGTCTCTGCCGGTTTTGGCTCGTCGACGAGTGTGTTTGCGCGCGCGATTGATCCTGTGATTCGGCGTGTGAGCGGAAGTGTGGGCTGCATGTGTTGACCCGGTTATCATGTTGTGCGGCGCCCGGGAGAAGAGGCAGGGCGATACAGGTTTTAGAACGCGAGTTGCCAATCGAGCTGTGAAAATGGGAATTGAGTAGGGAAATGGGAATAGCTCCCCGCTGGTTTGTAACCTTCGCAATGTTGTTTGGAGCGTTCGGGGTACGCATTCATCATTCATTCAATCAAAATGTGTGTGTCGCGCTCGTGTCCCTGTGGTTACATTATGCGACGGGGAGCGTCTTTTTTTCCTCCACGTGTGTTTCTTTAATTGCGTATGTGGGGTACTGTGTATTTATGACAGCGTGTCACACCCGTCTCTGAGCCCCGAGCCCTGGAACTGAATTGAATTAACCTAAATAAAGTGTGTAGAGTACAGAACACTTGAAAGGGAACAGCTGAGGGCTCGAGCTGAGGACTGTCTGCGGCTAAGACAGGATGCATGAGCGCGGCGATTGCCGTGCGGCGTTACTCTGTGGTTAGAAAACGCAGATAAATGAAAGCTTGTGACAGTTTTCCCGAACATTGGACACAATGGTTAATGTGCTACGCCCCTCCCCCAAGGCTTAGAGCGAGAAAGAAATGGAGCCAGTTCTGGGATCCTTGGCCGGCCTAGATAGCACAGCAGCAGCAGCGGCAGCAGCACCCATTAATGCGATTACAGCTTTTAGCGGGAGATTTTCAAGGCCAGTTTTCTTTTGAGGCGTCATTAGTTTGTCCTCTTTTTCTTGTTCCTCACCGGTGTGCGAGCAAACAAACAGACGCATTCACACCCAGGAGCAACAGAGGGCCAGATACTGTAACTGCTTATATACGCAACCGTGAGCAACACACACACACACGACAATACATATATGAATATATGAATACAAAAGTGTGAATGCAGCCTGTATTTACTGTGGCGTATCCACACAAACACTCTTAGATTCACCAACACAAATAAGAGAGCGGGCATAATTAGTCTGTATTTTAAAGATGATAAATTATTATTTGGTGTGGTTGGCACTTCTCGTGACTTTCCGCCGCGCGGCTCGAAAATCTTTTGATTAGCAATCCATGATGTTCATTATAATTCTGAAGCCTCTCTCATTATTCTTTGTAATCAACCCGTGATTCCACAAAGGCTCCCCCTTTAATTTAAAAACCCACAATTCCTGGCACACTCCGCGTCCATTAAGCGGTGCACCGCCGTCGTTTTGGGGGCTCATCTCTGAGCAAACTCCCAATCCGCTCGCCCAACACGTCTTTGACTTTGCGCGGCTATTTAACAAACCCAGAGGTGCCTCTTAGCTCCTCGCTGCGGCCGCCTCCGCTTCATAAAGTCACCATTTATTAAACCTCAAGGCTAGACCACAGCAGAAGCCTGGTGAGATATTGAGGTCATCTTGCAGGGAGAGAGGGAGAAAAAGCGATTGTTGGAGATGGAGGGAGGACACAAGCTGGGGTACCTGGTGTCGTGCTGTGATTTGGCAGAGTTGAGATGGACAGAGCCAGGTGTCTTAGTGGGGAGCAGTCTGCCTCAGTGGGCAATATCACTGGCAGCATATAAGGTCTTCGATTTTCTTTGTTCGCAGTCCGAGCGAGTTCACAGAGATGACTTTGACAGTTTTTTTTTTCTCTCACCTGTCTCAAACACATCTCACCGATGCAGTGTTCGTACTTCCTCTTCGGCTAATGGCTCTCAGGATGTGTGTCTGCTCTCGTATGTGCTGGTGCTTTTATAAACGTGTGCCTCTGTTCTCCAAGTGTGTGTGTGTGTGTATTGGTAGGCAGGATGAGCATCCCTTCTGTTACCGTTGCTGTCCCTTCATTTCACGCTCCGGCAGCTCCGCGTGAATCCTCTTCCCTTGGCTCATTATCAGCGCTGTTCAATGAACGCGCGCCCCGCCAGAATGCAGGGTAAAACCAAATCATTATTCAAGTATGGGGGTCAGCGCAGACGTTGTGACTCTTTTGTCGAGTATATTTATTACTTTCCCTTCAGAAAATAAGTAAGCAGGGATGCAGAGCGCATCCCCCACCGCAAAGAGCCGATACGGCGAGGCGGTCGATCGCGGAGCACGCGACCTGAGATTGATGAACACCGGAGGGGCACTGTTGGACGCTCATTGGTCTCCTCTGTCTTTTTCTCTTGGCAGGGTCCAGCGTGCACGCAGCAGAATTCGGACACCTGCCGGACAACATTACAGTGTTGGAAGGAGAAAGCGTCATTTTGAGGTAACTCTTGATCCTACACCTGCACCTGCTAATTACATGAAAAACATGTTTGTTTGTCACCCCCACCCACCTGCCACGCAGCTTTAATTGCCAATTCTCCGACACGTAACTTCAATTATTGCGCCATATTTTCCATCTCCGTCTATCCTAAAGCTGATTGAATGATAATACCTGTCAGGTGTGGCTTGAGTCGTCACGTCTGTCCGCGGTCACCTGGGGATGCACGATAATAGCACGATAATAGCCGATACCGATATATTATCGGTATCGGCTATTATCGTGCTATTATCGTGAAGAGGCCGTTAAATTACACAACCAGTATCAGGCTGAAATGAACATTTTTGGTAGGTGGAGGGTTTGTGCGCACATCGCTGTCAGCATCAGCAATCAGCCAAAAATGAGTCGGAAAATATCTGCGCGTTAGCTATCGGCAGAAATCCAAATTGCGCTTCCCTAAGTTCACCCTTTTCTTTGGCTCGGATGTAACGGTCCCGATGCACAGGTCGGTCCAGTGGGTGTACTTTCCCTCGGCCTCCAACAGCACCTGCTTAACTGAGTGATAAAAGTAGAAATCATAGCTTTCCCCAACGAAGCAGAAAAACAGCCGACTTGCTGTTTTTCCCCCCCTTGTGTGGATGTGACCTGGACGTGCTGTGCAAAAAAAAAAAAAAAAGTCAACATAACTTTCATCAGCTTTAAGCCTGCACCTCTCCATACCGCTGGAGAAATTCCTCTTTTGGTCCCTTTTTTCCCTCGAAAGACGAGCAGAAACAAACATGTTTTTACCTGAAGTGAAGCACAGTTCTGTCAATATTTGTTAACGTCAACTCTCGAGTCTCTCTCAAAGTTTGGGAAATCAAAGGAGCGGGATGCTGATCTATAATGTCATCAAGACATGTAGCCTGAAGCGGCTCCATTGATGCTGTTGTGACGTGAAAATCTCCAGAATTCGTTTGTGCATTTTCACACCTAAAACTGCACACAAAAAAAAATGTGCGCCGTCAGCTTCATCTTTTATTCTCTCACAGTCTGGTGTCAGGAAAGTTTTACATTTCAAACGTCTCTTTCTTGTTTCAGTGGCGTCTGCTCTCATGACTTACACAGATCATTAAATCCTGAGATAATCACATTTAATGTTTTAATATAATAATCATTTTGTATTAACTTTTAGATCTTCTATATACTTTTTAGATTTACACTTTTATGAGTTGGCGCTGTACAAGGCTCGATCTATTTCATATGTGGAACAAAAGTCAGGACCTCAACATGTGGTTGTGTTCAGATCTCAGTTTCCAATCCAACAAAGAAGACGTAGCTTTGCGTTATTGCACAACTGCACAAACGTATGGATTTTTTTTTGCCTCGCCTGGAGTCTCAATTCATATTTAATTAGAAGCAGACGTCAACATCTCTGCACATAAACCTCCACACTCACTCCAGCTCGCCTGGATTTATTTCAATCACATGTGTAAATAAACCGAACTGAACTTAGAATCAGCTTGTCGTCTGATTTATTTCAGCCAGATCTTCAGACCCTTGGCTTTAAATTTTTCCTTTCAGCGGTAACCCCGCTCAGTTCTTTAAACCAGTCTATCCACCACTGTGAAAACACTTAAAATAAAAACTTACCAACTACTTGTGGCTGGATAATTCAACCAAAGGCTGATTATTCCGTCTGACTTTGTTTTATTTGAATACTTTGTTGAGGCCCAAAGACGGAACAGTAGCCAATAACTTACAGCAAAAAAAAAAAGATTGCATTAAAGGAACCACCATGGAAAGGTAGAAAGTCAGGTGAAGTTTCATTGTCCGTAAAACACTTTTCGAGCTTTACAGCAAAACAGCATTGTAGCATTTTCCAATATAACTGAAATAACTGAATACAACTGGGGAAAAAAACAAACATAAAACGGCTCCATACAGCTCGTCCCAGGTCATCCAAGTGTCCAGAAGCCCAGAGATCCCCAAATTATTTGCACCCCTTTCACAGCCAGAATCTTTTCTGTATCTGTTAACTAAAAGCTCGACCACAAGTGGAGGGCGTAAATAATGCCTCAACGTTCAAATCAACTTGGGATCTCTGGCAGCTTCCAGAGTGTTTGATGATGCTAGGAGAGCTGTGCGGAGTCATTTTATGGATTGTTTTTTTTTTTATTATTCTATTTAAGTTAAGTCCCCATCTACTTCAGTTGTGCTACAACACTGTTTTGCTGTGAAGCTCCAGAAATGATTTTTGCACAACAAAACATCACCTGACTTTCTCATCTTCATGAGGGTGAGTTGATAATGACTGAATTTCCTTTTTCGGGTGAACTTTTCTTTTAATGTCTGGAAAAAAACAAACCCTATTTATTACAGAAACATGTCTTCCTGCCTTGCTCTCCCTTTAACCACCTCACGATCCCTCCGGTTTGCGTTGCGACCACGCGGGGCATCCCATCCCCGGGCTGGAAACCACCGCTTCAAACTGTACTTTACACTCTGCTTTTTATTCTGTGAGTGATTTCACAGCACAGAACTGCCTTTATCACTTCATCAGCAGAGATACGACGGCGCATTTCATAATCAGATTTTTAAGTTTAGTCTGCACTCCACGGCCCACAGCTGACAAACAAAGGACTAAAGAGCTTTATAAATAAACCCCATTTTTATGTAAAATCACTTTTGCCCAAGTGGCACAAATACTTGCGTTCTGCTTGAGACAAGGCTGTTGTGTTGTCTTTGATGCGGGCCATTAAGACGAGGCACATTTGATGCTATTATGGTGCTCATTTCCTCTGGGCTCGCCGTCCTGTAGCAACATCATCAGTGCAGAAGTGATTAATTTTAAAAATAGATTAATAGAGCGTTTGTAAACAGATAATGAATTTTTGCGGTGGGATTTCTCTCCATACCGTCTCTTCGTTTAAGCCCACCGGCCACAAACCAAACCCAATCAAAATTATCTTTTCTTCTTCTTTCCTTTATTTCCTCAGCTGTCAGGAGAGGTTTGGCCCTCGGGTCATGTGTCAGGCCGAACATCAACCTTGTGCCTTGTAGCCGATTTGTTAAAGACTTCCAAGGCTTACCTTGCGCTGGTTTGTTATGCTTTGTGGTGTCACTGCGACTGACTTGGCAGGTGATCTGAGATCTACCTCAACAGTGATATTTATCCAGGTCGTATCAATTAAACATGAGGACAACAGAGGCATGTCCTCACGGCGAGTTGAAGCAGGGCAAGGACATCTAGTGGCCGAGACGGGAACTGACTCACACCTTGAGGCCTTTTGGTTTGAAGCGTGTCACATCTTTTTGGAACAGCGGTTGTGATTAACTGCTCTTTAATCATCACACCATTGTAGTGTTTTGTTCTCTGACACCGGCTCTGATTCCTACATATTTTCCCATGTCGTGTCATTTACTTTAAGAGTTTACAGCCAGTTTTAATGGCAAGTTGACAAACCTCTGGACTTTTATACATCTCGGACTGCGTTCATTTACTGACAGACAAAAACAAAGTAACCCGCTTCTCTCACAAGCTGCTGAGTTCTCTGCAGCGATGATTCGACCCATTTCTCTCCTGCTGTGTAACAAGAATGACGTAGTTGCTTGTACAGTGTTAAAGACAGGTGACACATAATTAAAAGGCCTGAATCAAAGAGTAGAGCTGCAACTTAAGACTATTTTCATTGTCTTTAATCGTTTAATTGTACGATCTATATAATGTAAAAAAGTTTGAAAAATGCTCGTGACAGTCCCTAGAATCCAAAGGCTTTAAATTGCTTTAAGATGTATTTAACACAATTTATTTCTATTTAACGTAATATAGGCAAAAATTATGTCGGGTTCTCTTGGAAAACGGGAGAAAAGGGTGACTCCAGAGACAATCCAGACACTAGAGAGATATTAAGAAATGAAGAAGGAAATATTAAAAAGCCTCAATTGTCGTGGCTCAATTATTTAACAGGGAATGATTTAAAAAGCCAACATGTTTCAACCATCAGGGCTCCATCAGGGCTCCAAACATGTATCACCATGTGGCCCCACCGTCACATGACCCAGATAATGACCAGCTGTCATAAATGTAAGATGATGAAGCAATGAGTTAATGTTTACAAGCTTACAATATACAACATAGACACCCATATACATGATATACTGTAATATAATACCCCAAAAGGATGTAAAAAAAAAAAAAAAAAAGGTAAAGGCTTCCCCCTTTCCCTTGATAGTTTATTTTGTGGAGTGCCTGGATTGCCTTTAAACTGCTTCTTTTTTTTCCCCAATCAACAGCCCAAACCCTAAAGACTCTTCATTTACTATCATGAATAAATGAAAAGCAGCAAATCCTCTCATTGTAGAAGCAGGAACCAAGAGGGACTATGGTGTTTCATCCCCTAAATAAAGGTTCAGAGACACGTACAATCTCTTACAGAGTGAACTGAGGCTCTTCTGCTGGGTCATGGGTTCTGTACTTTGACACTTCATGTTGGTTTTTCCATTGATATGTCACTAATTTGGATATCTGCTGAGCAATATATCACTAATATATCATAAATGTGATAGTGTTGTCTTTGACTCGTTTTAAAGGCTTCATTACAATAAAGTGATGTCATTTTCTAAACTCAACAGCCTCTTCCCAGTCATTATATTCACATTACTGATGATTATTTATCAAAAAGTCTCATTGTGTTAATATTTAATTCCGCCGCCCACTCTCTCATTTATGAAGGAGGAGGTTTCATAGATTCATATAATTTATATATGATGAAGATATGAAGCCTAAAGATATCACAATATTATTTAAAGGCCATATATCAGCCTATCAGCAGTATTCAGGATCAACCCTGATCATAACTTCAGACGGGCCTCTCACCTGTCGATCACCTCCCGTCTTCTCACAGGTGTCGGATCGACGAGGAGGTGACCCACAAGGCCTGGCTGAACCGCTCCAACATCCTGTTCACGGGGACGGACAAGTGGTCGCTGGACAAGCGCGTGACGCTGGCCAACAGCAACAACAGCGACTTCTCCATCCACATCGAGAAGGTGCAGGTGACCGACGAGGGGCCCTACACCTGCACCTTCCAGGCCAACAACAAGCCGCGCATCGCCCACGTCTACCTCATCGTTCAAGGTGAGCCACCGAGCCGAGAAAGAATATACAAATCCGCCGTGTTGACTGAATCCAGTGCTGTCTCGTTCCCTTAATATACCCAGAGTCTGCAGATTTGATTGCCACTGCGACTGCAAAAGCAATATGCGTGCGCCCGTACAAACTGTAAGCAGCCTCGGATAAAAACACCCGCTTAATGGCTTAATTATGCATTTCGTCATTCACTGAAGTCTAGTGCTGTCTATTAGGAGTGATTGAGGTTTGACATCAGAGGAAGCGTTTAAGATTCTCTGTGGTGACGTTTCTTTTCTGCTAAATCGTGCTTAAATATATGCTTGAATATATGATAGACAACTCGGCGGTTAATGTTTATGTTGTGCCTGAGCATTTAAAGTCGGTATTTATGGTTGCGTTAAAAAAATGTCATTACCTGATTGTGTCTTGAAAGCTCATTTGGCTCATCTGTATAAACAAGCCGTGAGCAGGTGACAGTTAACCAGAGAGTTCAGTCCAAACCCATTCTGATGTTTCCGTGCGGCCGGTTAAGAGTTACTCGTCTTAATAAAAACAGAAAGTTGGGCAGATCGGATGGATGAGGATGTGTGTGGAGGAGATGGAGGCACACAGGGGGGCTGTCCAACTGGCTGACTAAATAACTGACAGTGCAGGACCAGGACTGCGGCTCAGTCATCAAGTCAGCAGCTAAGTGAGTGAGAGTCTGACTGATCCTGAGTGACACGGTGTATTGGCGCAGGGCTGCCCGGAGGATGGATCTCAGACCTTTTTCCCTCCTGCATGTGTCAATTTTTATGCATATTCTGGACGGTGCGTGGTCGCCGATTTGAGTTATTCATCACCGGCGAAGTGAAACTGAAAAACTTTTAACAGGATATATTAGGTACATTCTGCTGGAACGACAACTCGAGGCCTGGCTCACAGCTCACAGGTGGCAGAGACAACGCCGGTGGCTTACTAACAGAGTTTTCACATCACGCCGCAGCCAAACAAACACTCTTTGTCTGCAGGGTCCAAAGCTTGGCACAGATGACCATACATACCTAATTCCAAGTTGCCTGCAATTTCAGCCCTAGCTTGATATCACACGAAATAATTACACCCTCAAGTCAGTGCATCAAGCCGGCGCAGGCTCCGCCGCCACTCCAATCTGTGCTTTATCGCTGCGAGTATTCAACTCCAGCAAGATAGAGAAAAATAGGATCCTCGGAAGATGTCTCACGGAAGAAAAAAAAAAGCCATCTCAGGGCCAAGCTCATTAAAAACAATGATAATGGGCCATTTAAATTCAAGGGCCATCTTGTTATCAAACTAAATACATGCATAGCTGCAATACTTTGTGAGTTCGGGGCAAAAACGTTGTTCAAGGGTGGTCCTTCACTTTCCAGAGGAGAAGGCGAAATTCAGATTGCTGCCTCTACAGATGTCCTCTCTTTTTTTTATAAAAAGATCAAATTAGATTAGATGTCAGGAGATGGAGATTTTAATGCTCATTTGCAGCCATTTAGAATTCAGTGCATTTTAAGTAGATGGTCAAGCATATTGTTGCACAGTCCAGTAAGCACTCGGGCACAGATCATTAATCAACTGATTGCCTGTCTGTCTTAGGTGCAGGGATTTGCATCATACTTTAAACACCTTAATAGGCTGTATGGTCGTACCTCATCAATAATTCATGGGAAAAAAAGAGGAGATTTTGAGGTCATATTTTAATTGCGTGATCTTTTTTTTTTCCAGTGCCGGCCAGAATCGTCAACATCTCCAAAAACGTGTCGGTGAACGAGGGGGAGAATGTAAACCTCTTCTGTCTGGCAGTGGGCCGGCCTGAGCCCACCGTCACCTGGAAAGACCAGAAATGTAAGCTACCCCTTCATGTTTGCTCGTCTTCAGATCCGGAGATCTCGTGTTCACAGCTTCACCTTTATCTCCCCTGTCTTCGCATTCATCCCCAACCCTGCTCAGTGTTTTCTTTTTTTTTTCCTTCCCTCCGTCCATCCTAAAGGCTTATCAGCATTCAGCTCGTGTCCACGTCTTTATCCCCCCGTCCCTCTGTCATCATTCTTAAACCCAGCTGTTTAGTCCGTCCCCATCTTAAATTCATGGTCCCGTATTTTCCCTATGTCCCAATGTTTTGTCCCAAATAACCACACATTATACATAATTATCCCCACCGCGCCACCTGTAATCATCAGCATCTGTCTTCATCCACCCTGTCAACCGGCATCACGATGCCAACTGACGCCTAACAGCCACTTTTGGCATTAAATCAGCTATTTTTAGCTTCTGTCGGTGCGTTGAGTCAGAACTGGTTCGCGGTGGTCGGGACGCACAGCCTGATGGATGGAATCAAAAACATGATTTGATCAGCGCGGCATTTATTTCCCTTCCGTTCCCATTTTTGTCAGCGCCGATGTCCAAAGTCAGCCAAATAACCATTACGTGGCCTCTGGGGATTGCATGGTTTTAAGTTTTATCCGAGCTGTAATGGCGGCGTTGTGTCATCTGGTTGGCACGTAAAGAAAATTGCCGTGCACTGTGCTATGACTCAATGTTCCTAAGTGCGTTTTAATACAGTAATTGTTGGCATTTAAGCAGAGAATGCCTGTCTCTTTCAACTTACGCTGTTTTCTAATACAATAGCAACACTGAATACAGGTGCAAGCCGCTTTGTTTCGGAGACACGTTAGCATATTGTCTATATTGTGTGACATCGTGCTCTGGAAGATAATGGGACTGCTTCTTGTATTCTTTTGTTTTTTCCACTGACAGGGATAAATTGTGCGCAACACTGCAGGAACTCTGCACTGTAGATTTTAAAAGTTCACTTCACTGTAAAAAAAAAAAAAAAAAAAAGCCAGGAAACCGATTAACTCAGGATTATTCATCTATTTTACTCGGTAATTTTGAGGGTAATCACTTTCGTCTTCGCTGTTTTTTTGAAGTAAAGTCGCTGTCGGTGAATTTGTTGGTGAAAAACATCAACTTTGTCGGTCGCGTTGAGCGTGCCAAGAAGTTCCAAAATATCTTAGCTCGATCTTTTTCACAGAGATGTAACGGAGCAAGGGGTTGTCTTTTTTAAGACTTCAAAGTGTTCCAAAAGTCAGATAATGGGCTCTTTGTGAGGCTGGCATTGAGTCGGTGTCAGCGGAGTCACGGTGAGAGCGTTTCTCTCGCACAACGGCGTCGGCTCAGCCGTAGCCTGACTGCAGCAGCAGCAGCGGCGGAAATCAGATGCATAGCAGAGACAGCGTTAATAAATAGGTCAGTGTGAACAACCACTCAACATGATGTAATTATACTGTTCGGGAAAATAAATGCGCAACCTACTGTATATTGCGCTGCTGTACTTACAGACAGCTTTAGGCCTGCTCAGAGGTCTGTTCCTCCTTGTCTCTCCTCTGTACGTCCCTGGGTCGGCCTGCTGTGCATGCAGTGTCCTTCTCTGCGCAGTTTGTGTTTGTGAGTCCACGCAGTACAGTACCTCAGGCGGGGACAGGCGGGAGAGGAGCAGAGGAAAGCATGCATGAACGCACACCTGCAGCAAACACACACACACACACACAACCTTACATCCCAAACTCTGTGCAGTTGTCCTCACTTGCAAGCCTACAGCATTTCTCCTCTGTCAGCAGTAATCCTCCCTCTCTACCCGCCCCCGCCGTCTCACACTGCCTCCCCCCCTCTCTCCCCTCATAACCCCTCAGCTTGCGGAGGGAGGGAGAGAGAGAGAGGGAGATAGGGGCCGCATTGCTATTCCGTGGGAGTCTCTGCAACCGAGCCATCAGTTGCAGGGGACCAGGGGCGGCGGAGAAAGTGGGAGGGGGGTTGGACGAGCCCAAAGAAACAGCAAGAAGCTGCCAGCCATCTGTCCCCATTACTCAGAAACTGCATAGAGGAACTGCAGGGAGGGGGCTGAGGAGGTGGAAAATGCGTATGCGTCAGGAGGTGGTGGGATAGGAGGAGGTGCAGCAGACAGAGATCTGTAAGAAGTCTTAGACCCCTGTGCAACTGGTCCACATGGTTACCAGGGTCCCCGCTCACAGACAGATAGCGATGGCGCCGCCTCCTTCATCCTCACCACAGCAAAGATACAATCTGTCGCACCCATTCACCGTCACCGGCATCCATCAGTTGACCCACTCAGAGTCATACAGGCGTCGTGTCTCATTCAGTTAAATACACCGGCGCGTCAGAGCCTTATCATTTGACACCCCATCCGTTAAAAACACACAGAGGCGCACAGGCTAAGCGTGAATGAATGGATGCTAGTGATGCTGGGAAGGAGGAGGAATGTGCTTTTCACTAAAAAAAAAAAGTAATACGATGATAAGCAGATACACATTCGACAGGAGGTTTGAGATTGCTTAAATACTTTGGGACTTGTCACATTACTGGTACGTTTTGTGCGGATCCAGACGCTGAACTCCAAAAAACAGAGCAGGTAAAACTGAAAAAGGGAAAGCAGAAGCTGGCAACGGGTGAACCGTGTACGCAAACAAATCCAAAAAGGAAACAGGCAGGCGAAAACAAGAAATCATGAGCATTAAGGACCAGAAGCTGGCAGGGATGATCTGGCAGAGGACGAGTGTTTGTGTGTGGCTGTACTTAATACTGTGTGGGGCTGATGAGGGACAGGTGTGACTCGATGAGAGAATGAACAGCAGGTGTGCAGGTCGGGAGTGGAAATCAGATGATTGGAAAAGGCAGGAAAGTGTGGAGGCATCCGGTCAACAGGTGGAGACGCAGTGTTGCCAAAGACACTGACAATTTTTTTTTTTCAACTGTAAAATGTCCCACTCAGTAAGCCGTTCTTAATAAACAAATGTAGGGGCTCCTGTGTTTATCAAAAATATGTATCTGCTCATGTTTAAGGTTAAGGTGGGCAATATTCCATCTTTTGTTGTTATTAACACATCTTATTCCCTCTGTTCCAAAAGTACTAATCTCCCTATAGGGAACACAGTAGGAGGGTTATTGCGTGCTATCAGAACATTCAACTGGGGCACATGGGACCCTTGAAACATAGGATCTTAGGAACAGAGGACATTGGGAACATAGGGTCAGCGGAACATAGCACCCCGGGAATATAGGACACTGTTCCCAGATCCTATGTTCCCAGTGTCCTTTGCTGAGGCGCCATGCTCCCAATGTCCCCAGAGTGCTTTGTTCCACTGAGCCACTGTTCCTAAGATGCTATGTTCCCAGGGTTCTGTGTTACTAAGGGCCCGTGTTTCCAAGTTCTTATGTTCCCAGCATCCTATTTTCCCAAAGCCCTAAGTTCCAAGGGTCCTATGTTCCCAATGTCTCTGTTCCCAGATCCTATGTTCCCAAGGTCATTTTTTGCTGAGGCCCTATGTTCCCAGAGACATTGGCAACATAAGACCCTTGGAACGTAGGGCTTTGGGAACATAGGACCCTGGGATCATTGAACCCCGGGAACATTGGAACCTGGATCAATAGGGCATTTGAAAGATACGAACTGGGGAACATAGTACCCTGGGAACATTAGGACACTGTTCCCAGATCCTATGTTCCCAGTGTCCTTCTCTGCTGAGGCGCTATGTTCCCAATGTCCCCAGAGTGCTTTGTTCCACTGAGCCACTGTTCCCAAGATGCTATGTTCCCAGGGTTCTGTGTTACTAAGGCCCCGTGTTTCCAAGTTCTGATGTTCCCAAGGTCCCTTTTTTGCTGAGGCCCTATGTTCCCAGAGACATTGGGAACATAAGACCCTTGGAACTTAGGGCTTTGGGAACATAGGACCCTGGGAGCATCGAACCCTGGGAACATTGGAACCTGGATCAATAGGGCATTTCAAGGTTACGAACTGGGGAACATAGGACCCAGGGAACATAGGGCCTTTGGAATATTGAACCTGGGAACATGGGGGCTTTGTAACATAGGGCACTGGGAATATACAAATCTGGGAACATAGGACTTAGGGAACAAAACATTAGATATATCTCAATTCATTGTTTTCCTTTTTGACCATTAGAAAATGTAATAAATCATAGTATTTGATATATAGGTATCACCCTCAAAATCAAGTGTTGGTCAGGCTCCAACAAATGTGAAATAAACTCCTTGGATAAAAGGAGTAATTTGAGGTATGTGTGATCACCAGGGCACATTGGCTTCCCTGATAACATTCCGCTGTTCATTTGGCTCAACTAACACACATTTCAGACCTTTACTCTTCCAAATGACAGGTTTTACGGTCTGTCAGCCTGTCCATTCTCCTGTTTTAACCCGGCATCAGACCTCTCTGCGCTGATGGTAGTTTTTGTAATGGCAATGGATAAAAGGCGCGGAGAAATCAAGTGCCCCGGTGATCTAGTCGGGCTCAAAGTGTTGCCAGGGAAATAGAGCATGGTTTCACTGTAGGGCAGGCTAGAACCCCTGATCCCTTTTTCCCCCTTTTATTCATACACCCCCGTCTCCTCTCAGGTGCAATCCAACTATCTCTGGTGGTCAGGAGTCAGGCTCCTTCAAAAGCCATAAGTGGTTGATGGAGCTGTATTTTACAGGCCATTGTAGGAGTGCCAGGGGCCGGCTCCAGTCAGATATGATCTTCCACCAAAGTAGAGAGAGGTGTGCGATGCTGGTCCAGAGATCTCTGGGGATGGCGAGCGAGGGGAAAAAAGGAGAGAGTGAGAGGGCTGCTTTGCACTGTCATATTACATCACACCCAGGTGCTGGGGATGAAAAGTCCATGAAAGAACCGACACACATCAAATACCCCACTTGACATCTCAGCGTTTCCCTCTTTATGTTGCTGTTTCTCTCTGTTTCCTCTATCTTTATATCTGTGTATCTCTTTCACTCTCCTGCTCGGTATCTCTTACAAATTACCGCTCTCTGTGTCTGTAATGCGCTCTCTAGCACTCACTTGCTCTCGTTTTTTATTTTTTATTTTCTTTGTCCTTTTTATTTCTTGGAAGTCATCTGTAACAGCCTTGTGTGTAATTTCAGCGGTGCCAGTTGTCTGATTCTATCTTTTTACTCCCCTTTTCCCCCTCTGCGCCTTCACAGCTTCGCCCCCCCCTCCGGCAAAGTTAGGTGCTCTGCCTGCTTGACAGAGATGTCACAAGAGAGCTGTATTTATTAGGCTAATGGAATGAGTGAATAACATCGCACCCACCCCACCCCGTCACCCGGCGCCCGCCCGCACTCGCTCGGGTGGCACAGGCAGCCATCACCGCGCTTGTCGCTCGCTGCTCAGCCTCTGCCGCAGCAGCTGCAAATAATCGTCTCCAGCTCAGTAGCCGCACTAATAATCCTCCAGTATAATCTTCAATTAGAACCGCCGCGCTAATCTCTGACAGGAATAATCACGGCGTTTAGTGTCTTTTTGTGTGTGTGTGTGTTTGCGTCGGTGTTGCTCAGGAGCCGCCTGTGTGTTTGTGAGGGGAAGTAAAGGTCCACTGATTGACAGTGGTTGTGTGGATGTTTGGGGGGAGCTTTGAAAGGGAAAAGTGAGCTGCAATTTAAGAGCTGGATTTCCTTGTTAGTGGTGAGATTATATATTATGTCGTGTTCCACTGTCTGACTTCTTTAATGGGGTAAAGGGGAGAGAAAAAAAAAGGCCTAATGGTTTTGGAGGCTGTGAGACAGCTGGCTGCTAAGACTTACAGGGAGGAGGGGGTGCACTCTCATTCTTCTTCTTCTTCTCTCTCTCTCTCTCTTCTCTCTCTCTCTCTCTCTCTCTCTCTCTCTCTCTCTCTCTGTCGATCCAATAATACCCCAGCATCCATTCCCTCACATGAAGGAGCAATAACTTGTAGCCCGTCCCTACGACTCCGCTCTAAAGAGATTCTGTGGCTGTTTGTCGCCTGCGGAAAAAAGCGAAAAGTGAGAGACTGACTAATTTGGTTTTGGGGGCACCTGGGAGTTTGTCAACATCAAATAACAGCCAAATATTCTTCTCACTACGAAATGTAGTGAGCAAGCCGTCACCCCCCTGGTGTATCTACTGCTTGAAAGGAAAGCTTACAATTTCCCCCGACGCTATAAAAGTAATGGTGTCACTGCTGTCAAATCATGTTTACTTACTTTGCATCTATACAAACATTCACCTGCTTACCCGTTATTTTACTGTAAGAACCAGTTTGGGCCGTGAGACACATAGGAACCCAACAGAAGCTGGTCATAGACAAGTTTGGGTTGATCTGATAATGTAATGTTATAGAATAATGATGCCAACAGTGCTTGGACTGGTTCCCTATAAACCTTGTCACTGTGCTGTTGTGTCTTCCACCAGACACCCGAAACATACGTAGGGCCCTGGGAACGTAGAACTCCTGGAACATAGGACACTAGGACATAAGACCTTGGGAACATTTTGCCTCAGGAACATAGACCCTGGTAACATAGGACCTTGGGAACATTTTGCCTCAGGAACATAGACCCTGGTAACATAGGACCTTGGGAACATTTTGCCTCAGGAACATAGACCCTGGGAACATAGGACCTTGGGAACATTTTGCCTCAGGAACATAGGAAGCTGGTAAAATAGGACCCTGGGAACATAGGACCTTGGGAACATTTTGCCTCAGGAACATAGACCCTGGGAACATAGGACCTTGGGAACATTTTGCCTCAGGAACATAGACCCTGGTAACATAGGACCTTGGGAACATAGGACCTTGCATGAGCATTAGACTCCTGTAGCACTAAACCTTGGGAACATAGGGCCCTAGGAACATATGACATTGGGAACATGGGACTCTGGGAACAGTAGAACAGACTGAGCACCAAGTTATGTTCTTCACCACAGAGTTTGTTTTACATGTTGAATGCTGCGGTGTGTGTTGTTTGTTACTGCTGACCGCCGCTCCGCTCTGTCAATGTTTCATCGTAACACCTCGTAACGGCATAAAAAGTGCCATCCTTAATGTCCATCTTGCAAAAGTACCTGTCCAGTTACTCGTCCTGACTATAAGCTGAGCGTCGGTCCACCTACCGCTGAATCTCAAGTGGCCATTCTTAAATCAGTAGCCTGAGTGTCCTCGCATTTGATATATAGTGAACCATGACATCTGCCTTCTGTCAATAGATGGGCTGGTGAGCGAGGGGGAGTTCCTCGACATCACAGAGATTAAGAGGCAGCAGGCCGAGGACTATGAATGCATCACCAACAATGGAGTGGCTCCGCCTGATCAGCGCAAGGTCAAGGTCACGGTCAACTGTAAGTACTCCTCTCCGCACCCAACACCAGCTCCGGGGTGATAATTCAGCTCACACCATACCTCCCGTGTTACAGCACAGCGATGCATTAATGATACTGTAGATGCATTATTATGTATGAATTCATGCATCTTAATTTTGTTTTCTCCGGGAGAGAGAGGGAGGGAGGGTTTCAACCTTGTCTGCAACTCTGGGCTGACCTGACTCGACTTCTCCGCAGAGAAAGATGTGGACTAATTGCTGAATTTTCTCCTTCTCTTTGTCCATTCCTTCCCCCCTCGTTTTTCTGCGACAGACCCTCCCATGATCACAGACATGAAAAACATGCCGGCCCATTTGGGTAAGACGGCCATCCTGCGCTGTGAAGCCATGGCGGTCCCACCAGCTTCCTTCGAGTGGTACAGAGATGACCACAGGTGAGACCAACAAAGAGTTCAGCGCTGTTTTTTTTTGTTTTCTAAATCTAAACTGCATGTTTTTCCTCCTCCATTAAGCCGATGTTTTTTTACACATAAAGTGAAGGTTTTTGAAAAGTTCTCTACAGATGCCAAAAAAAAAAATCCTTTTGCATCAGAGTTGATGTTGAAAACTGAGCTTTTGAAGCAATCGTGTAAATCTGCTTAGACACAGTTGGGGGCTGTAGTGTTTAACTGTAGAATGCAATTCTTCCTCTAACCCACTCATTTTAAATGTCAGTCGGGCCGATCACATAGGTGCTGGCATTAACCGGTAATTTTGATTTGTGACATTGACATTTATTGTTTAGCGTCTCAGTGCAGCAGCGCGGAAATAACAGTGTGCCCGGTTAACATGTAGCATTTAAAACCATCAGTCATATCGCTGTGTTTTTTTTTTACCAGTTGTCAGACAACAAAAACAAATTATGTTAATGAGAACAGTTAAATTGTAAGTTCGGTGATATTAAAACACAGCATACAGCAGGTGATAATCACAGCGAAATGAAGGGAGCAGAGATTTAACCAGCTGAGGCTCAGGAGATTAAGCATCCCTCTTCTTGGATAATTTGTTGTTTGCCAACCAAAAGAGGACGAGGAGGAGATTATTGTTTTGGCATTTCAGTGTGAACAGATATCTTTAGAAGAGAATGATCCCAAAAAGCTCAAGTCATTTTCTTTTTTGCACATAAACAGCATTTTCAGATTCAGCCGGCATACAGCAGGCGCAGCCTTGGCCGCCGTCCACTCGCCTAACCTCTGACACGAGTATTGGTTTAAGATAATCATGTATGTTTTTTGCCATCTCCGGAGAAATATTGGCTTGTTGGAAGTCTATTTGCTCTCTATTACCTACACATAATCTGTCCTTCCAAGTTTGTAAAAGGTCCCAGAGAGCATAGCGGAGTGAGGGTGATTTGGCATCAGGCAAAGCAAGACGCACGAGTACTTAGACAAGCTTTCGCCAGCCAGAGATAGCTGTTAATAGAGTATAATGGGCCCCAGCAGGAGGTCTCTCTTATTTATGGACTGTTAGATTTCACTATTAGTACAAGGTGAGACGGAGCTGATGTGTGGAGGGGGACTGTGTTGCGTGGTTGTCCCCGGAGGGACGGAGAGAAAAAAAAAAAAGGCTCTCATTCGGGCTGAGTCACCAGGTGTGATGTTATCTCTCTTTTTTTATCACACTGTTCTTCTCTCTTCCTCCCCGCTTCCTTCCCCCGCTTTTACACCACCCAGGCCGGTAGAGAGTGACAACACCCTGAGGATCAAAAACGAGAAGACGCGCTCGCTGCTGCTCTTCACTAATGTGACAGAGAAACACTTTGGCAACTACACCTGCTTCGCCTCGAACCGTCTGGGGGCCTCCAACGCTAGCATGCTGCTGTTTCGTAAGTTAACACAGAAGTACATGCAGGTGCCATGCACACAATGCACGGTTTACACTCGTGCGCAAACGCGATGCTTTTCACAAAAAGTACGCTCACTTTCATCCCACGTGGCTATCAATCAACGTGCTGGAGTTTGAACAGATGTGGCACACCAACGCAAAACGATGCGTATGCACTGACGCACCGCTTTCCCCTCTTCCCCCCTATCTCATTTCTGCTCCGCACACAGCACAGCGTTTTCTTCCTCAGCCCTCTCCTCCCTCCTTCTCCCCATTTTCGTTATTCTCCGCCCCATTAAAGCTTTGCTTGCCTACATTACCGCTTCTCTCTCTCTCTCCCTCTCTCTCTCTCCCATTCGTCCGCGCTCTCACCCTCCATCTCTCGTCCATACACATTGCCGCATGCACACACACAGACCGTTGCTCCGCTCTGTCCCGTTACGCAAGAAGTTGTCATTTCACTCCAAGCCCAATTCACATTAACTGTCCCCAATGAGCGATTTCCTACCCTTCCATTTCCCGTCACCCCTCCCTTCCTCCCCCTTTAGTGCATTCGGCATTACCATCTTAAGTGAGTCCTTCATCTATCCCCTTTCTTCTTTCATTCCTTTACCCATTATCTCGGCCAGTCTCCCTTCAATGACTCACTCCCCCGTCAGACCCATACATCTTCCTGCTCTCTTTTTTTTTCCCCCACCATCGCTGCCTCCTCTGTCAGCCTATCTCTCCATCATCTGTCCTTCTGCCTCCTCTTTCCTTCCTAATCTCCCCCTGCCATCATTAGAACACAACAAACCCCCCTTCTGTTCTGGACCAGGCCCGAAAAATCGGCTCATAATCGGATACTTTTGTGGCATTTCTATTCAAACGCTGTCCCTCACTGTCACTGCCTCCCCTGACTTTGTCCCTGCTTTTGTCCCTCCTTTGTTCACCATTTTAAAAGGTGCCACATGTAGCATTTTAACATCAACAACCCACTATCACATCAAAATTGGCTTATTATTGTAATTACCCTCTACCAACGAGGCCATTACTGAGACCACTGGCGGCCTGTGCTACACTGTCACATTATGAGCCACCAGGTTAGATTTTGGAAAATCTACTAGACTGCATAATGGCACCAAACAGCAAGAGAGAGGGTTTTCTTGCAATTGTCCTTTCAATCATAGTGTAATTTTGTGTCCCAAATACAATATTCTTGATTGTGCATTGAATGATATTTGTAACCTGAGATTAACCAAGTTCACATACTGAATCATATTGTTCAGAGGACTTCTCACAGTGGACATTTAGACTTGTCAAACACGGTTGTGTAACTACTACTGAGGTGTTAATATACGTTCAATTCCATTTATGTGTTCCAGTTCCAAGGTCCAATGGCTTTGAATATTGGCACATGTGATTGGAGTGGAGCCATCATAAACATTATTAGTTTGACCTGTGTTTGGCAAGTTAAAATGTCAACCTTGAAGATATACAACATGTTAAAGGGAAACTTTCCTTGGTATCCTCATAATGTGGGCGGTACATGCAAATGAACAATGGTAAAACTTCCCTCACTGCTGCCTGCGAGCAGAAATCCCCTCTCACTGGCCAACAGCATTGGCGGACAGTGACCAGTGACCTTCACGCAGTCCAGCAAACTTTTGCTTTTGCTGTTGTTTGAACTACCGATTGTGCTTCTGCAGTTTTAAAGCCTGCTCCTCCATGGACACAAAGATTAAAACAGTTGGATCAAGAGAGGGCAACTCTAGTTACCAAGTAGACTCATAATTACTAATAACTTAATCATTAGTTACTCTGTCTGTGCACCTTCAGATGAAGGGAAACATAATATTGAGTAGTTACCGAGTAGACTCACTAATTAGTAATCAGCAATTATTGAGTCTACCTTGTAAATTCTCAGTATTATGTTTTGCTTTACTTGAAGATGCAAAAATATGATTTAGTCATGAGTAATTAATCAGTCATTACTAGTTCGTACTTCATTCATTAATACAGTATCTCCCAGTCTGTTCTCTAGTTACCCATTATTATTTCCTTTATAGTCCTTCAATCAGACTGTTGTGTGTTACGAGCCATCTCACCAAACTCAAACGAAGCGGTGCTGATCAAATATGAAACAAGATTCTGTCACTGCACTGCCTGTTTCTCACCTCAAATGTTCTCGAAAACATATTTTACTGTTCAGCTGTATTACAAGTAACCGTATTATTTCCTATTTCAAAGTGGATGAGCCCTGATCGCAGCAGTGGCTTCTAGTTGCTTTTGAGCAAAATGGAATACCACAGCCATCTTCTCCCTCTTTTCTCTCGTCATGTAGCACCAATTTCCAGAATATTGAAGTCTTTCCACTGAATAGACAGCTTAGTATTATGAAGAGACTTGACTCTTACCTATGTTACAGCCTTCTATATTTATCTTCATGAGTACGCTGCTTGAAAAGGGTCCTGACTCATATGAAAAGATACAAGGCTTCAGATGCTGAGATGAGTGGAAGGCTGCTGGAATGAAGGAAACGTAGACGCCATATCACTATTGTAAAACACGGACTGATGTGTTAAGTGTTTACAGCAATTATGCCAAGGTTTCAGAATTAATTTGGTGCATTGTGACTACAAGCCATCACATACAGAGACACCTTCCTTCTAGCATCTTACGTGTATTTAACTGTGTATATTTCCCTTCCCCCCTCCTCCTCCTGTCTTATTGTGGTCGCTCTGTTTTGCAGGACCGGGGGCTATACAGGGCCGAGGGACCGCTTTACACGCAGGGATGAGCGTCGGCGTGTGCGTCTGGGTCTCCCTCTCGGCGTTTCTCCTGCTGAAGGTGTAGACACATCCACCTGGAATCGTCCCTAAAAAACGTCCCACGGAAAAATAGCCCCGCCCTCCCTCCCCCTCCTCCCCTCGACGGAAAAAGGAAGAAGGAAATGAAATTCTTTAATTACGAACCCATCACTGTGAACAAAAATAATATGCATTAATTCCAGGAGCCATCGAATCATCGCATAAAACACACAACCGCATCGCTCCCCCTCCCACAACCTCAGCGCCCTCGGTTCAATTTCGAGGTCAAATCACTGTCATTATCACTTCTTCTCTCTCTCACACACACACACACAGTCTCTCTTTTCGTCTCCCAGAATGCCTTGCAGATTTGTCTGACTTGGTACTTCCGCCCCCACCCTCCTCTCCCTGTTTCCCCCTCATCATTACCACTTGGCTGATGTTGATAGAGAGTGTATATTAATGATTATTGTGCTGGTGATCAATGAGAAAATAGATAATCTAACAACTGGACGATCATTTATGTAATATACTGCATAGACTAATGACTCACCTACAATGTTTGCCTTATGGAAATGATAAAGTCACAATATAATGGTGGATATTTATGGAAATTAGAGTTATAACGTGGTACCGGCGGTCGTGTGACCTTTTGGAAATTGTCTGATTGGTGGCCATGTGAAGCGTCGCCCGTTGATCACACACCCACACAAACACACACATGTATGGATTTTTAATTTTAACTGTGTAGCAGCGAAGCTGCTATGAATGATGTCAAAATGTATTTAAAAAATAAAGGGTGGGTGGTGACGGCGTCGGTCTTAACTACCCCTTTCTGTAATTTGGGGGGTTTATACTGAGCTTTCGCATGTGGACACCCTCACTACCCAAACCTTTTTCAGCCCCCCGCCCCACCGCCCCTCTGTTCAATGTGCTCTGTCTAGTCCCCCCCTCGCATCACTATAGTGTTCTCTGCTCTGTGTCACCCCCGCCCCTCGACTCCCTCCGTCTTCCTCCCCAGTGTAAATATATGCAGTACAGAGGCCACGCCGGCGACCTCCAGTTGCCCGGCGCCGAACGACATCCCCCACCAGCCTCGACTACGCTCCAGTTTTCTGAAGCAGCAAGAGACTGTCCGGTGACAAAACAAAATCTTCTGTTTCGAAGCTGCAGCTCCATCCTCTTTGTCGCTTGTTGATAGCATGTACCGGTTAGAAATGTTCCTGTCGTGAGTCCATACTCCCTCCCTCCCCTCCCTCCCCTCCCCTCCCTGCACTGTGTCTGTTTTACTCTGCAAGGTTACCTGCTTTTACTTTTTTGGTGTTAATAATAGTACAGATGATGATGATGTTAATAAGTATTTGAATAACTATGAATAGTAATTCCATGTGAGAAAAAAAAAATGAACAAAAATCTGATGGTAATGAGCCGTGCGTGGGGAAAATAATTTTTGTACTTTACTCTGAGAAGTCACACACATTGAACAATGAAAAAAAAAAACACAAACAGACAAAAAAAAAAGATGTAAAGTTTTTCGAAGTGATGTGCTCTATTTTGCCATGACAAGCTTTTTAAAAATGCATTTGAAACAGTCTGAGGGATTATTTCATCCGAGTCCAGAGGCAGTGAATGATGATGTAATTTATAATTTGTAACAGTTTATGTATCGGACTCTTTTTTTTTCACATGCTGTTAACCGCATCACACAACACACACACATTTACAGCATATTTGTCCACTTATCATAGTGTGTGTCTCCCTCCGACCAGCTAGATAAATGATTTGGATCCATGTCAGTCTCTGGTCGTGGCCGCGAGTCGGTTCTTGTTCGGCGAGACCGCAGGGAGATAAAGATGTAATTAGCCATTACCTGTGGCTGGCTAAGTGAAGGAGCCTGGGCTCCACCTGTCCCTCCTGCCAGCTGGTGATGGCCCCCATAAATCAAGCTCAATCCTGCCACTGACAGGAATCCTCTTCAAGGACAACCTTCGCCTTGGTGCGCCAGTGCTGCCTCCAATGTGTACCTGTGACATGCAGGCATGGGCACTACAAAACCCCCATGGCACAATTATCCATCCAGTTCCCCCTGCACAGCACAAACAGTGGGAGGTAAGCCCATGTTTCAATACGGTGGCACTCGTTTCTCCGCTGAAACACTGTTCCACTCACATGCAGCGACTATATGCAAATTTGCCATAACGAGCCTGCACGGAGAGATGAGTTTACCCCGGCTGAACCCTTGACTACTGCGACCTTAAAGGGGGAATAACTCCGTATTGAATCAAGTGTCTGAATGTGTTTTGTTTGATTTTGTTCAAACCAGCAATAACCCCCTAACTCTACTGTGCAAGAGGTATCAGATATGGTTAAAGCTGTGGTGTAATATCTGAAAAATTTACCATTAACAAGGTATATCAAATAAGTCTGTTGTTGTACTTTTACTGTGTACAGTACTATGAAATGATTGTGACGCTCTGTTTAAATGGCCCTTACTCTAAAAACACTACATGTTGTACTGAAAAAGTCTTGCCATCCGCGGTGTAGTTGGGTTTTTTCCGTGTGACAGAACACACACACACACACTGTTTGTGCATGCATCTTGTTGCTCCAGAAATAATGACGGATTCCATTTCAAGCACAAGAGCAGGTCGTTTGGTCAGTGCTTTTCTTTTCTTCTCTTTCTCCATCACATCTTCATCCTCTCAGCATCTGTCTCTCGTGCTTCCGTTTTTTTTTTTTTGTTTTTTATTATCTTTCTGTTTTTCTGTTTCCCTCTCACATCCTGTACACACACCGTTCAATGTCAGCGTCCCACTGGGTTTGTCAGTGGCATATAACATCTGTATGTACATAATCTGTCGTTGATGAAGAAAAAGAACACAAAAAAAAACAGAAGAAAACATCAAAAAAAAAAACTAAACAAAACACGGACAAAAAAAAATAACACACTGTCATGTTTCTCAATGTGGGTTTGAAAAAAAAGCACGTCAATGTTCGTGTAAGGGTGGATTTTGAAAAAAAAAAAAAAAAAAGAAAAAACAAGATTGTATGTTGTGTTCAGATTTCTGGCTAAAAAGGGTCCAGATGGAGGGGCAATATGACTCGATTGACCATGGAGTGGTGATGGGAAAAAATAATGTGGGCATTTGTACAGACAAACAAATGGCAAAAGAACATGTTTTTATGAGTCATGATGTATGTAAATGTGTCACACTTCTGGTTGTGAGAGAGAGAGAGAGAGAGAGAGAGGGAGGACTGGAGAGGGTTTGGGCAAGGAGGCAGCAGATCAGTCGGAGGGTGGATGAGGATGCTGTTGAGGGAGCACCCGGTCCTGCGGGAGGATACCCTGACAATGCAAATCCAAAAAGCTGAGAGCCGGAGGGAGATGGGATGACACTAACCAGACAGTGAACTCTCCATTTAGGGGGAGAAAGACAGACAGGCGCTCATATTGCATTTCCAAACTTTGCGGCTCCCGGGGGGAAGGTGTACCACACACTATTTATGGTTTCACTATGTAATACGAATAGTATTACCATAGCCTTGATCACAAACACAGTCTGGCCTACTTGAAGCGTATAAATAACGCCCCAGCTGGGGTTCAATGAGTTTACAGTGATATAAACAAGACGTTTGCTCGGCCCCTAATTACATTCGGCGCACCCTGATGAGAAAACTGTTGATTGGCTCCTGTAGCTGGAGGTTATGATGATCTGTTTACAGAATCTTTGTTGATAAAGGTGCCATGAAGTTTGTGTTTTTTCGAGCTCACAAATCCAGCACGTAGATTACAGGACAAAGCATCGCATTGCACTATAATAGCTGTACTTTTGTTTGTCCCTTTGAATTAAGATTTAATTAACGGGGTTTACATAACTGGAGAGGAGGTGAACCGGTGTAGAAATAGGGGTTTGTACGATACATTAACTGTTTCGGTGCGCTGTGCCTTTGCTGAGAAGAGTCAGGTAACGAAGCTCTTCGGTTCACATCACTCCTGAACTGATGCCGTGATATAGTGAATAAACATGGTGCTTCAGGTCACGACTGTAGAACAGCAGGAGAAGTGTACAGTTAGTCCGGAGAAGGCTCGAATGTACTGCTCGCTTTGTTTTATACGTGGCAGGCTCAGGCTGGAGTCCTTCTTGCGACACCCTCCCGCCATAGAACAGATCCCGGACAGACTTTCAATTCAGAATGGAATGGTTAATCAATACATTCGACTGAACGGCTTTGGAATAGAGCAATTGCTCCCCGGGCCTGCCTTACCAGGTCCCCAGAAGCTGAATTGATCAAGTGTCTATAGACCAGCCTTAGAACAGAGAGCATAATTCATCATGCCTGATACAAGACACCCCTAATTGCACATCGATTTTAAGCCCTTCTCTGAAACTATTTGGGCAAGCTGTAATGTCAGCCCAGTAAACTATGTGTTCAGAGCTGCGGTACAGATCCAGTGAATAAAGAATTAATCGCTTGTTTTTCTCTCCGTCGGTCCTCGTTGGTGCTTGCGTTGCCGCAAAAATATATAGTGTTAGCCAAGCCTGCTTCCAAGACGCACAATTCGCTGAGTGCTGTAACGTTTCATTTCATTTTATTGGTAATGACAGAGATGTAACCAGGATCATTCTGCCGTTGCCAGCGTCAGCCGCTGTTGACACTGTGTATCTAGAGGCTTATATCTGGGTGTAAAGTACACAAAGATAAGGTGTGAGAGCGCAGAACAATATTATATGAAATTATATTTGACGGATTAAAATTTAATAGCGCGAGACGGAGACATGCAGACGTTGCAGCGCAGAGTCAGTACACCAAAAGGATATGCTACACAGTGACAATTACATATGAATGATTATCATTGTTCTAAATCCCCTGCTCACGTCCTTTTTACGGCAAAGCACGTCTAATTCCCATACATTATCCTAATTATCCATTGTTTACCAACTATCTACAGGCTCATTCAGTTCTCTTGGGCAAAGTCAATGTTGCAAGTCTATTAAGGCCCAGTACTTTTCCATTACCACAGCTAATGAGTGCATTAGTATACAGCGTGCCGGACAGGAGTGTGATGAGGGAAAAGTCTCCATCCGAGCAGCAGCACACTTCAGGTGTTTGAGTCAGTGTTAATTAAAAAGTCATCCGACAGTCGCAACAGGTAACTGTACAAGTTGAGCCGCCGTTTAAAACTTAGATTAATGCAGAATGCTGCGTTTACCGAGAACAGTTACACAAGCCCAGGTAGTAATGTTGTTTACCCCAATCACCAAAGTAAATGTTGGCAATGTAAGTTTCTATACGGAAACTTTACATTTCATTATGTTGCAACTTTACAATTCTTCAGGTTCGAATTTCAATTTCGTTTTGTGACAACGCCGTGCTTATGGTCTTGTTCGGTTTAGGCACAAAAACAACTTGGTTAGGCGAGAAAAAAATGTCAGGTTTGGTTTAAAAATTTCCGGTTGGAGGTGTCCCGACGTCTAGTCAGAAATATCCCGTTCGATTACCACAAACACAGGAGAGAAAATGTCTCTTTTTTACTCATTAAAACTACGCAGAGGTTTCGCACTTACTAATGTTGAAACGCTGTCCTGAACCGTGGTCATTGGCTTGGCAGCATTCTTACATAGCTATACCACCACCACCACCGTTGCCTCCTCAAGGAGATGTGGCATGAGGTTTAGAAATGTTGTCTTTGTGCTGTTTTGAATTGCACAGCGTCCCAAACTTTTTGGGGAATCTGTGTTTTGCATGTAGGTCTAGATCCAGATGTTCTTTAATTGCTATAGATAGATAGATAGATAGATAGATAGATAGATAGATAGATAGATAGATAGAGTCCAGGTGTTCTGTATATCATTAAAACCTCAGCTTGCAGCAAAGATGTCGGGCCCCAGAGCCAGCAGCCTCGCCCTCTTCCTCACTTGCGACCACAGATGGCGCCTTGTCAATCACTCACCTCTCCGAGAAACCGAGCGTCTGGCTAATTAACAGCGTGTCGCACTCCGTCCGTCGAGCGGCGGCAGCGTTCGCGCGGACCAGGCAAACACAATGGAGGCATCTCGCCCACCGCGTCTCCCCTAGTCATTAAGTCGCCCACCCTCACATCTCCAACATAGAAAGAGTCCCATTACTTGGCCTCTCTGAATCACCAGCCCACGCCTGGCATTTTCCCTGTCAATCAAGCGAGGGGTAAATATTGGTTGTGGTGTTGAGAGCCGACAGGAGAAACTTGGATTTCTTTCACATGTGACAGCACCAACTGGTGTTTTTGCGCTGATTTATATTGCAGTTATGAGGCGGCGGGGACGGCGGTGAAGTCACCGACGTGGGATACAAGTGTCTTATTACGGTGTGCGGCGCGCCGGAGGCTGGGATACATGACAGGATGTTTGATAGGGGGCTGGTCATGTGCTGTGTGCCTCAAGAGGGCCATAAGAGTGAGCAGACTGCAGGAGCCCTCGCTGCAGAGTAATGGAAAAATGTCTCATTTGGAAACTAATAACAAATTTTACCAGAAGAGAACCCACCGTGTATAATTGAGGGAATGAGTTGGCTTAGGTTAGTGTCGAATGAGGAACCCATCTCTCTCTCTCTCTCTCGTCTCTTCGTCTCTCTCTCTCTCTCTCCACACACACACATTTAGTCCTCCTCCAGTTCTTTCCGTGTGGAGGTAACCTGTAAGAAGCTCTGCCCTCCCACCCCTCAGCACCCCAGTTTGCCCACTCTGCCGTTGCTGATGTAAATGGCGTGTTTGTGTGTGTGTGTGAATGCGAGCTTGTGCATCTACGTGCAAGTGGTGTGTGTGGAGCTCCGTAATGAGCATGAGTAATTCAAAAGTGGGCTTCATATTCTGGCATCTGACGGTACGCGTGCATCTGTGTGTTTGTTGTCTGAGCCGCACAGGGCAGGCTTTGTGTGTTTCCACTCATAACACAACAGACCTGAACTGCAGGCGATTGTTACGTTTTTTCTTCAAGATCTCATCAATGTAAAACCCACGAGACCGATCAAAAAAAAAAAGAAAAATAAATAATAAGACTAAAGGAACAAAACATTTTGTCTCCCGCCCTGACAGATGCTCAGTGCTGTGAAGCGATGATTGTACTTTCTTTTTTTTTTTTTTTTGATTCGTCTGGTTGTCTTCTTTGACTTTTATTTTATTTATTTTTTTCGGAGTGTGTCTCTTTTCTTTTTTTTTTTTTTTTTTTTTTCAAAATCCATGAAGTGGAGTTAAAAATCATATCAAGTGGAGGGAGACAAAAAAATAAAAATCAGTTTTGTTTTTAACAGAACTCACTGTGTGTGGTTTGTTGTTGGACGCGGGGCTCTCTCTCTCTCTCTCTCTCTCTCTCTCTCTCTCTCTCTCTCTCTCTCTCTCTCTCTCTCCCCCTCCCTCTCTCGCCGGCGGCCCCTGCGGTTGGAAAGGAGGCGAGGTCAGGCGAGTGGCTTCAGCTTGCTGTTTGCTTCCTGCTGAGTAAAGAGCCGCTGCTTTTGTTGTGTTTGCAGGTTTATCTGAGAGGGTTTTTTTTTTTTTATCAAAACGTCTGCATGTTTGGTTTGATGAGACTCTGTCAGAATAAATGGTTCATATCAAATCACTTGCCAACAAATGATATAAATGTTATTAGTGGCTGATGGCTTCATAATAGAAATGATCTGCAGTCATTACCGACCATTAATATGGAAATTAGTCATTTTTAACTAGTTTGTCAGGGTTCGTTTTGATTAATTTTTAGCTGGGTTGTAGCTCGGCCGTACTCACAAGAGGAAACCCTCCACTTGTCCTCCTCCTGTCAATGACTAACATCTGTGTCTCCTCGTCCTCAGCTTCAGCACAGCCTCACATGTTTAGTCGTTTGCTGTCAAACAAAGCGATAATGGCTTTTTTAGAGTTAATCTGCTCCAATTAAATGTGATAACAAAACAGAATTCCCTCTGTTTAAATCCGTCCAGGGAGGATGAATCTATTTAGTGGAGAGAGGAAAAGCTATCGCGTTGTGTTCTTTTTTAATTTGTTTTGAAATTATGCGTCAGTAAATATAGTTTGTATAATTTCTGATGAGAATATTAGATACACTTACTGAGGATTCAATAACTCGAGACTTTGCATTAGTCCAAGCAGCTACTTTAAATGTGCTATTTGACAAGGCTGCTGTACAACAAAGGAGTGTATTCAGCGGATAATAGGGTTTGAAAGGGTGAAAATGACCTTTACCGATACTGTTAAGTATTATCGCTTTAAAGGGGAACGTTAAACTGAAATGCACTGAGATGATTTCTTCACCAAGGCCTGACATTTTTATCTCACGCCGAGTGATTCAATCTCATTTGAAACCGTTTTCTGTTTAAAAAAAAAAAAAAAGTGACCTGACCGTTGAAGTTGGGTCACAACTTCCTTAAACTTCCTTCTGTTACAAAAGCAAAGTAGTGCGTTAGGTAATTCTTCCTTTCAGTCACTGCAATCAAAGTGTTTCACACAGAGGATCCCATGTTGTTTTCAATTTAAAGTGACTTTTCATCTCAAGCTGAACGCGCATTATTAAACTGTAATAGCACTTTGAAATGCTCGGGGGGGAATGTTGTCTCACGTCTCTTTAATAAGCACTTGTTTCTCAGATAACTGGCTGTAAATACAAAAACATTACAATCATTCCTTTAGTGATGTTTGATTACTTAAAGCAGCTTCAAGGAACTTTGATGTGATCACTTCAGCGCCTTGTTTGAGAAAGCTCTTGATCTGGTTAGCGCATGTAGCCTATTTGTCTTGGAAACAAGTGAAAGAAACATGCAACATATTTATTTTTGTATTTTTCTTTTTTTTACACCTTAAAGGTGCGATACACAAGAATTTTAGCTTACAGTGCTCAAAAGTGTACTAAAAAGATCAACAGAATGGGAATAACATTCCTGACGATATGACTTCTGTGTATTGTGTTGCAGGGATATCAACTGAAGCTAGCATGCTAACCAGCATTAGCCCCAAAGCTGCTGTGCTAACACTCGCACGGTGCTCTGAGCTAGTTGCACGGCTAAATGCGCTAACTAGCTAATGGCAGCTACAGTTAGCAGTTACTCCAGTGACATTTCCCCCCCTGTTTGTTTTGAATATTAATTCAACAGGTGGCTAATTCTTACATATTGCACCTTCAACACTGTTTGCAGGATGTATAGCATTGCAGTTTTATTGCAGAACTGTACCAACAAAAAAAGTTGTTTAAATTTTTAGCATATCTGATCCTGATAGGTCAGAATCCGACCGAATGACAGGCATTAGGAATGACTATAAAGAAAAAGTTCTGTCCCTGCAGATGTATTGATCATGTAGAGGCGTCAGTATTAAAGGGGCTCTGTTGAACTTCTGTGTTGTGCTGGAGGCCGGTCATTAGTTTATGTCCGTGGACTTGGACAAGTCTAAACTTACATTAGCTACTGCTGCCCTCTGTTAGCGATTAGCGGAGAGAGGCACTTAAAAAAATCAAATCCTGAAAAATCCGACCCGGGTCCTTCACAAAGAAACTCACAGTCCAGCAGCAACTGAAACAAACCGTCCACAGGCTTGTGTGCAGACGGCCAAGAGAGACGGGGAAGGTCTCATTTTTCATGTCGCGTAACAATCTGCTCACATATGGGCAATAGAAAAGTGATTAATACGAGTAAATTGCAACAAATTGCTACATAAATCCACTTTAAATTGAGAGTATTTCACCAGTTAAAAGTTCCTTGCAGCACATTTGAGTATTAAAGTATGTTTCAAAATAAAACTCCATTAACAAGCACTTGTTTCTCACACCACAGGCCGTAAAAAAGCCTCTGGGAAAAAATACATTCCTTTAATCATAATAATTACTTAAAAATGAACTACCAATCTTACAAATCAACTGTTTGAATGATTTAAAGAGTCTTGGCACGACTGTAGACGAACTTACTGCTTACTGTGCACTGTGGTTTTTCTTTCAGCTAGCAGACAGAGTGCCTCGTTTTTTTTGTGTGTGTGTTTTTTTTTTTCTCGCCAAGATACTGAATGTTTTTTTTTTCACCCCAATACTCTGTGAGATTCAGGCTTCTGTTGAAGAACGACCTATTAATGAACCATCACCTCTAACCATTGAGTGCAGCAAAAGAAGACGCTGACACCGTCACATTTTCTAAGCACGGCGAGCCTCCGACTTAAAGAGCGCCTGAGAAATGATATCACCACTCGAGGTCGGAGTGGGGAGCAACGGCGGCATGGCAGAACTGCCTCGACTGTGTTTGCTTCTTTTGCTTGCAGGCCAAGTACCAGGTCAGTGTGGATACGAGTCAGTCATGATACATAGTGTGTTGCCATTTTTATAAACTCTCGTCCATTTATAAGCATTTATTCTCGTGTTTTGTGTCCATTTCAAACATCTGATTCGTCCTTCTAGAACCAAAGATTTCCATCTATATGTATTTACATGCTAACTTGTTAAAATGTACCATCTGTGACAATAATCAGTGTTGATGCAGTGAGACACAACTTTAATTAACATACTGCCTCCACAGATGAAAAACTGAATTAATTAGTGTAGAAATCTCGCTTTGTGACTTCCTTTTAATGACTAAAAGTAGAAGGTAGAGCGACGCATTCTGTTTTTTGGACCATCATTTTCTGTGCTCGCCGGTCGCCTTTGTCGCCCGCACTCCAATTGCGAGCGACTGAGTGTTTTGCTTATCTTATCTGCGGCATTTCATCATCGCACTTAATAATCACTTCATCACACTTAGCCAGACAAGCAAGTCACCACAATCGCGCAGATCTTCCAGAGCTTTTCAAATCTTTTCTGTGCTCGAGTGTGTCTGCGTTAGAGTTTGTCAAAACAGCATTTGTTGTCGAGCGAAGTTCGTCTCATTGGGAGCCATTCAGTAAATGTTTTGTGACTTGTGAAATTGTGCTAAGTAAGACTTTCTATTTTGTCATTCTGGTGGTTGAGCTTTCAGTCCGATTGTCTTTGTCTGGCAAACCTCGCTCTCGGCTGTCACCCGAGCATACTAAACGCACGTTTAAAGTATTTGTCGTTGACCTGCAGGTCTGCGCTGGACTTTCTAAAAGTTCCTTGTATGACACATTGTATTAATGGCTCTGTCTTTAGCCCTGACAGCGACCCCAGAGGGACTGAGGGTCAGACAGTACCCTCCGTCTCTCAGTGTGATGCGGGGTGAGACGGCAACCCTGTCCTGTCATTTCAAAGTTGAATCCCTCAAGTACGGGGTTCAGTGGTTCAAAATGAAGTCGGAAAAGCAGCTCATCGCAAAGTCAGCCAGGCAGAGCGTTGTGGAGGAGAATCAAACCTCGTCCCTGGTGATCACAGAGGTAGCACCGGAGGATTCTGGGTGGTATTACTGCGAGGTGAACGTCCTGCAGAAAGACCCAGAGTGGGGCAACGGCACCGAGCTGGTCGTCCTGGGTGAGAGACACATTTATTTGTTACAGAAATTCACGCTTGGGTTACGTTGCCCTGTTGGTAATTACATCTCATTTGTATCTCTTGTGCACCAGAGTTGAGTGCGAGGCAGCTCGATACGAGCGCCGGTGCTGGACCATCACCGTAAAAAGAAAAAAGGGCCAGGATGAATCTATAAAAAATTCAAGTCACGTGAAATTCCCTCAGAGTTCATCTTTTTGCCTGAACAGTTTCATGACAGATCTAGAAATAATCACCCCGGCACCACGCGCAGTGCCTTGTATCGATCTTGCCCAGGGAATTGAAACTCACCAGAAAACAAGGCAGGGAGGGATGGTCAAATTATTATGTGGAAATCCTTCATGCGGAAAAAAGGCTTCCTTTGGATTTTCTCTTGATGCAAAGTCAGGTCCACTAAATAACAATTGACACTGTGTGTTTCTTCCCATTTGATTCCCGTTTAACAGTTTTATTACGGACTTACTCTGTTTTATACTGTTTGAATATTTCTTTCACGATTCGTTTTATCATAATGGCTTTTTTATTTTTGTTGTAGGTAAATCTTGCAACGTCTGTCTTAAATGAGGCCTTTACGGGGCAAATGGTAATTAGAGGTATTAGAAGAAGTAGAAGAAGAAATAGTAGTCATAACTGAGGGATGATTCAGGAGAGCAATTTAGAAAAAGATGCTTCAGTCGTGCAGGGTGTCTTTTTGTGCTGCATGTTCTGTTGGACTTCCTTTTTCATTATGTCTCAATGTTGGCGTCGTACTTTTCCGTTAACCACAGCATGTTGTTGCATGTTTCGTACGTGCCGTATCAACACTTCTACAATGTGCTCTGAAAGTACGGTTGCACCTGGCTGCAACGGCTGACAGGCGAGAGACCGCCGTCCGAAACCATGAATGGAAAAAAACAAAACAAATGGGTATTTTTGACGAGATCTCAGGACAAAATAAGTATTTTTAACCAGACAATTGTTAATTAACTTGTGTCCAAACCTAACCAGGCCATCAGCACAGCATTGTAACAACATAAAATTGAAAAACGACCAAAAAGAAACGTAAAGTTTTGACTTGTCTGTGGTTTGCAGAAACTTTGCCATGATTTATTCTGGTGATCGTGGCTGTGCAGTTTGTGCACCGTTCTTTGATTTCTTAATTCTTAAACTTAATTCCTCCTTGTTTTTAAATACATGGCTGCATGAAAAATAAACTTTTAAGATTGTAATTTTTGTAAATTCCGTCACGTAAGTTCAGTGTAAAGGGTCACATTTAATGTTGAGTCGAATCAATTAAATAACTAGATGCGTGATCTATTACAGGAGAATAATAAACACTTGAAACGCTAATTATGTTTACGTAGAAGTTCCTCTTAACTTTTGATGTAACTTTTTACTGAATAAACACACGGTGTTTATGTATGAGTCTGAATTAATTAGATTTAATCAGACTGACTTATTTAATTTATTCACATTGACTCGACATGATAGAAAAACGTTGCCCTCACATTAAACGTATGTAATAAAACTGGACAGAGAAAATGTTCATGTAATTAAAATACTTATCATTGTTTTGGGCAATTATTTCTTTTTTTTATTATTTTTTTTTTCTCTATTTCTGTCCTACTTTTGTTGCTGTATATTATTATTTGCCGCTGCAGTGACCCAGTTTACCAGTTTCAATTATCCTGATGTGTTTACTCTGTTTCTGACTCCTTCCAGCACCACCCTCTGCTCCCAGAATATACCTCCAGATTCCCCCGGACCCACACACCGGCCGGTGGGCTCTCTTCTGCCTCACGGGGGGGTTCCGACCCAGCCAGCTAACCCTCACCTGGACCTACCAGAGCACAACGGCCAATATCGATCAGCTGTCAGTCACCAATTGCACCCTTCCTGCAGTCGGCCCTAATGGTAACCTCTCTGAGCACCCGGCTGACGGAGCCCTGCTGTCCTCAGATTGGCTGTTGGACTCGCTGCCTTCACGCCGGCCACAGTGTTTCCAGGTGATGGACAACCGCAGCCAGGAAATGTTCCTCTTCAGCGTGTTTGTCCTCCCGCCGAGACAATCTTTGGACACAGGAATCACCTTCACGTGTGGCGTGCAGGACCACCCCGCCATGAGCACGCCTCTGACTGCCTCCTTCACTTGGGGTAAATAAATAAAGTCATTTTTCCAAATGAAATAATCTCGCACATTAGAGAATCATCTTGGAGGCTCGCCGCCTCTGTGGATTTATTTGTTTTTTCTCAGTTTAAATTCCCAGCTGGAAGTTTTTTTTCTTTTAATGATATCCTAAATGTTTTCCAACATGAAAATTACAGCCATCAGTTTTGATCATTTAACTTTGCTTAAGAGAAATCATGTTTTTCTTCAGTCAATTTGGTTCGACAGATGGCTCCAAATATTATGATTCACGCTGTGTGCTTTGGAGGAGAGAGTCTGTCGGAGGTATGAATCACTGCTGTGATATATGTAACGCACATGTCGTTGCAATTTGGGACAAAAAAAAAAACAACATTGCACCTAGTTACTGAATACATCGAACGCTGACCCAGAATCTGAGCTCAACCCGAGTGACTCGAACTGGCTGAATGCACCATCAGGTTAACCTTTAGCTTCCACCTGCTGTTAGCCTGAAGAAAAATACTCCTTGGATGTTGACTTTCCCCTGAAACCTACAATTCAGGACAGAGTAAACAAGCTCTAAACACATTATTGACATATTACTACATTTAAAAGTTAACATTTGTTTGCAAAAGGTGCTAATTTAGACATCCAGTAGTTATGGAGCAAAGCTAGCGTTCACTTGAAGTCAAGCAGACCCGACAAATGTAAATCCAGTTAATGATCTCATTTCAGGGAGGGAGCTCTTTACCTGCTAAACCCTAAGCTCGCTAATTGTCGCCGACTTTGACTGTCTGCCGTTTTTTGCGCTTCATAAAATTCCCCCTAATGTTTCCGACGACGCTCAAACGTGGAGAAATCCACCAGTTCACACAAAGCGGTGCGTTTCGGTCGGTCGCCTGCTGCTGTGACTTCTGGGACAGAGTCAGAGAGCGAGGACGGAAGTCGGTGAGTGGGACTAAACATAAAGTGAATAATGCTTTGATACATGACCTTGTGCGAACATTAGGGCCTGAGTCGGGTCAGCTTTTTCCTCAGCGGTTATGGTTGTTTAATGGTACGTTCACCACCAGGGAAGGATAATTTGTGTTTTATTTGCATTTTTCGCATCAGTGTTTATTCATCTCAAACAGCCCGGTACATTAGCTGTAGGCTAGCGAGCAACATTAAGTACCAACGGTGTGTGTGTGTGCTTGAATTCAGCTCTGAACTCGGCACTAACTAGAAAATCAGCTTCTCACTCCTCTTTTACCCCTCCTCCCTCCCATCTGCGACGTTACCTTCATGAACTGAAGTACATTTCCACTACGTCCGCATTAAAATGTATAAAAAAACATGAGACATTTGTTATATATTTTGTTTAATTTCTATTTCATTTGGCCACGTGTCACTATAACTTCTGGGAAAATACGTAAAACGACGTGTCAGGATCCCCTTTCACACTCGACAAACAGCCTGCCAACACCTGGCTTTTGTCTTGACTGTGAATGGGTTCAGTCGGCATTCACTCCCGCATCAGCTGACACTGCAGCATTGTTACCGGCTCCAGCTCTGATCAGCTGTGATTAAAGACGTGACACCGGTGTGGATGTGCTCATTTCAAGCCCTTTTCTGGCTTAAAGCGACTACGTGCATTGCGGTTAAGGATGCTGGCTTGTTATGTGTCATTCAAGCTTCGGAAGTCCACCGAAAGGATTTTCTTGATCTCTGGAAACCCAAAACACCTCGTGCCGACTGTGCCGGTCCTGTACCTTCCAAATAACCCCGTCTGAACCGACACAGGGATCGGGACGACGGGACGACGGGGACGACGGGGACGACGGGGCCTCACACACCACACGTCATTTGTTCGGCGTAGGCGCTACTTGACTGTTATGTGGGTGAAACATTGATCATTCCAAGGCAGCAGATTGCCTGCAATACTGCATACTTGAACAAATTAATGATTTTTTCCGATCAATGTCTAAACGCCTCTCCTGCCAGGGAGGAGGCGAACGTCCATCAGCCAAAGCCAGTTCAGCCTTCGTGATTTAATTCTGTCGCGCTCAATAACGTGATAAGTCGGCGCTAATCAGTGTTTGCCTTTGTTTCACCCCATTCTGCTCCCCTTTTCCAGACGCCTCCCCTAACGAGCTGATTTTACAGTTGAACATCCTCAAGATGTGCTTCCTCTCCGCGATGACTGCGCTGCTGTTGGTGGAAGGTGAGTGTGCAAACCTTCCGAGCGAGAGTTACAGGAAGTCGTTCAAAAAAAAAAAACATATTTAATTTATGTGATCTCGCACTCCACAGCGGCCAAACATGTCTGCCTGCGGGGAAAATGATGTCGGGCCATGTGAGTACAATATTCTCCTCTGCCTTTGGCAAACACGTCGTGTACACACACACACGCGAACATGCACGGGGCTGTTTTTCTTAGTGCCCTATCCTTGTAACCTATCACACATGGTTAGGAGAGAGTCAACACTGACGCAAGGACCAATTATTGTCTTCCAGGAAACACAGGGTGAAATAGGAGGGGAAACCAAAGGAGGCCCGCCGGGTGCTCAGTGCGGCTCATCTCGGACGGCCAACCTTTGACAAACAGCATCGCGCAGATCAAGAGAGTCGCTGCTGAGAAAAATGAGAACTCATTCTGACCAAACAGTTGAAGTAAATGTGCATCCCTCTTTTGAAAGTCCTGCCGTTTTTTTAAAACCTCTTGCTCTATATTATTGATGCAACCCCAATTTGCGTTTGCGACATCCAAGCTGTTTATCTCTGTAAGTCGTTATCGCTGCGGCGTGCCGGCTAATGTGTTTTTGTTCTGTTTTTTTTTTTTTGATTTGCTCATTGTGTCTGCAGCTGGAAGTGCCGCTCGTCTTAGTCACTCGCTCAGGTTCTCCGTGTCAAAATGAATGCTTCATGCATGATCCACCTGTCAAACTGATACAGCGATCAGCTCAACCTCCGCGCGGGCCTAATCCTCGCAGAACAGGATTACAGCCGATGCCAGCGCTCGCTCGTGCGATAGCATTGTCTAAGTGTGCAGTGTGTGCGGGGCGAGATCTTGATCCACGTGTTTTGGAGGAAGTTCGGTTTTAAATTTAGGGCCTGCGCCCACGCACAGCCGACAGCGCGACCGCCGCCAGTAATAATGACCAATAAATATAGAGCGGGGTGATGAGTGTGACGTGTAACCATGTTTGTCATAAACAGGCGTTTTCTGCTCAATAAACTTGCTCTGAGTCGCTTTTTTTAATCCTCATTTTTTCTTTTTATTTGAAACCACTTCTCAGAATCTTCACACAACATGACACAGCGGTGATCTGGCGATCACGCCCGAGTCCATGTAGCACAGCGGATATTTACATGCGGCGCTCACGTTCGTCACTCGCTCTTTCAAAAACAAATTAGTCCTTATCGCTCCTCTTCCACACACACACACACACACACACAATTTCCTCGCACCCGACTGCCCCCCATGCAAAACAATCTCAATCATAAATGACGTAAACGTGTTGTTATATGACATGTTTATGAAAAAAGTGCATCTGTGGCCTGATGCTTCCTCGTCTCCCTCTCTCATGAACGCTCACACACACACACACACACACACACAGATGTTTAAATTATTTGCGTATGAAAATATTGTTTTTCTTTCTCATCAGTACAGCTCCTGTCATAAAGCTTTCAGGCAATAAATCACATCTATTCTCACTTATTTTCACACGCGGTGACAACTTCGGTCCCGCGGAGCGAGAAGGCCGCTAATCAGATCATATAAATACAAAACTGTGTAAACTGCAATCTGAAGGAGAATACAAAACACAAGATGGGCACACAAAATTACATTCATGACACGGTAAACCCGCACGTGTGTGACCCGCATACTGTACACAATCTGTATTTTGCAACACATATCACTTTCAGCTTCCTTCTCCTTCTCTGCAGTTTTTTTCCTACCAAGATACGTGACAACAGACGAGCCTGTTGTTACAAACAGGCCTCACGGCGTGTTCAAAGCCGGTAGCGAAAGCTTTATCTCTTATTGCTCAAAGATGGCTGCTCCGAAGATATTTATTTTGTTGTCCTTTCCGCCGCGGCACAACACCTGCAGCTGCGTTAATGAAGATCTGAAATCCTGCTGTTCTGCATGAATATTTCATTTGCACGTGTCGGTACAAAGGAGCCTGTCTCCGCGGCTGTACACATTACGGCTGTGGCCGGCTCAGACAGTCAGACGGAGGTTTTCCTCTTTGTTTCCATCAGAGGGACAAACAAAGTCAGGCCGCCGCGTTTACAGTAAGTCTTATGTGGGAAAACATAAACACGTCCTTAATTTCCTGCTTCGAGGGATGAAGATATAACAAATTAGCGAAGGCAGCTGCTCACAGCGTCCTCTCAGTCAGCTTAGATAGTATTGATCTCCTCTTGTTTGTGCTCCTTATCTTTTGCAGTCTTGTTACTTCCCCCCCACAGGGCCTGGAACACGTGACAGGACAGGCACCTGTGCAGGCGACTCTTAACCCCCTCCATCACGCTGCCCACGTTCCCCCTCACGGCGGAGGAGGAGAGGTAGAAAATGAGCGGGTCGAGACAGGCGTTGAAGGTGCTGCAGAGCAGGGCCTTGTCTCTCCAGTCGGGGCTTCTCCACGTGATGAAGCCGACGATGTGCGAGACGTTGTAGGGGCCGAAACACAACGCGAACACGAGCAGCGTTCCCAGAGCCATGCCGATGGCCCTCAGGCGCCGGCGCCGGTCAATGTGCTGCAGCTTGGACAGAATTCTGATGAAGTTGATGTAGCAGTAGCTGCAGATGAGGAAAGGGACGCAGAAAAGTACGATGCAGAGCTCCAGGCGCACAGGCAGGAGGATGTTCAGCTGGGCATCAGTGAAATTCTGATAACAAACTCTCCTCTGATTGTCGGCGGTGGCCGAGGAATTGGGGCCTGAAGTGGCAGTCGGCTGGTCTTCCTTGCCGATAAACGGCACAATGAACACAATGCTCAGGTTGAGGAAGGAGAAAATCCAGAAGAAGATGCTGGCGGCGACGGCGTACACGGGTCGCCGCTTCAGGGTGTGCTGGATCGGGAAAGCCACGCCGAGGTAGCGCTCCACGCTGATGGCGGTGAGGAAGAAGGTGCTGTTGTAGATGGTCATGTAGAAGATGAACCCAGACAGCGGGCACAGGGGGTAGGGCATGTCCCAGACCATGTCGTTCACCACCTCCTGCATCTTGAAGGGCAGGAAGAGGAGGAAGAGGAGGTCGGAGATGGTGAGGTTCAGGAGCAGGATGTCGATCGGCGTCGATTTCTGCCTCACTTTCCTGCAGAAAGTGTAGAAGGCCAGGATGTTGGCCGGGAAGCCCAGGACGAAGGTGATGATGTAGATGGACAGACACAGCCCAGTGTGGCACTCCTGCATGGTGGCCTTTGTGGAAGTCACTCAGTCAGTCAGGAGATCGAGATGTGTCACATAACGTCCTTGACTCTGGTGGGAGTGAATACACGGCGGCACGGCGAGGTTTGATCCGTCAGGCAGTCGGAACCGCAGGAGACGAAGGCTTCTTATTGGGTCAGTGGCCTGGAACAAACCCGGCGAGACAGCGTGGTTTTCCTGTCCCCACTGATAAACCGACGCTCATCGTTTCCTCGAGGGCTTTGAGCTCTGCTGATAAGAGAGAATGGAAAGAGATTACCACACTGCACAGCGCGCCGTGTCGACCTAGTGTCCGTTTGACACTCGGTTTTAAGACTGTTACACTTTTTACACATTAAATTTTAGCCTACAAGCTGAAAGAAGCCAGAGATAAACTCTCCTTCCCTTTTTTTTTTTTACTCTATTCCCTCTTAATTTCTTTCTATATCCCTACTTCAGAGTTTATTGCGGAGCTGAATTATCTCTTAATGAGGAGCCAGTGTTTTGGTCCGGCACATGGGTTTGTATACAAACCGTAATATTGTGTTATTGCTTCCTCGCCGTCGTAAATACAGAACATTGGTGCTTTTATCATTAACTCCCAGCCCCTGTTCTCCATATAAGCACAAATACTGGACATGTTGCGAAAATGATGACCCTCATAAACATAATGACTTAACTACAGCGAGGAAATGAGTCTCTCGAAGCCTCACAACAGGCTTTTGTCACCAAAACAATGTCTGTATCTTATTGCTGCATCAGAAACCCTAAAGTCTGAAGGAAAGTAGTAGATTCTGACAAAAAAAAAAAACTAAAAGAAAGGGAAAATATGTATAAAAGGTGATATTAAATTAAAAAGCTAGTTTCCTTACCCTCAATGCAATGAGCTGCATCACATCAGAGTGCCTGTGTGTGACAGAGGCTCGGCTCTTATAGTCCTCACAGTCCAGTGACAAAGCAGGGGGAAGTTTTTTTTTTTTTTGTGACTCTTCTTGCGAAGGAATGTGACGAAACCAAAGAAGTGCCAAGCGACTTTGAGACTTCCTCTTTTGTGCGGGGCTGCGGTCTGTCAAACAACGTCGTTTTTCAAAAGGAAAAAAAAAAAGAGAGAGAGCAAATTGTGGCTTACCTTATTCCGCCGTGTTCCTCGGCACACCCACATGTGGCGATTGCTCAACTGTTTTATTTGATCTCCTCTATTCAGCAGCCCTTCAGCTCCTACCTACTGTCGCCCGGCACGTCCCCCTATTTACATGATAATCTAAACACCCAGCGCAGATAATAGAAATTATTATTAGGGAGATACTGCAGCAATTTATCTCCCACGCTCGGCAAATACGGTTTCCGTGGCAACAACTGGCCCTCTTTGCAGTACGAGTGGTGCGCACGGCCTCGGCGAGCCTGTCTGATCGCAGGTTATTAAATCATATTTAGTTATCCGTGCACGCTGCTCCGGCACCGTGACATCAGCGAGGAGGAGAGGAAAAAGGCATTTGACACAAAAGAGATGACCCGTCGTCGGAGCAGTCCCTCCCTTTCACAACAAGTGGCGAGGGCACCGGGGCCGGCTATATGGTTTTCCAAACAGACGGCCCCTGTTAGCGATTGCACACAAACATAATAAAAAAAAAAAAGAAAAAGAAAACATGACGTGTGGTTTATTCAGAGAAGATGGATGAGACATCATTCTTCTTTATATATCCGGAGCTGGACATGTGACTCCGGTTATTGGGTCCAAGTCTAATGCAAGACCCAGGGAGGAGACGTCCTCAGTTAAAACAAGTCATGTCCTGTGTCAAGTCAGTGGAAACTGCAGCGTACAGTCTTTATAAACAGAAAAGATAAGGTGTGAGCAGTGATGTGAAGACTACACAAAAGACAAGATATCGTGGGTAGAAATGAAAGTTATTCATACAAATAATACTTGAGTAAAAGTCTGAGAGCGTCTCATGTTGAATGTACTTAAGCATCAAAAGTAAAAGTAAATAATACATATAGTGTATTTACAGGTAGGTAAATGTTTTACTTTGACTCTGATGCAACTAGAAACTAAAAGTATGGATTAAATGTAGTGAAGTAGAAGTTTAAAATAGCTGAAAATGGAAATATTCCAAACCAAATACCTCAAAATTGTTAAGACAATTGGAAGACAAAAACTTAAGTAAAGTATTTGAGTAAATTTACTTAGTTACATGTCATCGCTGGGTATTAGTACCTGTCTAATTATGACTTAATTTATCAAACCTGTTCCAAAAGTATGACAGTGAACTGAATTTATGTTATATAACTGTTGATACTGAGTGAAATAGATGAAAACTAATGACCTTATAAACCTCTGGAGACCTCACGACATCTCCAGGTGTGTTTGTGCCAACCAGAGCGAGCATTTTAGGCCAAAATAATGATGTTTTATGAATGATAACCAAGTGTTTTTGTGCCTGAATCTAACCAGACCATAAACACAGCACTGTCAAAAGTGAAACTTAAAGAAACCTAAAGTTGCAACATAAAGAAAAGTAAAGTTTCAACATAGATCCCTCGCATGAATGTACTTTCCACACATTATTTAGGGACTGGGTTGCTAATCCTGTTGCTGCGATGAACACATTCAGGGCTCTTTAAGCAGCAGTGCGCAACTTTGTGGAGAAAAAGAAACAAACGCTGACGCTCTGGGTTGTTGTCGGACCCGAGCCACGAACCCAGAGCCTTGAGATGAGCCTCAACATTCGACCGTCTTTCTCCAAAAAAGATGCACGTCGCTGCTTTAAGCCGTATATGTGGACATCAAACAAACATTCAAGTCATCACGTCTCAAGCCAAGTGACACGTCTTTAACTTCCAAGTGGAAGTTGAGTCTAAAGTCATTTATTTTCTGTCTGCAGCAGGAGTGAAGTAAAAAAAAAAACGTGGGTGTTAGGAGTCGGCGCTCTTCTTTATATTTAGCGCGTCATATCACTACAGCGGGGTCGAGTTTCAGGTGAAACAGGTGAAGGCGCTGCCGGTTAATTTCATGAAGTGATAGAAAAGAGCTTTTGAAGTAATATTGACTCAGAGGTGTAGAAAGGATCCTTTTGATGTTGCTTAATGTATGTAAATCACTCTGAGACACTTTCAGTCGAGCTCCGTCTTTAAACACTCGATTCTAATGTGTGAGTTTCTGTCTGACTCTGCTCCTTATTACACATTTGTCAGTCCGTCGCCTCCCACCCCACCTATTGATCTTATTCCATAAACCTCCTTTTAACTTCCTCCACCCCGCCGCGCTCGGGACAAACGAAGAGAAAAGTGAGTTTCGGATATCTGCTGTTTTATGCAAGCTGGTTTGTTCCACTGTGACAACTTGTTTTCTGAGGAATGACATCAGGGGGTTTTTCTGAGATGCTGTTTGAGCACAAACTTCACTGTAACGCAGGTCAAACCCGCTTCTGAAATTAGCTGGAGACAAGTTCCCCGTCTTGGCGCGAGACAGAAGAGCAAATCGAGGAGGAAATGCAAGACAGGGTCCCATTTTGCACTTTTTTCGCATTCCACATTTGACTTGTTTTTTCTTATCTTCCAAAAATGATATCAGAGGCAGAATATCATTTTTCACATTCGTCTATTAAAGTTGTCTCCACCGCCAAAGGAAAGTCGTCTCCATGGGGCTGAATGTGTAATGTAAGGCGTGTACGGTCGGATCATTGAGCTTTCTCCCCATTTGGTTAATAGGTTTAACTGCAAGAATTATTTTCGGTGTAACACAGGAAAGCAGGAAGAGGTGGAGCGAGGCTGTAGCCACGATTTTAGAAATGACGTCCCCTCACCACCTAACCACACCGAATGTGTGTTTTTCACACATATAAGTCTTCATTGAAAACTTTTTTTAGTATAAACAATACTCCCCCAGGTTGCTAAAAATCCCCCACATGACCTCAGTGTTCAAAGTAATGAGTACGACCCTGTGGAGGAGTACAAGCAGACTGTCCTCACGTCCAGTGCATCACATATGACAGCTTAGTCAGCGGCCCAGTGCTTCAAACTGTCATGTGGTGTGTGGTAGTATAAAGAGCGAGTCGAGTCCATATCTGAAGGTGAACTGAAGTGCTTTAACGTCATTTGAGCACAACAGTGATGCAGCACTGAAGTGCTGAATTGACGTTAAAGCATCACCCTCGAGGGTAATATTGCGATTATACAACTAATACCAACAAAAATAAAATGTATAATCAAGATACATCCATGTTGACGGACAATTTGCGCTCAAATTTTAAAGGTTTTTGCGAGTGTGCGTCACGTTTCCATGGAAACAAAATCAGTCCCGTCAGTAGACTCACATGTGTAATGGAACGTAGTTTACCACTACAGCAAGTAGTCCAACCCACAGTAACGACCTAGCAACAGGAAGGATTTTCTAGTCCCAGATGACGTGGTCTCGGAATTTCCCGACCTAAATCAATACTGCACAGATCAACAGAAAATGCTTATTTTTATCACCCAAGTTGTAACAAAGATGATGATTTTTTTTCTTTTATATTTTTTATAAAACGTTTTCACCGCGGTCACAGTAGTGTCTCTCACACCGAAGGGAACAGGCTCGGCCCTCTCGGCTAAAACGGGACACTTTATTCTATAAATGTGTCTTTGGCAGCTGACAGGTGGTTTGTGATTTATTTTCATGAGTAATAAATAACGTTTCTAAAAAAAAATGATAATAATAAAATACTCTTCGCGACTTCGCGATAAAACGTTAACGTCAGCTCAGAGTAATATTTTGAGCAATGAGTCAGGCATGCTGTCATGCTGTTTTGAGCACGTTCTAAATTTCTTGTTGACCAATCAGATTGCTCGGTGTTGTATAATTTAAGACAAACCACAATCTTTTCCTAAACCTGACCATTTCACAACATTCAATAGATCAACTCAATCAATCTAAACTCAAAAGATCATTATGATCATTACAAAAAGAAAAAAAACATAAGAATATAACGACAAGGAGATATACACAATAGTCACACAATTTGCAAGTAAAGGCCTTTTAAACTGTTGTTTTACATCAGATAATTTGATTTTAAAACAAAATGTATGTTAATGAACACCATATAGTTTTGTAAAAGTCTTAAAGCTAGATAATCTTGTTTGTTTTTTTATTATTACAAGGAGGTTACAGGCAGGTTTGACATCAAATTTCTAAAATGGCCAAAAGGTAGAAAAGTATTGATTTTAACAAGCTGATGTGTTTTGTTCAAGGAGTCAGGTGAGCTAAAATGAAAGCAGTAAGTTCAGAACCAACTCCAGGAACATAAAGCAGGAGTCAGTCAGCAGAGCGGGTCTGATAATGACGACAGTCAAAAAGTCATCATATGCTAAATGTTTGTCAGCAACCAGACATATTCATATGCATATGTATTATTGCTAACCTGGCACAGAGCCCTTAATGCTAGAGGGGCTAGAAAACCCTCACAGGCTGCACACCAAGCTGCCGTGTTTGATGAGTCGGGAGTGAGGCCATGTTGCTCAGGAAGAACGACACCCCAAATGCCATTTTATTACAGTGAAGTGACAAAACCACGGATCCGATAGGGGAAATCTGGATACAGCATCAGCGGAGGAGCGCCGGTCATAAAGCTGCTCAGCCTGAAAAGTTCGACTTTTTCTCAGACTAGAGACTTCTGCCGGCCGAGCAGCTAGCTTCTGGTTTAGCCCTCCTGTAACTTGAGATGTGAGAATAAAACAATTTAAATTTCAAATGTTATCAGACGGAATGGATCAAATTCAGAGAGTGAAATGGGCCGGGATTTTGACACACTTTTGACAGCCACCTCTTTTACATTGTAAGCTTATGAAAAAGTCTTATTTTCGGGGCCAGTGGGCCTCACGTGTCATTGTAATTACACGGTTTGGCCACCGTGTCAATTGGCTTCAAAACACGGCACTGTTGCTGGGGGAAGGAGGGTGACGTTATTACAAAGTGACAAAGTCCAGGGTGGATAGAGGGTCAACAGAAGTTCAAACTGCATCACCAGAGGCTGCTGCTCTTTTCCACATTTTCTGGAAACTGTGTTTTTGCACTGAAACCCGACCAAACAGCAGCGCTGTCACAACATTAAACAGGGCAGGGCATTTGCTAATGACACAGAGGTTCCGTACGTGACGTCCAACACGTCTGACACTTTCCCTGATGTGTTATGATGTGCTAGGACCTGATCAGGTGTTGCAGGCATGTGCGAGCAAAAGGGGATTTTCCCAGCAGCGTCAGGCAGCTTGAGTGGTGTGAAAACAGGTCTTGAGTGGCAGCGGCAGACCCGCAACCCCGGGGTGCTTTTCAGAGTTTTTTTTTGGGGACACTGCGAATGAAGTCAGACAAAAGCTGATGCAACAGGATGATATTTGTGTAAGAGCGTACAAAACAGAACAAGGACACGGCTCAGACGCGCCGTGTTGTTGCACGGAGAAAAGCCTCCAGAGCGGCGGCGGCGGCGGCGACGTGTGTGGTTACTGAAGCAGCAGGAAACAGAATTATACAGTACACAAGCGAGGAGGAAGATTTATTAGCGTGCCGACGTATCAGGCCTCCTGAATATCAGAAACAAATTTATGCGGGTTCCTCTCTCCTCATCGAGACAATCCATTAAAAACGTTAACGATTTTTTTTTTTTCTCTCTCTCTCTCCTTCAATTTTACATTTTTGTAGATTCATATTTTATTTCACCAAAATAGATGCAGTTTATTGCTCTCGCTGATTCCTGTTAAGAATCCCAGAGGCTAAATAGAGAGGGTGGGCAATAATGCTTAATGGGGCCGCTAAACTATAAATGAATTACATTAGTGGGTATTTTATCAAGGAGTCTTTTTTTAGTATCCCGTGGGGGGTTTTGTGAATATTTCATCAAAAATAAAATGTGTGGGAAACAGCAAATTGTTCTCGTATTAATTAACAACAAACTAATATCGCTAATTGAAAAACTGCGACAAATAAGTGGCCTTCAGAAGCCGGGCGGCGCGCCGTAGCGTGATATTACCCTGGAAAATAAGCCGGCCGTCAGCGTGTCCTTGTGCTCGCTGGGAAAAGGCTACTTTGAAGTTCAATTGACATGGCTGTTACGAGCAAAGTGTCAGAGCGCTTGTGTTGTTGGAGTGCACAAACACGGGCAGCGGAGACGAGAGCTGCTCTGAATGTGGTCAACAGCCCTACAAAGAGCAGACGCAGGCGGGGGGGGGAGGGGGGCTGGGAGAGGAGAGGAGGCTGGAGATGATCGAGTGTGAGAATAAGTGGACGTGACTGCGCGCTTCCTCTTCTTGATTTATTGTAAATGAGGTAGATACAAATAAAAGCATGGCCGTCTGAGGTCTTTTTGAGAAAGAGGAAGGAACTACAAAAAGGCTCAAATGTGCAACAGCGTTCAGACATCTGAAGAAACCGACACCGGACCTTCCATTTTCTCATCATCCGCGGTTCTGCTGCTGTACCGAGAAACATTATCATCCATCAGAAGAAGCACTCAAGTCCTTTACTTGAGAAGGAGTTCCAGTATAACATTTAAAGACTATGATCAGTCAAATATACTCCAACGTATAATTCTTAGAGTAGTCACTCTGCAGAACAAATGGCTCTTACTGGATATATTGTTAGACGGTTAGTACTGAGCTGTATTCTGTTGTTGCAGCTGCTCAAGCTGGAGCTAATTTTAACTACTCTACAGTAAGGTAGTTTAATTCAGTGCTTCCTAGGGGCCGGGCCCGCCCCAAAGGATCGTGAGATTAATCTGAGGGATCATGAGATGATTAATGGGAGAGGAGACGCAGGAAAAATAACTTATGCTAAACAAAATTCTCTCACACATTTCTAATAATCTTTTGGGACTAGAACAGTTGAAACAATTGAAAACCCTCTGATACTCCTTTGTTCGACTGAGGCGGTTCGTGTGCAGGTTCGGAGCCGGCGCCTTCTCTGGAACCGCTTCTTTGCATTTCGACAGCCAAAGAACTGGCTCTCGGTCAGGAGAACTGGTTCCAGAGCGCCACCAACACTGTGCTGGTCTAGGACAATGAAGGAGCCGAGCCAAGGACCAACTAAAACCGCTTATGACTGCCATTTTTAAAAACCTGAGCTCGTGTAGCCTGTTCTGATTTGTCAACGAGAGACTAAACACCAGATTTTTTACTGTGGACGCAAAATGGAGCAACAGTGGTCCGAGGACCGGCCATGTTTGGATGCCAATGTAGGTTTGCAAAGTCAGGAGCAACATTAAAGAGAGTTGATGTCGTCCCCCATAGTTGTTCCTCGCAATGCTGGGAAACTGGAGACGGATACAGTGACTGAATGATGTGGACTCTACGGTGGCTCACATGCCTCTGGAAAAGCAAACCGGTTCTCAAAAGGTTTGCAGTTTGAACCAACTCGGAACCAGCATCCCTTTATCGTGGTCGTACTTACGTATTTCTGGCCTCTTCTCCAGGGCTAGTTGCAATTTATCAGACATGTTATCAACTAGAAATGGCTTTTTTTATCGAGGGCGGTGCCATCATGGTGGCTTTATCATCACAATAGTTTGTATATTTGCAGTCCTGAGTTTTCCTTTTCAAATGACAAGTTTGAGTTTGTTAGAGGCGACATGAGTCAGCCTTCTTCGTCCCAAGAGGTCTTTCAAGTCCGCTTGGTGTGTCTGGGCCCTGAGAGCTCTGAAATCTACAATGTTGGAAACCACTGGTTTCGTCTTTATCAGTGCATTGTAATATGTAAAACTACTAAATCTTAATCTTAAATGTAAAGTTTCCTGCTGCACTGCTGTGGAGTAGAACTATAAAGTCGCACATAATGGAAAACCTCAAGCGAAGCGCGAGTGCAGCAGAGTTATACTTAAGGACAGCACTTGCATTTCATTGATCTGAGGCCTAATGGGCTGTATCAATTACAGTATGTTGTTGACAATCAGCCGTACATTAGCCACACTATTTCCATTCAGCTGAACATGGGAGACGGGAGCCGGGCTCGCTAGCTCGTGCAGCTAATTTGTCCAATTTCACACTTTATCTGTCCAGCATCTCGCGGCGGCAGACTCGTCTTATCAGCAAATTTGTTTTGGTCCGGAACAGAGGAGACGAACCGTTGTCTCGCACGGGGCCACAACAGGTGAGACGCGACACACGGGGAGTGATTGCCACCGAAATCCGCTTCCATCGTCTTCTTTGTACGACCGCAGCGCGTTTGAAATAAATAGTTAATTGCGTTACATCAAGTAGATATCTCAACAATGAGGAGATTGCGGCTCTGTGCTTCATGGACTCGAGCGTCCCAGAAGCCTCCACGCTAATCCCTCTGTTAATACCCAGAGCATGAACCTATAAGCTTCCTTATATTTTCGGCGAAGGAGAAAAAATAACAACATAATTCTCCCGTCCCGACAGAAGAGTTCAGTGCCTGCTAAGCCACCATATTGCTATTTGAAGAGTGACTTTGCATCCAACATCGCTGGACTCATTTTATTTCCCAGTGACACATTCGTAAAATAAAGCCTGCTATGTCGAAGAGATAATCTTTTACATTTGGCTGGGAGCCTTATCAAGTATGACCTAAGTCCAAGGAACAACTGTTCGAGGACAGAAATCTGTGAGGAAAATAGACGACAGTGTGAAAGCCCCGGAGGCTAAATAGATTTTCAGCCCCTTGGCTCCCCGCCCATTTCGACTAATCAGTTTTATAATGATCACATCAATTCCTTTTATAGAGGCGTACCAAAAGGGAAACTTTCCCGTAGTCCCGTTTCAAAGAGCCGTGCAGTTTACTCTCATTGCCAACATGCGCAATTAATATTTCAGCCAACAACATGTGGTGATACCCTGCTTTGTGTCAGTCTTGTAAACACAGAAACCAAGACTCATTTTCCGTGTAACTTTGTCGGCTCGTGATCAATGTGCACATTTTTCAAAACTTCTCTCGCGACTGGGAATGAGGCCAAGTCACACACCTGTACAATGAACGCCCGTCGTGGGCGTTTATTGGGTTATCTGCCGTTGCCGGGAACACACAAAGTGGTTGTAAAAGCAAAGCTGATACCGCGGCTGCTGGATGTATGGACAAGTGTACGGAAAAGTGGTCAGAGATCACAGACGCACGCGCCGCTAATGTTTGAGGTTCCTAGGTAATAATGCTCCCGCGCCACCTGCCCCTTGACTGTGAGACAGAAAGTGATGAATATGCGCGACGGTAGACTGCTTGTTGATTGTTTACAGGGCTCGTTGAACTGTGCTCCGCGCCCCGCCGATCTATTATTACGCCTTTGTTTGAAAACCGGCCTCCATTGTTTGTCTGCTTTTTTATTTACAGTACAATTAGATCCTTGATTACCAATATTTCCAGTCGTGGCTTTCACACAAAAAAAACCCCGTCTCAATTAATCAGCCGCGATTCAAGGTCTTGAACAGAAAAATGCTTTTAGTCAGTCCAGAGCCGATAAAGAGAGTTTAGTTTTTATTATTCATCAGTGCAAGTGCAGAGCCCGATAAATACGCTGAACTGAACTGATGGCAGAGCCTAGATGTTTTAAAGCGGCTGATCCTCAAACCACGAGCTTGGATCGCGGAGATATAAATGTCTTGAAAGATCAAAAAGCACAGTACTTGAAATGCATCTCATTATGGGAGCAAAAGAGAGTTGAATCAATGGTTTTGTCAAACAGTGGGGTGATTGGCGAGATAAAAGGAGCCCCCAGATTGGACCGGAGCCGCGAGACGGCGGCATCGCACTCACTCCGAGAGGTCGATGAAACTTGAAAGTCACGACTCTTCTGATTAGAGGGTAAAATTGCTCTATAGATGTACAAAATACACCTCTTTAATATCTTAGCAGCGCGATGGCAAGAAAACAACCGGGCTTTCGGCGTTCAGGTGAAATTTTAATGACCACAATTTGGGAGTGCTTAGTCGAGGAAGTTAGCTGCTGATGGCCTGACACCAACACTCCTCTGTGAAATAGCTCTAATACTGTACCGCTAAATTCTCAGCAAACTCTACAACTACGTCTGGTCTTACTCCGGCCATCTGTCGGTGCCAGACCTAACAGACAGACATGAAGATGTAAACCATTCTGCAGAGGTGTGAACAAGAATTTGGGATAAATTGATTGCTCAGCACATCAAACATCTCTTCCTCTGAAGCCAAACCTCAGGTCAGGACAGCTGGTAGCAGAGAACCTGTGATGGATTCGCACAGTGACCCTTCACTCTGCTTTAATCTCCCACTTTGATCACCCGAGCGTTGGGCACGCGGTGCGATATGCCGCCGAAAAAGGGGGCAAAGGATCGTCGCTGTTGTGATTAGAAGGCGTCAACCTGCTGTGAATCGTGAGCCAGCAGCACGTTCAGGTGTAGATTAACGTCTTCAGACTATAGACCATTTTTCAGATATCTGTGTACTTTACTTGAATATTTACTTTTCCTCCCTCCATTGTACATTTTTGTTCAACACAGGCCCATTACAACAAGTCCGATTTCGACCATCACCGAGTTGAATCCGTACTTCTACTTGAGTGAAGAATGTGCGTACGTCCGCCACCTCTGTCATCTCATAAATCAGATGGTGGAGTAAAAGAGCATTTGGTCTTCTTACATACAGTTGGCTGAGTTGTCACGGCCGTGCCAGATGTAGCCCGCGTTCTGGCGCACAGATCTGGACCATCTGTGGACTGTGATTCATCGCTGTGTTCGGGCTGAGTAAGTGGGCGGCGTGGCCATTTCTGGAGAGCAAAATTTAGAGATGAAACACTTTCAAAAATATATTCAAACAACCAAAGGAGGAATAAAATAGCAGTTTAACGTGTGTCTCAATGGTGTTCTAGCTACCTGGTTACTCTCAGAGCTATGAGAGTTAAACACCCGGTTGTGTTAAGAAGTCGGCAGGTTTTGTTACTTACTGATTTAGTAGAAGGAATGCTGGTTTTTACCATCTCAAGTCCTGCCAGTAAGGGGAAACTCATATCAACGAGGGAACAGGCCGTCCGATCACTCACTCTTGTTTTACCTCGGTTTCTGTCACTCCTCATCATCGCCTTCTTCGCCTCCTCCATCAGCGGGGTTTTTTTTTGAAGTGCGGAGTTTTCATGGCTATTCCACTTGTTCCTCCGGACAAAACAATTTCTATTTCTGTTTTGATTGCGCAATCGCAGGCGCACTTCCTGTATGCCGCAATCCAACCCCTTGTTTTTCTGTGAAAAACCCAGCCTAGGTTTAAAGGTTCAATATCAAAATGTTTATACTGTTTAGGAGTTACCGTTACCTAAAGTTATTTGTTACTGTTGAAACTGGGGATAATATAGTAAAGGTAATCAATAGTACATCCCATGTGCCCGTGAAGGCCGTTTGAGTCCACTGCAGGAACCGTAACAATGAGAACGACTCCACACAGAGGTCATTTACAAAAATCAGTCGAATTGAATTGAATAGCTATTGATTTGAATTTAAAAACACCCAACAATTTAGCTAATCTCCCTCACCTGGGCTGTGTAGGTGTGTTTTCATCTGGTTTGATTGACAGTGTTGGCGACTCGGTCACATTGGCGATTGTATTTAAACCATGAATTTGTGACATCACACCCTACCGAGCTTAGTTAGCACCGCCCACCTCAAAATGGTGAGAAGAGCACTGACAGAAAAAATAAAAATACAGACTTCTCTCATGTGAAATAACCCAAACTGTCATAACAGAAAACGATGTGTTCATGTTTAACCCTGACGCTTGTATGTTTTTAGTCTCAAATCGTAGATCAGAGGATCTTTGAATAGCTGCTCTGATAACTCCTGAATCAAAGCATTCATATGGAAATATTAGTACTGACAAGAGAAGATGCATTAATAATTTAATCCATTATAGACGTTATACACTATAGCGCCTTGTAAAGATTCAGGCTTTTAGGGTTTCTTTATATAAGCTATTAAACCTGCCTCCGCAGAATGAAAAGATGAATAAAAAATAACGTACATTACAGTGTTTCGGGCTTTGCTTGCTCAGCTCCTTGTGTGAAGGCACATTAAAGGCTGATAGGACAAACAGCGCCTTTTATAGGTCAGCAGAAATGTCATTTCCTAAAGACCTCCAACGTCCCCTCAGAAAATACTGTCCTTATCAAAAGCTGTTCAAAAATATATGATGGTGAGCAATTTTATATGAGTGAATCCTGCCAAAAAAAAAAAATGTGTAAATGTCACCGTTCACTCCCCCAAAGGCATGCTTAATACGAGGCCACGTGGCGGAGCGGTGGCATTTTGGAGGGCAGAGATACTCAAAAGGGTCTGCGGGCCGCATTTTGTAACAAAGAGTAAAAAAGAAAAATAAGCAGGAACACGTCGGTGCTCAAACGGTCTGTTTTCACGATCAGTTATAACTGTTTCTGATCAATTATTTGGTATTAAATCCCAGAAGCAATTACAAATGCCTATCACGGGTTAGCAGAGACTAAAGAGACGTTTGTAGATGACTCAGTCTGGAAATGAACAAATCACGATTTTAATAAATGAAATGAAAAGCAGGAAAAAGGCCTCAAGAGTTTTAATGTACCCCTGAACAGCAGCGGCGTCCTCGTGCAGATGTTTGCTCTCTGCGAGGGTCAGAATTTCTAATCGTGACCTGTCGTCCTCAGATCTAGGAGGAGGAGGAGGAGGAGGAGGAGTGGGGGAAAAATAACCTGCCGTCACAGAGAGAGGAGAGTCACGATATCATTTATCATATTGTGTCTGTGGAGAAAAAAACAGCACGCAGCTTCAGACCGTCTCTCCTGGAAGGCTTTCATTGTGTCGCATTCGTTTTTTTTTTGACATGAAAACTGTCAAAAGAGAGCTACTTTCGCACCTCTGCACAGACAGAGTCGTTGTGTGGGTGGAGCTGGTGTGAATATTAGACGTTAGGATGTTACAGCATATGTCGGAAAGGTGTGGGGTCAGGGGAGTTCAAGCTATTCGACCACATCCAGTACAGGCGGCTTCAGGCCCTTCCACGTGCAGTATATCTCTTTAGTTCAAAGTTTTCAAGGTTTCTGTTGGTGAGGCTTTATATTGACCTTCTTATCCAACATTTATACGCAGCATACAAACACTTAAGGCCCTGACGCGCCACGCCGACATCAAAGAAGCAGCTGCGATGAAGGCAAACTGTTGCGGCGCCTCACATCTCCTGTGTCTCAGCCAAGAAGCTGCGCCCGCATGACAGGAAATACCACTCTGCGGATACACAAACCATTGTTTTTATCAAGCAGGGTGTTTTTTTGACAGCACTCTCACTAATATAGCCGCGTCTAACGGAGAATATGTCTGATGAAAGTTGCAAATGTCACCGGCAGACAGGCAGAGGAGACGAATGAGGAGAAACTGCGCTAAATGTGTGAAATCATGGATACGAAAGCGACGGGCTCTCTTTTTCGTGCACTGATCTGCTTGCCCGAACAGCGAATCGCTTGCCGACGAGCAGCCGATTGACCAAACTGGTTCGCTTGGAGGGCCAAGAGGAAAACGTGATGGTGGATCAGGGCCCAAAAGCAAAACACCTATTGTGTTGTTAAGGTGCTGAATGGTTCTAGGATCCCAAATTCCCTTTGGATTATGAGATATAATCAACAATCTGCATATTTAAATTTTACCTCCCGAAAAATGCATTGACAGCAATTTAGGTCATTGTGTTATACACTGATTTTAATTTCTTTTAACTAGAAACATCTGGTGGGCCAAATATAAGAAGAAGAAGAAGAAGAAGAAGAAGAAACTTTCAAAACCAAAGTTACAAGGTGCCTCACAGAATATAATAGCATACAGTACAAGAAAGACAAAGTAAGCACATAAAATGCAATAAATTCAGATGCCTCACAAAATCCAATACAGGTGCAAAGAGCAGTAAACGAGAAATATAAAACACAGAGATTAAGACTTTGAAAATACGTTGTGCAAACGCTCGTCTGTGCAGGTATGCTTTTAAAAACTTTTCAAACTGTGGCACTGATGATACTTCGTGGCCGACCCTGCACTAAATAAATGCTTTATAGCACACTATAATGTGCACAAATTGTATTGTAAAGCATTTGTTAACGCCGAAATCATTCACAGTCGGGTTTAAAGCTTTTAAAAACGTGTTGAAACTAGCTTTCAGAAATTGAATTAATGAAATGGGATTGTTTCTGCCCAATGTAACTACATGGTATATGATTGGAAACATAAATTCAACATACCGTTTCAATCGTGATGGTATCTCAGGTGTTTATACAGCTTATAAATGTTACAAAAGACGGTAAACATAAGGTGTCACCTTTTTGTTTATGTACGTTTTTGAGAATATAACATTGGAGATTGTCATCATTACAATAAGTATATTTTTAAATAATTGTTTCCAAACCCTACAGTTCTTCTTAGACCTGCAGGTAAACTGTGACCGAGTAAACGAATGTGACTTGGGAGTTGGGAGTTGATACTACAATCGGAATTGTTTAATGAGCTGCTGAGATCGAGATAAATTCATTACAGTTGACAAAAACGTCAATCAAATCCATTCTCAGCTCCTCCTGCGGGCGCAAGCGATATATTTAGACATTTTTTTAAAGTAGTCAGGCTGAGCTGCCGAGCCCCAATAAGTAGGGCAACACATCCGTATCAAATAACACACAGCCGCACACGGGGTCCACACACTGCACTTAATGAGAATGCGGGGATGTAAACAGGAGGCTGACCCAGACTATCAGCTGATAACAGGTTACTGATTAATGTGTTGGCATGGATGACGGCTGACATACTGTACACAGTGCGGTAAGTGCGCACGAGGCAATTTAGAAACAGTGGCGTTATTATTGTTCGGCAGACTCCGTGGTTTACAATGCTCTGCGGCACGGGAGCTGTGGAGCAGCGTATCAGCGGCTGCAGCTGTGCAGATATTGATGCAGTTATACAGCAGTTCAGCTGTAAAACACCCTGCCTTCAGCACATACACTATATCTTTGTCATGACTCTCTGATAAGCAAATCAGAGGGAACCCTGCTCCTTCTGTGCTGGTCGGGCTTTAACAAACACCCACAGAGTGAAAGGTTTTTACAAATGTATCCTGAATGTGGCATCTGGACTGGGATGAAGAACTATTTTTGATTGTGTGTGTGCTTAACTAGACAAGGGAGCGGATGAAATCTTACACCGTACAAGTCAAGCCAACAGCAGAGTGTAGCCTGTGTCCTGCAGGGTATTTAAAGAACCGCTGACAGCCTTATGATAAAAGGTATGTGGGTCTTCACTGCGGGCATGGCATGTAGGACAGAGAGCGGCCTGCTCGTTTCATCAGTTTCCGACTGCACAGAGCACCAAACCTCACCCTGACGCCGTCAGAGGAGTGGAGCAAGGCACTCTCAGGCCTCACTTTAGCTAACGAACTTGAAACTCCTCTGAGCAGTTGGTCCCGCTCTCCCCACGACTGGATTCATCCGCTGATCGCTGTTGGTATGTTGGGATATTTTGATCTGTTGTCTACTTGAAGGTGTGTTTGTCAATTAACTGGCCTGTAGTGATGTCTGCAGAAGGGTATCAGTGACATTTGACCAACTTGTCAGGAAAGCCAAAACAAAAAATGACCTAAACATGTGGATGACATTGTACTTCACGAAAAAATATGCTGACATTTATTAAAAAATATGTATTTTTAATATATACGCCACTGCACCTCCACCCTTTCAGCCCCACATAGTTCAGAGTTAGGTCTTTTGGTTTTTGATTAATATCACCCGACTGGTTTAGAATGCACATTTGCCCTTTTCGCAGTGGAAAGAGTTATTCATTTGAAATACAGAACATTACTAATTTTCACCCAAAATGTCACTCATGCACCTCTGGCTCTCATATAACACGCTGTTCCTCTAGTCGGTACACTCAGGGGGTTTTTGCAACCCATTAACCAGAATAAATGCTGCCAAAGTACATTTTTCTGCAAAACCAAAGGCAATTTTGTTTCATTAGGTTCGATGTCGGCTTAAAATATCTGTTTTGGTCGCCGTGAATGTGGCCCACAGATGGCCCGACTTCCCGTCAAAAAAAAAATCTAATTTCTGTTGCCACATACACAGAAGAAAATTGTTCCAAGGTCTCCTTAAAGATGTCCAGTGATGTCACTCTTACAAATGTTGAAACACCGCGGTCTCTCATCAAGGATATCCACTGGTTTGGCTCATACTTGCTTTGCAGCTTTGTCACCTCTGACTCGACAATTGTTCCCACCACTTCCTGAAATAAGAGTCACATAACAACAATGTGATGAGAAAAGTATTTGACACATCACTGTGGTACGTAGCCTATGACACGTACAGATTGAATGATAGGCCTGCTGATTAGCATAAATATTGACTGCTAACATTTCATCCCGGACGCTGGGCTGGGTTTCTGCTGCTGCAGCCTCACTTGGTCAGCTTCGACCACCAGCTGTGACTTGTTCACTCACACTACATTTTAGCATTTACATCAGTCATTGTCCAAGTTGCTTGTAGTCTTGCTTCGAACAAAGATCTACCAGAAGAGTAACATCCATCAACTTGTCATCATCTTGTGACAAACCAAATTCCTCCCAAAAAATGTTGATGTACGTGTTAAATGTGTTAATCCTTCATTACGGTCATAAAACTAAAAACAAGTAAAGGGCAGAGCTGTAAAAGTGGATCAAGAAGCACTAGATACAATATGAAATCTACCATCATGCACCCCATTCTGTTAAGCACCCTCCCTCTGACTGTGATGCTTCCATTTCTCTCCTCACTCACATATATTTTTAATGACTCGTGCATCTGCTCTGTTTTGTACAATCATCTTTCTTTTTCTTCTGCTGACTTTGGATTTTTTTTCTCTCGCTGCAACACATGGCTTAATTACAGGCAGAGCTATCTGCATTTCGAAGAAACGGCTCGTTCTTTGAACTTCTTACAGAAGACGTGTGTGCTCGTTATCATCCGGCCACTTCCTGTCTGTGGTTTCGGTTTCAGGTTTCGTCCAGCTCGTGTGATATTTAGGGACGTGAGAGGTGTGAAGCGAGATGTGCGCTGTCGGTGCAGTCATTTTTGTTTTAGTCCTCCTTTCGCTGCAGCGCATTGTGCATCTAAACTACAGTATCTGTGACAAATTGATTTTTTCATTGTTGTATTTTCATGCCCCAGAGGAAATCAAAGATCTTTTTTTTTTTTTTTAAAAGAGCTTTATAATGCAAAATCTCTACTGAGACTTCGGGTTCGTTTCTGTTTCACTTCACAGGGAAACATCGGTAAAAGTGCCCGTCTTTATTTGAAAGAGAAAGCATGCTGGCGATGTGATATGAAACACAACATGATACGCTCAATCGAATCAACAAAAGAGTACGATAAAAAACACACAACTCTTTGAAGTGATTGTGTTTGATATGTATCCCTGAGGGCAGCACTTCACCTTTAAGCGTCGACAGAACAAGCCGGTGACAACTGAGGATTTCCTCGTTGCCGCACACGACTGTGTTTCCTTCCTGTGCCTCTTTTTTTTGTGTGTGTGTTCTGGACTACAGACGAGAATAACTTTGCCTATGGCTTGTTTTTTTAATTTCGGCATTCACCATCAAAGTCGCACAGATGGCGAAGGCCTGGAGGAGAGAGATGGTAGAGAGTGATCAATAGATAACCTCCGCAGTCCTCTCACATGGCTCCCCCTGGTGGGACGATGAGGCATGGAGTCCGTGGCTGCCACGGTGCAGTTTTTTCGCTGTATGATTTACATTTTAAGACACCACCATGTAGAGCGATTTACAGTTAGTGAACTGTGGGGGATTCGCTGTCCTGCTCAAGGACATTTTGACTCGATGTGGCACAGACCGGAGCGATAAATTCAGGGTCATGCCGCCACTTTAAAATATTGAGTGTTTTTTTGCGGCCGCCCCGGTGTGCAAAGTTTAATGATGAATTTGTTTCATTTCATATTCCTCTGGGACTCGTATTCATGTGACATTTCACTAAAGGGGGGTCAGCGCACGGAGGCAGAGGTTCAGTGACTTGCTCAAGGACGCCCTGACAGGGATGGACACATGGTTCTCAGAGGACTTACCACTTCATTTCAACGGCGATATGGACTTATGAGGACTACCGTGCCTGACCTCTTTCTTTTCCCCTGGCGGTGAAGACACATCGCCGTCGCTGCAGCGAACACAAAAAAAAGGCGGCATCATGAATTTTTGTTCACTTGGAGATGGTAGATAATTGGACTGAACCCCGTCTGGGCCTTATGTTATTTCAAACTATAAAATGCCATCGAATCTGCAAAAAATATGTGCGCCTGCTGAGCGAGACTGAATTTAAATTAAAATTGGATTAGGATTATATTGGCCATCTTGTGGTATTAAGTTTCCCCGCTCAAGTCTACGGCGGTCTCCTGAGCAAGATCAACAGCGGCTCTCGACAGACTTGAGACAGGAAACGCTCTCTCCGCCGCAGTCTGACACAGACCAAAACGAGGATTCATCAGTGCTAAAAAACGCCCTATTTGCACACACTGCGCTTGAGTTATGTTTGCCTTTAATTTATGCCCTCCAAAGGGATGCGTAAACAATTACAATTACTTGCAGCAGTCACAGTAAATCACGTTAAATCAGTGCACTAAAACAACGCGAGCAGATTTACATGCAAATTGGCCCGGGGAAGGTGGCCACATCAGTGCTCGGGGGTTTACTGCGCTGTGTGTTTCGAGACTACAGAGTGTCTTGTAATTTTCAGCTGTTTAGGCCATAAACAACACACTTCACTCCGAAAGACAGCAGGGAGAAGTATAATACACAAAGTGCTGCATTTGTAAAACCGCTCCAAACTTTTCATAAATCAAAGCTTTCACCTGGAACTCGTAGGCAACGCTGTAACCTTTTCTAGTACCGGGGTACTCAAATGCACTCCATCTCCACTCATTACGGTGCTAGACTACCGTGAAGTGTCTCCAATAGTGAGCAGCAGGACTGTTCATCTGAGGTGACGTGCAAGTGGGAGCAGGGGATTGGGAGAGTGATGAAGCCGTGATCCAAACACACGCGCCGCATCTCCAGCAACCAGGCCCAAGGAACAGACTCCTCCGAGGAGAATCAACAACGGTGCTCGGCGTGCACAGGCGCCATGCATAATTAGCACTATAGACACAGTGAGCAGAAATATGCTGCAAACAGCAAACGGCGCTGTGATTCAGAGGAGCGGCAGAATAAATAGGTGCTTTTGTTGTCTGACTTACTGTCAACAGGCATGAGGAGGTATTTTGTACTGAAAATCAAAACATCCTTATGTCTGGAAGAATGCGTTCACTTCTGAGAAAAGGAGGCAAAGTAAGTCGTGATTGTGCATTCTGCTGTGAATAGACCAGACAAGTGACTTCCACTGTGATGGAAATAAGACAAACAATGTGCCGGATTTAAAAAGTTCTTTTCATTTTCGCTCGGTGGGCTTCACCCCCGGTTCCAAGCAAACACACATTACAACAAAAAAAAATCTTTATTGTCATTCATCAAATGATCTTGGGACAATTTATAAACCACAAACAACGTACAAATCCTTCCTGAGGATATTTAATATCTGTATAAACTATTTACAAGCGTTAATTTTCCCCAAAATAACAGCAATTTTCAAGGCGGTGAAGTAAATCATATGCTTCAAATGTTTGGTTGGAGCCAGAATGTGTGCTTTGTATTTGTACATGGTGGTTTTCAAATTAGGGGGTCGAGATTATGCATCTTTACTCTGAAGAATAAGGCTGGAATTATTATATATTATTAGAAATATTATATTATTTGTTCTCAGGGTCTCAAATATATAATTTTGTTTTCAAAAAACGATTCAGTAACTTCCAGCATTGCCTGGATACTGTAGCTTTTGGCAAATGTTGCTCAAACAGCAGTGAATAGTGCATTTGTTGGGGACTATTTTCACCTGGGGATGGACACACATCAGGTGCTGATGGACCATGTCACCCAGTGGAACTGCCCGGCTCGTTGACTCGATCTATTTTTCAGTGACAATGGAGCTCTATGGACCTTATTCACACGGCGGCCATTTCCCTTCCAACATCACACTCAGGGTGGGACATCTGAATGCGGGGATAATGTGATATTGGTGTCGTATAAACGCAGGTAATCTGACAAATTGTTGTCATTTTACAGCTTCACAATTGATCAGCGACTGAAAAGAGGAAGTCTGGAGGCACATTCAGCCACATGTCGAGGTGAAGCAGCATATCTGATACCTCGTTAGCTGATGTTAGCATTTAGGTTTTAGGTTTAGACAAATGTCTCCAAGATGTGTGTTGATATTTCTGAATTAATTAATTAATTACCTTTCCTAATCGTATCACATCAAAACATTATCGTACCAAACAGTGACATTAGCTAGAATGTGGCTGAATGCTAATGTTAGCTGTTGCCTAATGGAAGCTAATCGGTTATCAAACGTGGTTTTACTGTGAAATACGGTCGGATGTCCCTCCAGATTAAACTATCCGTTTGTCTTTACAGTTGCTAATCAATCAGGAAGCAATGAAATGATAACAATTTGACAAATCGCCTACTTATATATGACTCGCAGTGATGTCATAGGAAAATGGCCGAGAGAAATGACATATAAAACATTTGGCTCCACACAGAATACTTCCACTTCGTGGTCATATTTGGTCTCGTCATTGGCTTTGCTTGACAATAATACAATTATAGAAATAACACCAGCCGTATCCTTGAAATTCCACATTAATTTAGTCATACTTGAATCAAACAGTGCAAGCTAAATAATCCATTTTCCCTGAGTTTTAAAAAAAACACAAACATAAATCAATAAATACATAAAAGTCATAATGAAATCCCATTGTTCTTAGCTGTCTGCGACCCAGTGCAGGCAGTGAATTATTTCTCTCCGCTTTTTCAGCAGAAGGCAGCATCAGGTCTTTTTGTGCTGACCTCATTCATGCGCGGGCGTGATTATTTTCCAAGTCATTTAAGTCGCATAAAAGCATTTAATTAATAAGCAGCCCATCCATTCGTGGGATCCCCTTCATAGTTAGCTGAGCATTACGTCTGAGCGCCGCTGAGGCGAAACCTCTTAATTGAGAAGTGTCATGAGAGGCATCTGTAAACAGAACGCATAAAATAAATAGTTCCATGTATATCAAGATCATCCCCGTGGCTCATTTCTTCCTCCGTAATTGTCGCTGTTCCCAGGGGAGTCTGTCTTGTGCAGAGTCCTTTCTCATTTACTCATTTCCAGATCCCTCTTAATTGTCAGATACACACGGATCAACATGCAAGCGCCGCGGAAGCACATCGTCAAGGTGGTGTTGTTTTAGTTTTGATGATGAATCGATGAGGAGATGTAATTTTGGTCAAGAGCTATGGATCACTGAGTCTGTCTACTCTGAGCAGGCGCTCGGCAAAGTTTGATGCATGACTGCTGCTTCAGGAGTCAAAACAGTGCAATACATGTGGGTGCAGGCATCAGTGTGTGTGCGTGTGTGTGTGTGTGTGTGTGTGTGTGTGTGTGTGTGTGTGTGTGTGTGTGTGTGTGTGTGTGTGTGTGTGTGTGTGTGTGTGTGTGCGTGTGTGATGGAGTTTAATGAGCATTTTATCCGAAAATCCTTCAGTATGATTCAGCTTATTTATTGTGGTGATCAAGTCTCCTTCTTTGGTATAATTCGTCGGTTCTTTCTAGGAAAGCAGGGCTGTATTCCCAAAAGTTCCATTTTTTTCATCCCCATGGGAGACGTGTTCATTTCTTTTATAAAGAAAACTGACTTTAGCACCGAGCTACCAGGGTATGACAGCTTTTTTGAGTGCAGAACCTTGTGCAGTCAGTCTTGCTTGGTGGTATATTGGATCACATCTGTCAGCTGTTTGTTTGTGTCAGTGGATGCGGGACATTGTGGAGTGTAGTCTGCTGACATCTGTCATCATCTTGGTCTCCCTCTGTGAGCCTGTTGCTGGAAAGACACAACAAACCCTTCATTGCCAACATGTCATGCAGAAGAGGCAGAACCTCTGACACGCAATGCTACTTTTAAAAAACTGCCAGAGTGTCACGAACACTCAAGACTAAATACATTTTCGTGGCACTGAGAGGCCTGTCAATCGGAAGAATCCAAGTGCCGTCAAGCATCCTTCAGGAAATGCACATGACAGACAAAAGCACAAACTGTTGAGGAGACAGTGCAGGTAGACGCAGGCACGTAGCGCCGCACATTTGAAAGTGAACAGGAAGTGTGACATGACATGACAGCGGTAAGTGCTCATCTGAGAGAGAGAGCCATGCGCTGGAAATCTGTAATATCATAAACATATGGCATCTGTTGGCTACGGTTTCAAACTGAAATCACGCTGTGTCTCACTCACCTGCCGTGGCTGGGTGAAGTGGGCAGGATGCCCGTGGCCGTGGGTGTGGGCGTGGGCATGCCTGTGTCCACTGACATGCGCGTGGCCGTTTCCATGATGGTGGTGACGGTTCGCGGGCGTCGTGGCGGGATGCTGTCGTATTTGGTGCCGTTGAGCCACTGGTATGTTAGCGGGAGGTCTGGGAGGCTGAGGACCCCTCGTCGGGGATTTGTGCTGGGTGCTCTTCTTGGGGAGGGTCTGGAATTCTGCGAGGGGGATAACAGGAGGAGGAACTGGTGGGTGTGGAGCCCCGGCAGCGGCGGCGGGACCTCGCGCCTGTGGCCCAGGGTGAAGCAGGGCGGCCTGGGTCTGCTGTTTCCGATTCTGAAAGGTTTGACTCCTCTCCGTGTGGGCTTTAAGTGTAGCCTGGGTCAGGTTGCTGGGATGAGGCTGGGCAGAGGAGTGTGGGGCTGGAGCGGTGCCTCCTTGGCGGGGTTGATTGGCACCCTGTATGACAGGCTGTGTCTGCGTGCCCAGACCTTGTGGTGTTTTTTGGACCGGCGCTGCTCTGTGTTGCTGGGCCATGTGTGCCTGTGGAAGGTGATTAGGATCAGCCAAAGCTCTTGTATCTGCACCCTGCAGTGCAGTCGGCCCCTGTTGTGCCGTAGGTCCTTGTGACACCACAGAGCGGCCTACAGAGGCCTGCTGGCTCATGACAGGCCTAGCCTGGGGGTTATTGCTGTGTGTGGCTTCCTGCCTGGGGGCATTCTGGCTACCAGGCGAATCTCTGATGTCTTGCTGAGCACTCCTCCTTTGTGTGTGGGGACTTCTCTCTTTGCGGTATGAAGCCATAAACTGTGCTACACTGCTAGTGTTTGGGACGAGAAGATCAGCTGAACGACTCCGCGGCTGTCTGTCCAGGGACGGCACATCCTGTCTGGATGGAGCTCGGCTCCGGGAAGTGGTTCGGCTCTGAGATCGAGGCTGAGATCTGTTTGTTGTTCTTTCCTCTCGTGCGGGGCGACGGTTAGTGTAGTCTGTACTGTCAGAGGTGTACTCAGACGATGCCTGTCCTCTTTGAAGCGTATCAGAGGGGTACGCCGGTGTCCCTCGGAGGCGATCCCATGGCAACTGTCGACGGGAGGCGCTGGCAGCGGTATCATGTCTACTTGAGTTTCTATCAGACCTGCTGTGACGTTCTGGCTCCCGCTGATACGTCTGTGTGTTGGCATTTCGCTGAGAAGTGTTGTTACTGTTATGGTGTGTGTATCCAGTCGGGATAAGTCTGGTCCGATCATGGTGAGCGGCTTCTATGTGATCATTATGCCAGGGGTCACCGTGATAGGACTGCCCATTTTGCATTCTGGGATCCGACTGCGCTGCGTGTTGGATTTGTGGAGCGTTGTTATTGGCTGTGCCGGCGAGAGGAAGCGATGCGTCCTGCTGAGGCTGCTGGCCATTGGCTGGGTACGAGTTGAGGTTGACATGAATGGTGGGCAGCTGTGCATTGTTGTTCTGCTGGGTGGTTTGCGGCGGAGCGTTAAGGCTGAGGTGGACCGCCGGCGGCTGGGTGCCGCCCTGGGCAGTGCCAGCCTGTATGAAAATGTTAGGATTTTGCTGCTGTGTGTTTGGGAGACTGTTTGCATTCGGAGCTTCGGCGTGTGTGAAAGCTGGGTTGTCAATGCCATTGTGTGGGTATGAATTGGTGTTGTGAATAGAATTCTGGAGGAGTCTATTCGTGTGGGTGCGACCATTGTGCTGATGTGTTTCAGAGTCATGCAGGCCGTTCGGCGGCAGTGTCTGTGGGTTGCCACGGTTTTCACGCAAGGTTGTGTATAAGCGATCAGGGCTGCGCGCGTGTGTGTAGAGGGGGGGAAGGGGACCTTGGCCCAAATCCCTTGGACCATTAGGTTGTGGATCTGGAGGCTTAATGGGAGCGGATGAAAAATGAGAGGCGGGAGAGAAGAGACAGCAAAAGAAAGATGAAATGAGAGGGTTAATTTGTGAAAAGCCCTTTAGCACCATCACATGGGCGAGATAAACACAAAATCAATAGTGAATCATATATAAACTTAAATGTAGCTTACTATCGGCCTGGGATTTGGGTTGGTCTTCTGCACTAACACATTATTGCCTTGTCTCTCTTGCGCTGTAATAACAATTATATCACTTTAGTGCAAGAAAACATACCTGAGATGTTATGCACTGACACAGAGGTCATAAAAAACACCTTTTACAAAGTGTTTGTCTTAACGTAACACAATAAAACGAAACGAGAGGACAAACAGTGTCTCCGTGACTTACCCCTCCTCTTTCGCACAAGGAAGATAATGAGCAGGATGAGGAGCACGATGATTATGATCAGCAGCAAACAGCCAATCACAATCCCCACCACTTCCCCGACATTTAGACACGTGTCTGAAAGAGAGAGAATGGTGTCAAAGGGGGAGAATTAATAAAGATAATGAGTCTGGAGCTCAGACAGAGAAGAGACGGAAACGAAAGAAGAAAATAGGAGGAGGGGAGGGCGAGATCCTAAAAAAGGATGATAAAGTAATAGCTGAGAGAGAGAGAGAGAGAGAGAGAGGGGGAGAGAGAGAGATGGGGAGAGAAAGAAATGAAAATAAAGGGAGGAGAAAGTATGTGTGAAAGTCACTGAATGACTTTGACCACATTCTCACCAGATCAATCTCCCAGGATACTTTCTGTCCCTCTCCTGTCGAGAAGACAGATACAGGGACGCCGTCCAAAACCAACTGTCATCATTATCAGTCACTGAGAGGTCAGCGACTACCATAACTCACCTACGATGGCCAAGACTGTCCCCTGCTCCGACGTGCCTTCGGTAATGGCGTTTCTGGCCGTGCAGACGTACCGGCCGCTCTCATCGGTCGAGAAAGTCTGAAGGCTGAGCACCCCGCTGTCCGGCTGGCCTGATGCGACCGGCTGTCCGTCAAACGTCCACGTGAAGAGGGCAGGGGGCAGCGAGTCAGACATGCAGGTGAGACGCACCGTCTGTCCCACCAACACATCGCCTCCGCCGACACACTCTTTCGGGGCGTCCTTGGTCAGCACAGGTGTGTCGGGGCCATCTGGTTCAGTGATGATCAGAGGACATCATTATCAGCCTCAGAAACATTTTGTTCAACGAAGAAAATCTGTATTCCAAAGAAGCTGACTCAAACGCACGGATTATATAAGCCGCTGAAATGTTTATCATTTTGTCAATTTTGGGTTTAAGTCGCCTCCTCCGGCGAAAAAACATTCCGATGAGCCTTCTCTGGCCTTGTCAGCACATTACTCAGCTAATGAAGGAGCTGTGCACTTTCTGGTTGGCTGATAAATCTAAAATCACTAAGGCTGCCACCTCTTGAGTCACGATGTGTCTCAACAGGTGATATTTACAGTAGAATCCGACTGGCAGGCGAAGGACATCTTGCACAGAGGCTGAGGCAGAAAGTGCTGCAGAATGTGGAGAGAGTTGCTGCAGCCTGCTGTTCAGCACAGTTTGCTGCTGGCGATTCTATCACTTGACATACATACAGTACTGTCCTTACATTAAAAACCGCATTGTCTGTTTACTAGACTCAGAAATACTGCAGGAGATAGTCCAATGCACAACCTGCTGTAAAACCAATGGTTGGATTCTGTACAGATTGCACAGACAAGAAATAACATGATAAAATGTGAGCTCTACAGGAGCTGCCAGGCAGATTTAGTAACCTTTGGACAAAGTCAGGCTAACTGTTTCACCCCACTTAGCAAAGCTAACTGGCTGCTGGTTCCAGCTTCATATTAATTCGACAAATGTAAGTGTGGCTTTAACCTTTTTCGTCAAACCGAATAAGAGCATATCCCAAAATGTTGAACTATACTGATCCACAAATAATTGGTCAACATGAATTGACCCGAGCGAGGTTCACCACATGACTGTATAAAGGCTATTAGCACACGGGCTCAGAAACACTTCACAAATATAGTTTCTTCGCAGATGAGTGCGTCCTGTTTTTTATTGAACATGATGGACAGCGTCCCAACTTTTTTGGAAGGAGGGTTTTTGGACTGTTGGTCAGAAAATAAACGTGCCCTTTCAAAATGTCACCTTGGCTTCCGAGAAGCTGTGAGAGGTATTATTCACCACTTTATGATAATTCATAGACTAAAAATTATAATTGAAAGAAGAGATGACTCAATACTCAAATACTCTTTAGCTGCACCTCTGGTTTTATGAGCTTCAATCAGGAAGCAGGACTGCAGCAGCCTTCTATGATTGTGATAAAACAGATTCGCACTGTATGAACTAATTAAAGGTGTCTTGGATTAACACTTCTGTGGGCACAGGAAGTGCACTGAAAATTGACTAGACTGTATTACTTAGAAGAGCTTTTGGTATGAATAACCCCGGTATATACAACCCCCACAATCTGATGTGTTTTCCATCGTCTGCTGGATGTTAGAGGACAACGGCGTGGAACCATTTCAGTGTGCCGTCGGGGTGATTGGGCGCGTTGGGACATTACTGTGAGACTGTCACATCAGAAACGAGGATGCGATCGAGACGGAGCTGGAAGCAGTATAATAAGATTATGGGTGAACGTCCTGCGTAATGTGGGTGCATCTCAGCACACAGTGTGCAGCGCAATGTGGATAAAAGATAAGCCGCTGCTGTTTGCGGTGGCTACAGCGGATTAGCTGCCACTTTTCTCGATCAGTTCAAACTCACAGAAAACGGTGAGGCTCTGCGTGGCGGTTTGGGCGCTGACGGGGTTGCTGACGGTACATGTGTACTGCCCGGCGTCGCCCCGCCTGGCTGGGTTGATGACCAGAGAGCCGTCAGAGATGGTGATCCTGGAGTCGGCGATGACTGCCGCACCTCCTTTGCCCCACTGGACTGTGATGTCCGTCCCGGCGGTCCACGCGCACGTCAGAGACACGTTTCTCCCCTCCACCGCTATTGTGGGAACAACGAGAGTCACCCCGGCCACTGCATCTACAGGGAGAGTAAAACATATTCTGTCAAAAGAGCTGCAAAAGAAGAATTACAGAGAAAAGATTTCCAAAGGCACCATTAGTGTAGGTATGGAATATGAGACTGTGAAAGAGCTCACTTCAAAAGTTGGAGTGACAGAACAATGGAGGGCAGTTTTTACGTTTCTGTTGAGGATAATTTGCTGTAATCAAAGCAACTGAGAGCTGAGAAGGGACGGGATTCAGATAGAGGCACAGATGGTGAATAAGGGGGCAGACGGTATGAGTGGTAGCCTAGATGCCTCTTGGCGGGCAGCCTAAGTTAAATAATTGGAGAGGGAGAAGAGGGGGGGGGCGTGCGAGCTGAGGAGGCAGTAACTAACAGAGAATCACGGCGGCGACGGCAAACAAACAAAAACATTTGAGCAGCTACCAAACAGCTCTAATCACTTCCATTTCCGCTTGCCTGTGACTCAACAGAAGGATTTTTGTTTTTTAAGGATTTTTAACTGGCTCTCATTTCCAGAGTAAGTTATGCGACTAAGTAGGAGGTTGAGAGTCGTGCTCAAGGACGCGGATGTTCCGTGACACGATCTAGCCGGTTGTGAGCTTGGAGGATGTGACCTTTCGGCAATAATAGACTGGAGCTTCTAACAATTTGGTCACCCTGCCACCCCATTAGCGCTGGCGGTAAGAGGGATGAGGAAGACTGCACGTCATCCATCCCGCGTGGGCTGATGACTGAAAATGAAGAGGCACACTCAGCTGTTCTGAATCCATTACTGTACTGCATACAAATGAATGCAAATGCTGTATGTACTGTACGTAGCTGTGACGCTACATTTAGGCTGCTACACTATCAAACATCTAAGAGCACTGCATATCAAATGAGTTTTAATTAGCATAAAGCCCTGAGCCACTAGCTTCATCCCATCCCCTCCTCCTTTTTCATTAATTTTACCTCGCCTACTATGGGTCACTAATTTCATTATACCTCCCAGACTAATTCTCTTACTCCCCAAATCCTCCCTCTTCTCTCTTTACTCCCTCCTGTTTCTCCTTAACGATATCTCTCCCCTCTTCCCGCACACTTCACCATCCTCCCACCTTCCCTTCCCTCGTCCTCCTCGCCTTCTCTCTTAAGTGAAGTCGCAGGCACACTCCTTTATCTTACCAAACACACTCAGCTGTATCGATCTGGAGTTCGGGGCCAGGCCTGTTGTAGCAAGAGGGGTCACCCCCACCGTGTAGCTCCCCGCATCTCTTAGCTGGGCGCCGCCGATTCTGAGCTGGGTGGCAGAGATGGTGATCCGGCCCTGGAACTGGGGCACCGGGTTAACCGACGGGGCTCCTCCGGCCCACAGACCCAGAGTGACTCCTTCATACTGCCATGTCATTGACAGGACGTCGGACACTGTCAGCACCGTGAACACGATCTCAGTGCCAGTTTGAACCAGCACCGGGTCTGTCTGGAACTGGATCTGCACCGGGTCCTGAGCCAGCACATTGGCAAAGAGAAGGACTGCACAGAAAAGAAAAGGAGAGAGAAACCAGTTGTTGTAAGTATCTGAATACACTTACAAAACGTACAATAAATTTTGAGCTGGTTGTCAGGGCCAGCTGGTTAGCATGCTAACTTCAGTAGACATCTGGACATCGTTTGTCGGCAGGATTGCACAAAAAACAGACTTCCACGACATTTGGATGGAAGATGGGTCTCTCCCTGTATATTTACTGTATTTTCAGGGATTATCTTGTGTTAATGGGTTGTCCTTGTGTTTTTCTCATATTTAGTTTGTAAAACAAACAGCCAGCGGTGGAGCTGATGCAGCAGATTGTGCGCCATTTCCCCAGTAAACACACAGACCACGTTTGCCAGTCTCAACTGCAGTGTCTCCGGGCTCGGTAGGTAGAGACGACCTGCCGGGTTGCAGACCGGACGAAGGGTAGCCCAGGGGCAGCAGACGGCCTGTCAGCTCTACCCAACAAGCCCCATAGACACTCTTGCAGCCAATAGCAGCTCCAGAGGATGAGTGACCCCGAGAGGAGCAGCAGAAGACCGGGACTGAGAGAGGCCGAAGAGGTCGGTGTGTTTACCCACAAAACAACAGCTCATAAACTGCACTAGTAAATAAGCACTAGTACAGCTGAAACTGGTGGGAATGTCACACATGTTCAAGTATTTTGGTCATTAAAAAAAGATTCTATGAGATGGTGGATAAAGTTGAAAGGTTGATGGGTTACTGACGTCATATACAATTCATCACGAGAGGCACATGAATGCTTGCACCAAACCTCAAGGCAATCCATCCGATGGTTATTCAGATATTTATCTGGATAAAAGTGGTGGACAAACCAACCAACCAGCAGACCAGCATCCCTATACATCCACGCCACTGGCATGATTTAAAACACATAAGCTGATGAAACACAGCTAGGCTTTTATTATTCAGCTTGTGCACCCTACAAAAAAGCAGTCTTTACAATTTAAATGTCTATGAGAAGTTGCCGGTTCCACAATTTCCGCTAAACTTATCAGATGGCTTTATTTAAATAACTGTCAAAGGCCCAAAGAGGTCAAATGATCCAATATTATTGTCGCAATTAATCATCTTACGACTCCCTTTGAAAGGGGCCAAACAAGTTAGTTGGGAACCACTGGACAAAACTACTTTACTGGATAGAAAATAGTGACACCAGGACGCGCTACAACAGGTAGTGACATTCTTCTGCGGAAAGAGCACTTTTAAATTTTTTGATAATACCTGTGCAACTTTCAATGCAGGACTTTGACTTATAATAGAGTATTTTTAAGTTAATGTATTGGTACTTTTTCCTTAAGCAAAAGGTTTGAATACCTCTTTCACCACTGCGGAGAACAAAATCTATAGATACACACAGAGTGGGCTCAGGTGGTAAAAACCCATTAGCAAGGTACACACTCTTTCCTCCCTCCTAGATTTCACAGCATGTTTTTTTGGATTGTAAGTGATCCCAAGCTAAACATCTATTTTGTGTTTTTGTTAGCCCGACTTAAACGTAAGCCGTGTCCAAATCAGATTTGCTGTCTCTCTCCTCAACACTCAGTGGTGCATAGGCAATTTTTCACTGAAGCATTGATTTTACACATTCAGGCATTTAACTGTTGTTAACGCAGTTTGTCCATTTGTGAGTGAAGATGGAGAAAGAAAAAAAAAGAAAAGTGAGCTGTGTTTTTTTGTACTTGGCTGCCAGTCCTGCCTCTTGTTTGTGTTTAAATTGTGTAGATTCAGGCAGGAAAACCCAGACTGAATTTCCAATGCCCTTTTATTGGCATATAAAGCTACCACGCAAGAGCGGTCTGGCCAATGAATTATAGTGAATCAAATCAATATGGTCCTGATCAGTCTCGCTGGACTGCCTCGACACAATATCACAGGGGAGCAGAGTATAAAATGACGAGAGCTAACGGCGGGAAGGATTGCAGGTTCCCACGCTGAAAAGCTAAAGGTAACAAAGGTGTTTCGGCGCCCGGTTAAAAGCGCCAACCGCCTTGTTTCCTTTTCAGTAGAGACATTAAGATAAAGAGTCATGAGTCAGACAGGAGAAACACCCGTGAGTGACGCAGCACAGTATCGATGATGGATTGTTTTTGCAAGGCCAGAACACGAGCTCGCAGATATGTAACTTGAATAAACACCAGCAGAGCGCTCAGAGGTCACGACAACACCTGTAGTAACCCTGCAACCCGCAGAGATTAACCGGCAGCCAGGAAAGTTTTTACTGTCAGTTGCTGAACTTTAGGTTTCTTATAGGGGGGGTCTAATGGGTATTTATTCCGACCTTACCACAGTTTCTAAAAATCGAAAATAAATCACTTCTTGTGCAGCGAAGGACATTTGTCCGAGACACATCCAGCAAACAGCAGGCGCTGAGAATATATTTAAAAAAAAATCAAAAGTGAACTCTGTAGGTTGAATCACTATATCAGTTGCCGATAGATAGCAGCAAAATGAATAATTATATGAGAATAAAGCTGATGATTATTTAAATTATTATCTTTCATGCATGAACGGCAACCCTTAATGAACAAATTAGAATATAATTTACATTCTTGGTGCTAATTTTCCATTTTCACATTGCTGCAGCAGCAGAGAGATACCTGGAGTCGATCTTTTCTGTTTGATATTCATCATTTTTATGAGTAAAGAGTAAAAATCTGTAATCTTTGGATTGGATAAATTGACACCACAGACAGAAACACCACTCGTTTGGTACACATGATGAAAGATCTTGGCAATTGCAAATGCAGTGTTCCAGTGTTTTTTTTTTAAAACTGGACCTTTTATTTAAATGTTTTGATGTGCACATGATTCATATCTACCAAATGTTGTGGAAGCGGTCCCGTGGATCGCCTCAGCTGGCCGCCCCGACGCAGCTGCAGTGTAATCCTATGGGGCAACTCCGACCTACTAAAAGTCGGCTGCTTGTTTCTTTGCCACTGACAGGCTGGGATTGTTGGTCTAAGTGTCTGACAACATTATGGAAACAATTCTCAGCCCATCACTGGAAAAACGAGCACTTTAAGTGGACCGAACTTCGATGGTTGTAGTTGTCCCTGAGGATTACGCTGCAGCCAGTGCAGCTGAAAACACTGCTGCCAGCTGAGGCGATCGACTGGACGATTGGGTTTAAAAAAAGTGGAATTTCCTTTTAAGAGACCAAAACCAGAAAATGTTTAAGTCTGTCTCTCTTTGGCACTCGGCGACAAGCCCATTTGTTGTTACTGTTAACAGGCGCAGGTCTTATTTATTCCATCAGTCAGTCATTTATTCATTTTGGAAAGAGCTAGGTAATTTCCAACAGCTGGTTTTTGTAGTTTTTAGCAAATGATACTCAAACGGGTATAAATAGTGCGTTGACTGGGAACTATTTTATCTGTGGAGTGTTAGTACACATCAGGGCTGCACAGTATGTTGTTTCAGCATCAACACGAGCAATAGTCACATGTCAGGTAAGGCAAACTAACTCAACCACGTCATGCTACAACATTTTCTGCGGCTTGATACAGAAGCAAAACTTGCACAGTTCTTATTTTCCATGACTAACCTGCAAGACAAGTCTGACTTTGTCCGATTCAAGGGTTTTCTGGCTGCACGGTAGTGTGTTGCTTGAGAGTGACGTGCAGAACTCATCAATCACAATCACTCCTGATCGGTTTATCAAACGAAGCAGGGCCCGCTTTGTTTCTCTGATGCACTCCCCTACGAAATCACCTCAATCATTCTGTAATGATGAATTCTCTCCAAATATAGCTGTCCACGTTATCTGCTGATATTGCAATATATATTGTAGGAAATCTAAATATCGCTATGTCAGCTTTTTCCAATACCGTGCAAGCCCCAGTACACATTAGTTTTTTCTTTATGGGTATTTATTATGACAGATGGAAGATGTTTGTAAGATGGATTCACAATAAACTGCGTCCACGGCGTGTTTCACTATTGTGTTGTTAGTTGTTAGTTGTTTTTGGACGACATTGAATGTGGCACAGAGGTATAAGCTACAGGCTTTAGAGACACAGATCATACTTGTTAGCAGGATCAAATCATTGTTGGTTTTGTTCTTTTTATGGGATTTGTGAACAATAATTAAAAAAACATATATATCAATCAATATCATCAGACTCAGTTCTTTAAATTTTGCATCTTAAGCCAATGAAGGGACCCCTTATTTTGAATTACACTGATTAAAAGTCTTCAAAGTGGTGTGTTATCACAAAGCCAAGGACTGACCTGGAGTAAATAATAATAATATATTTAAAGCCACATTTTCATGAATTATAGTCAATAGTCGTAAATATTTGTATCATTTACTTTAACTTTTGATACTTAGGTACATTTATTATCAGATACTTTAAGATGGGTGACTTTCACTTTAACACGATATCTGTACTTTTGGGTACTTTACAACACTGCAAACCAGTAGTGGAAGGTAACTATACACTAGTACTGTTCTGAAGTACTTTATTAGAGGCATATTTCAAGGAAAATATTGAATTATATATAATATTTAACTACATTTAGCTATCTGAAAATTTAAATGCATTGATGTAACATAGTAATAATCATATAAATGGCACAATAGGAATAATAATACTTCTGTGCTTTGACTCTGGTGGGGTTTTGACTGCAGGACTTTGACTTGCTGTGTAATTGCCACTTACACATATTAAAAAGTCTCAAAAGTGTTGTGTAATCACTGTTTTGGCCATTTTTGCTTGTTCTCATTATCTTATTATAAAAAGGCAAGTCAGGGTGGCTGCTGTGATTTTTTTTTATCATTCAAAAGCAGGCTGGCCTGGAGTTAAATCATAATAACAATATTTTCAAAGTCACATTTCCACGAACAATAGTCAAGAATCAGTATCGAGAGGAAGCCCATTGTTCGCGCATCAACAACAACCACGTAGCCTATTATTATCACTGCATTCAAAAAGAAAAAAAACCTGCAAACTCGCCCATCCCAAATACCAAATGGCACACAGACACAATCAGCGCTGAGTCAGCCAGTCAGTCTGACTCATCCTGAGAGAGAGAGCTCGGATGTAGGAGCCTGGGAGGAGGGCCGTGAAGGCAGCACGTCGCTCAGCAGTCGGAGCACAGGCGGAATGCAGCCGCGCAGGTTTAAGACGAAGCTTTCTGCCTCAAATGCATTTGTTTTTACAGACGTGCCCGGAATACCGCAGCTCCTCCGCCCTCGCCTGTTGTTCTTTCCCACAGTAGGGCTTCAGACGACTCTACCCGAGACTCTCTCCTTCTGTTAGTGAGCGGTTAGTAGAGGAAACGTCAGGAGAGGAAAACAGGCCTTGTGTGTGTGTGTTTTTTTTTACCTGCCAGAAACAGACTGATAAGAAGCAAAGGTCGTCTCATGTCGTCAGTCAGGCCGGTCTGCGGAGAGATTCAACCCTTTAGTGCTCAATATGACGCCCGTAGGATACATTTCAACACTTTAAACAGATTTATCGCCACAAAGAAAAGCTGTACAGATGTGTAGCTGCTGTGTGTAGTTCAATTACAGTCGGATCATTTGACTAAAGCAACGATAAATAGTCTGTTGAGCTTCGATAAGAGGAGTTAAGCGTATAAAAACTCACCAAAGTATTCTCCCCCGGCCCTCATGTTCATTTTAGGGCTAAAAAAATAAAGCTCCGTGTCGGTTTGTGTTTGCCAACAACTGAGTCTCCTTCCTGTTTCTCTACTGTTACCTGTCTAGGACGCACCTGTTTTCTTAAAGGGCCCGCACTCATTTATCTGCAACGGACCAACCAGCAGTGACGGAAAGTAACGAAGTACATTTACTCAAGTACTGTACGTAAGTATATTTTCTAAGGTACTTGTACTTGAGTTTTTCCATTTTCTGCTACTTTATACTTCCACTCCGCTACTTTTATTTGATAGCTTTAGTTACTAGTTACATTACAGATTACATGCTGCGTCAGAGTTAGAGTAGGTGGCACATTTTAAAATGTACAATTTGTATTCATTATTAATCATCAGAAAAATGCCAAATATCAGATCTGATAATCAGCAATAAATATTTGTATAATTTACTTTCACTTTTGATCCTTATCTACATTTATTATCAGATACATAAGATTTTTACTCAGGTACGCTTCATATGCGTGACTTTTACTTTAACCAAGGTAACACTATAACACAATATCTGTACTTTCACTCAAGCATGACTTTTGGATACTTCTTAAGACACTAATAACCGGTGGTGGAAAGTAACTATATGCTCAAGTACTGTTCTTAAGTACTTTATTATGATAATATAAATGGCATAATAATAATAATAATAATAATAATAATAAATCTCAGGAGTAATTTATCTTCCACTAATACTTCTGTGCTTCAACTCTTTTACTTGTAACATTGTTGTACTGGTACTTTTCCTTAAAGGGTAACTCCACCAACTTCACACATTAAGGTGGGTTTACAGGTCTTGGGGAGTGCTACTGCATATGTGAAAAAAGTAGTAGTATGTTGTGGCTCCACAAGAAGCTGCGTGTAATCGGATACATTGCCTCCAGTGATGTCACTCAATGGCTAAGTTGCATTGTGGGTAATGTAGTTACCAGGTGTTTTTTTTTAAAAAAGTGAAAGATATTGTCGGTTCTGCTGTATCGACATCGATCATTTGTTGTCCATAATGAGTCCAACAAAACCTGCCGCCTCCATTACCCACAATGCAACATAGTCACTTAGTCACATAGTGACATCACTGGAGGCAGTGTCTCAGATTAGATTACATGCCGCTTCCTCTGGAGCCACAAAAGGCTTTATACTACTTTGGTGGAGTTAACCTTTAAAGTCGAAACATAAAAATTTCCCCCCCTAGCAATTCCAAGTGGTATTAAACAGCCAACAGGACAAAATCTGTGTTTATTCATTCATTTACTCAATAATGGAGATGTGGAAGCAAATAGAAATGTTGCCAGGCATCCAGCCCGCTAGATTTCGTGGCTGGTGGCAGACAGAACAGCTGACAGACAGTGAGGCTGATAGGGAACCAATCTAAACGCCCATGATGTCGTTATCTATAGCATCACCTTCGGCTGTGAACATTTACTTCATAAAGATGAATTAATGTGATAGCCTACAATCACAAGTTTCTTCTGAAAGTGTTAATGTTGGCTTTATAAATGTGGTGGAGTGAAATGTATTGAATATGAAATAGCATGAGAAAAATACAAAACTACAAGTTTCTCAAAGCTTTATTCAACCACAATATTTGAATAAATGTGTGTCATTTCTTTTCACTGCTGCTTTATGGATCAAGGCGAAAATACCAGAGAGGAAAGTATATTTCCGCATGCAACAAAGACGCGTTCAAAGAGCAGCATAAAATATTAGCCCAGGCTCGTGTTTGTAGTACTTGACATCAGTCTCATCGAGGACTTGACAGCATTTTTACTCGGCCTTGTCTCGCTCTCAGACAAAGAGGGCTTTATTTCAAGACTAGTCAGGACCACATTTCACGGATGTGTCACCGTATTGATTTTTTTCGCTTCATACATTCTGTACTTCATGGTTTGTGTTGAAAGACAAGAATCACCTGGAAAACCTGATGCATGCACAAAAGCAGCTGGATGGAAATGGGAATGGGGGCATTTTGGATTCATTTGAAGACTGCCTGGAATTTTATGCTCCACATTTCAGCGTTAGTCCCGCTCTGCATGACTCGCACTGATCTTGGTCTTGACGTGGTATAGATACGGTATTTAGAATGACTCGGTCTTAGTTGAGATGGTGTTGACTACAACACTGCTGCAGGGGTCTGAAAGATACTCTACTAGATATTTTGTGTCGTCCTCTGCAGTTTCTCTGGTGTTTTCTGAGGTGAAGGGCCTGTCAGACTCTCCTCCTTGATAAGTGACAGAACGATCCACTGTGGCTCAGAGGAATGACTTCACACTCGGGACGATAATACAGATAACTGGCATAATATGCGCTGTATGGACAAGTGCCGCACAGTTGTAGGTCAGCTCTCTCACATGATTGCACAAGGGATTATGGGAAGACCGTCGTCGATGTTGCGTAAATTAAAGTGGCTCTGTGGAGCTTCTGTGTTGTGCTGGAGGCCGGTCGTTAGTTTGTGTTGGCGGACTCCATTTCTAAGCTGACGTTAGCTGCTGTTGCTCTGTGCTAGCGTAGCAGAGAGACGTACTTTGGACTTTCAACAGGCTTGTATAGACAATCAAGAGAGACGGAGAAGGTCTAATCTTACAATCCGCTCACATATGGCCCATAAAAAAGTGATTAACACCTGTATTTACTACAAATTGTTGCCTAGAGCCCCTTTAGACTTTTTTTTTTACAAATTTATCTTTGATAACATTATGTTTTATTCATGTTGATGTGTTTTTTCAGACACATAACATTTTTGAAAATAAAAAATATCAAACATTAACGCAGCGGTTCCCTGCAGTAACTCTGAGGGCCCCTAGGTGTCACTAACCCCCTGTTGCAGACCCAGGATGTTGTGGATTTTAACTAATTGTTTTACTTTTTTGAAGGGTTTATATATAACTTCATGCATGGGATACAGTGCCTCACTTAAAGCGGCCAAAATAGCGATATTTTGTTGATTTTGGACGTCCCTGTGGACAAAAGCGGTCATGTTTCCACCGTCAAAAACACAAAATATAACGTCAGAAATCAAATTATATAGAGAAAAATCTCCTCCTGCTTCTTTTTAACTGGCTGACGTAAGACTCGCTGTAACTTTGCCTGGGAAATGTAAACACAGGCTCTTACAGTCTGCACGCAGACGCGGTTTCAGGCTTTCTGAAAAACTAAATAGAATTAGAAAATGTTCTTGCTGAAGGTCATATAGAGGCCTCAGTATTAAATTGAGACTGTTTCGTAACCAGTTAAAAACCCCTCGTAGTAGCCTTGAAGTGCAGAGATCGTCTCTCCACTTTTCAGAGGATGCAATTATTTTTTCAACGTGCTGATTGTTTCCCTGTTAACATTCACGACTGAAGGTCATTTTTTCCCGCCCTGGTTACAGCGTTACATGGCAGCACTGGGGTGGTTGATGAAATCATGGGAGGTAATAAAACCCTTATACGTTCAATTCTTTGCCTAATCTACTCACTTATGTGATGATATGGATTAATGTGGAGCAAAACCCGACATGAGTGATCTTGCACAGGGAATCCGGAGCACACGGTGATGTCTGTTGAGGAAAAGGAGGCTCGAGCGGGAGGCCAAGTGTTGGTATTTCTCAGCTGATGTATCAGTGCCACCCACTGGTTAATTCCAGCTAACAGCAGTCCTTTGCAGACAAAGAGCCTCCACAGCTGCGATTCCCATTATTATTCATAAACCCTCGGCAAATACAAATGGATTTATAATCAGTTTTTAAAAAATCACTCGTTGCATCTGTGCCCCAGGATGCATTTCATAAAGTGAGAAACTGCGGCGCTAACCCCTGAATAAGTGATGTCATTATGTTCCAGTGTAAAAGACGCGTGCCGCCGAAGAAACAATCTCATCTCAAGGTCTATTTAGTAGCTGTTCTGGAGCTTTTGATCACATTACCCCCAGTCTTGTTAGACGGAGGGGCTTTTCTCTGAGTGCTCCTCCAACCAGCTGAGGCTTCAACTCTGATTCATGTGTTTGAAAAATGAACTTAATTCGAATGCGACTCCACTGAATCAGCAGCCGATTTCAATGTCTGTGAAGTTTGGGGTTCGACTGAACTTTCCCAGAGCGGCGGGAACAACACACACACAAAAAAAAACAAAAAAAAAACAAAAACAGTACGCACTCCCCGTCCCCTCCATGCTTGAAGGTGTTTCTCAGTCGCATATGCGAGAGACAATTATTTGAGAATAAAAAATAAGAATGGAGTAATTCATGTCTTGCCTCCTCTTTACAATCCCGAAGCCGAGACAATGTTTTGCGTCCGCGGGGCAAATAGTGTTCGCGGAGGATAAGAAGCCCGCAGTACAAAGCCTGTTTCATAAGACCGAGTTCCAACATTGTCACTGGTTTCCCTTCAAAAGAATACCATTGCATTTTATCTGTGTTTACAAACAGCGGCGTGAAAAAACCCCCCAAATCGAACATGCTGTATTGTTGTGCGAGCACGTCTCTGGACACAGGCCAGAGGAGGGGGGGGAGGGGAGGAGGAGGAGAATAAGACGCGGGGACTTCACAATGGAAAGTTCACTTATTTAAAGCGCAAATGGGTGTTTAGTGTACAGGAAAGAGGGGGGAGTGGGAGTGGGAGGAAGCCGCTTAAAAACACGGTGGCGCCTTACAGTATACGTGACTCGCCGACAAGAAGACAGAACAGGGCTGAAACCTCTGGTTTTACTTCCATTTAATGCCGTTTGCAGTAACAGCTGTAGATCACGGAAGTGTCACCTCTAACCAGATTATTTCTCGCAACGCGATGGCAACCGCTTTGAAGATATTGTTTTATATTGGGCCATAAATCTACCCGCCGAGCGAATTGCGCTTTGCACCTTAACCTCAGAGAAAGTGAACGGAAGACCCCGTTGTTTGTCTCAACTTTGGAGAGGTAGGTGAATCCCTCTCTCTCTCTCAGGAGGAGGAGGAGGAGGAGGAGGGTGGGGTGATGCGGATAACCTCAAGGGAAGCGGTAATGGGAACTGCAGGTTGTATTAAAATGCATGCAGGTTGGGCTGCTATCAGTGCTTCCCCCCCTCCTCTCTGTGTTTTTGTTGTAGCAGCTGTGCTTCAGGGGGTTCATTTCAGTTTTGGCAGCGGACCCGACCCTATTTGGTTCCAAGTTCTGATTCTAGTGCGGTCTGCGGGTGCCAGTACCGTTGTTCTTTGGATACTTCACAAACAAATTGAGAAAATAAAAAAAAGTAAAAAAAAAAGAACACCCTGAACATTTGGATTACATTTTCTAATAGAGGAACATGCTTCTTTAATTGTTTTTTTTTTTTTTTTTCTTCTGCGCTCATTTTAATTTCACATTTTCTCTGGAGGTGGTGTTATTATCCTTTGCTGTAGCGGCACCCCTGCAGAGGAAACGGTGCGCTGCTTTGTGAGGTCACGGACAAATTCCTCTCTCTGTTCTCTCTCTGCATCAGCAGGTGTTATGGATCTACAGTGCTTCCTGTGCTGGAGAGTTGCCCTGCTGCTTCTGTTGTGTACGTAAGGCTTTTTTTTTTGTTCTAACCACCACCCTTATCTTGATTTCAGCTTTGGAAGGAAAAAAAAAAAAACCTGCAGGAAGAAAAACAAAATATCATTTCATATTCTCCCCCCTTCATCTTTAATGTGCTCCTGCGTGCGAGATAAGACTGCAGCGGTCTTTCATTCTCTGCAAACACAAGGAAAGATCACAGCAGCGGCGCGGCGATGCACCCCGACACGAACGCAAACAAACTGGGGCTTTTGCATTAATGCCCACACCTGCATTATTTACATCCCCTCCATCCCTTTGCCCATCGAGTTAAGGCGCGTGATTAATACTCCTCGCGGTAAACGCGGGGAGGCTTAGCAGGTCCAGTGGAGTTATGACACAGATTTTTTTTAGGGTATTGATGTGGTTTGATGGATATCACATTAGGCATTGCTGTCATGCGCTATAAATCACTGCTTGACATTGTTTGACAGGACGCAGCCATACATATTCATAAAGTGCATTCTGAGGACAGAGATGAAGCGTTACGCCGCTGTTTGTTTGATTAGCTTCTCCTTCTGCCCAAACAATGCAAAACCCTTCCCGAAGGCCAAAAGGTCAACGCCGGTCACCTGAATCGAAATACAAATGAGGCGAGCTGAAGTTTTGATGAGCGTGCAGTAACAACCGGTCCGATCTGTCCCCAGCGCCATGTGGGCTTCAGTGTATGCGGGTGCACGTCATCAACAGGGAGCCCGTGCACGTCATCCCCGGCTCCGATCTGGTTCTGAAAGCTCGCATCGAGCAGGGGCCCCTGGAGAACATCTCCGTGCTGACCTGGGAACGGGAGCCCGAAACCGGACCTGACCCCAAGAGAGTGACGCTGGCCACGTGCGTCGGCAGGAGCATCAAGTGTGTCGGCACGAGGCCGAACGTCAACGTGAACGTGGCGCCGACGGAGACGACCCTTGAGATCAAAGGATACAGCGACGAGGACAGCGGAGTGTACATCGTGACCGTGACGGATCACAAAGGAGTCAAGACCAGCGCACAATGCATCGTCAGGATCTATGGTACAGTATGACTCACTGCATGTGGAGGAGTCGGTTTGAATTATAGATAATGCTGGAGCAGAAACTGTCAGCTGATCCTGGTCCCATTACAGCAGAAGTTACTTTTGCTTTTAAAAACAAGGAACCTAAAAAAAGGGGGGGTAATTACGACACTGAATCCTGCTTTGGTGCCAGATTGTTATTGAAGTCTATGGGGAGATGCATGGAGAAACACACCAAGACCCGACATATCTACTTCACTTGACTCGTGATGAAGAAATTTCGGCAGGAAATGAAAGAACACACTTCAGAGGGTAGGTTAATGACAGATTTTTTCTTCCACATGATTGACAGGGTTGATAATATTGTGACCAAACGGGGCAGATGATTGATTATTGCTGATGAGACTGTAATTACACTGCAAACAGGAGCAAAGCCAAGGGACGAAAAAAGAAAATCAGTGGTTAGACGACTCTCTGAAGTGTGTTATTTTATTTTGTGGAGGCGTTTCTTCATCAGAAGTCGTACACGTAGATATGTTAGACACTATCTTTTAGTGTGTTTCTCCCATAGACTTCAATACGGCTGACGTCACAGTCTGGAACCAAAGCGAGACTCAGCGCAGTGATGACCCGCCTGAAGTTAAAGGTGCACAATTTAGTTTTGGGGAAGTGAAACATCTTCATTGATTAATATTCTAGACTGAATAAACTGAATAGACAAACTGTCCTCAAAGGAAAACACATTTTAATACAGTTTTAATTGTTTCTATCTGCAGAGCCACATATCGTCTTTCATCAGCCGCTGTTCTGTTCCTTTAGAGGACAGCGTGTTTATTCAGTTATGAAAACATATTGATTAAATATGTGTTTCTGAGCTTGTGTTATTACCTTATTAGTATTGTAAATATTAGCTTTATGAGTTTGAATTTATCTCCACAAACTACATAGTGCACATTTAAGGCAAAGTCACCATTAATACATTTTTGCTGCTACAGTTCCCTTAAATCAAAGCAAAACGAAAGATGCAAGTGGAGTTGGATCATTGGATTTGTTGTCTTTAATTAAACAAGCAGCACTGCAAATGAAAATGTGTCCGACCCGACTCAGGCATAAATGTTCACGGACGAGGAAATGTGTAAAACATTGGACATTTGGGATGATGTTAAAGGTCCGGTATGTAAGAAAGTTGGTTGTTGAGTCTCATTCCCAACTTCTCACTAGTGACAGTCTGGGTTGGTGGATCGGGCCGGCCACCAACCCAAAGCGTCCGAGTTGGGAATGAGACTCAAAAATCATTTTGGACCTTTGATAATAAAGTGCACAAGTCAACAACATTTAGAAGAAATAGTAGCTTTTAATCATATTCAATTTGGTTTATTAACAGATGGAGTTTGGCAATAAGGGCATGAAATTAACATTGGGCACCAGCAAAAATGTGCAAGTGGCTGGTAGATCTGCTTCTTTCCCCAGCCAACAAACCAAGATGCTGGGGGGGAAACAATCTATCATGCACCAGCCATTTAGCCTGTGGACAGAAAGAGTTACTTTTGGACCCTCGCCAGTTGTCTGGACATTGTAGATTTTCAAATTTCCAGTTTTTTCCGAGCGGTTTTCATCTACGTTGGCTTAAAAGTTGAGGTTGAAAGTTAATCGAGTCCGTTTGGCTTTTTAAAAAAACAAATAACTGAAAGGCAGCATGAGTCTTGTGAACCTTGGTTTTGCATTTGTCCTCATTTTCTGATATTCTATTGACTAAACAATTGATTAAACGCACAGAGAATCATTAGTTGCAGCCCTAATTATAGATAATCGTGTCCTATCTGCCACTATCTGCAGGCTGTGGGTTAGAAAGATCAGTGGATGTTTGCAGGCCAACTAGCCAACATCGAAAAACATACCTACTGTCTTCCCTACAGAGGCAGTTTATGCAGAAATGTATTCATATATAAATCTCCGAGTGATGATATGAAGGCAGAAATACTCCTGACTGCGTCCTGGCCTTTCTATTATTTACCCCAACAGTTACCAACAGTGTAATGAATGTGTTTTAATTTCACGCCGGTCCGCATTGTTTCCTTTCGTGTCTCATTTCACAACAAAGCGCTCAAAGTTAACATTTGCATATAGGATTTACTGTCTGGGTCTTCCCTTTTGTTTCCGAGCTTCTAGACCATTCCGCTCTCGTCGCCGCCGCTCTCTCGTTACGTGTCGGAGCTGCTTTCCCTTCGCTCTCATCCGTCTGCTCTAACAGTATCAATTCATCAGCCCCGCTCCTCTCTACATCTGCTCGCTCAGCTTTCAGGGTTTTCCATCATCTCATTTTCCGACATTATGCCTCACTCTCCGCTCTCATTATTGTCTCTGAAACGCAGCCAGTTTCTCCTGACAGCATTAAGCGTCTCTCATGATTCTTTGTGTTAGAACCCTCTTGGACAGCCATGTGCCGTTATTCTTATTTCTACAACAGATAGATGCCCACGGCTGAGCATTTCATATCTTGTTTCTGTCCCTTTTTATACCACCGTCCTTATCACCTCTTTTCATTTTTTTTTTTTTTAATCCTCTCCATCTTTTGTCTGTCTTTACAGAGGAGGTGCACCACGTCTCGGTCAGCATCAACGTGTCGCACTCCTCGCTGGTGTGCGGCGAGGCCTGGGGGACGGACCCCCACTTCAGCTGGCTTCACGAGCAAGTCGCCATCACCAACACCGTGGGGACGGTCTCCAACGATGGAACCACTCTGATTGTGACCAAGACTCCCTTCTGTGGCCACTTCACCTGCATGGTCAGCAACAAACTGGGCTCCAGCTCCGACACCTACACCGCCGGTACAAGCTGACACCATTTTGTTTCTCTGTGCTTCTGTTTGAAACGAACAACACTGTTCTCAGTATGGCGAGAGTCCAGTTTGCATATTTCAGCTTGTTGTTTTGTTGGTTTTTGTTTATGTCCCACAAATTTCGCTCTCGTGGCTTCAAAGTTAGCCGCTTCGCTTGCTGGTGAGCATAACGCCACATACAGCAGCTAAAGGGGCCACATATTTCCCTCAGGAGCTGGTGGAGACCAAAAAAGAGCTAAAAAAAAAGACTAAACGTTGGATTTAAATTTGCCACGTGGCCGGAAACACGACTCCCAATCAATACTGATGTTGCTCCTCGTCTGCTGTGTTGGTATACACCTGAATACATTAGTGATAATGACTCAGTAATAACCCAGTGTTTTACTTAAAGGGACAGTTCACCCCAAAATCAAAAATGCGTGTTTTTACACTTACCTGTAGTGCTGTTTATCCAGGTTATTTTGGTGTGATTTGTAGAGTTTTTGAGAAAACAACGTCTCTTTCCAGAGATTATGACCTTGCTGTGAGCAGTTTCCGGTTGGGGTTATTGTCTTTCTGCCAAACCCTACCGAAGGAAGTGTGCAGATAGTTAGCTAGCCTTTAGTCCATTTGAGTGGCTGCGCGCTTCCTTCTGCGTGTTGATACCAAAAGAAAGTAGTTTCTACTTGAAACTGAGACAGTCCACAAGGTCTCTGGACTGTCTCGAGTAACCGGGTGAGGATTTCTAGAAAAAGACTTTGCTGTTGAGTTTATTTTAGAGAGAAGGATTGAGCCTTTAAGTAAAATATCTGAATACGAAACCTTGACCTGTAAAGTCTTTAAGACTGCCGCACTGAACACTTAATTCATCACGGAGATTATGAGCTCATCTTAATCTCTATTTGTCTAAGCTGGTTGACTGGATAAAAACTGCGGCCACGCCTGTTCACGTCTCATTTAGACTCAGCTCGCTGTGTCGCGCCATCGATATTCAGAAATCAAACCCCTTCACATCGTGCCTTGTGTCTATCTCGAGCCGTGTCCTGATTGCACTTTGTTCCGTGTATTGTATCACTGGTGGTGTTTCAGTGATAAAGGATTTTCCACGGTGCGATCAATAAATCACTACCGCCACGACTGCTGCTGCTGCTAAACAGGCGAGACAAATGCAATTCTTCGTATCTGCCAGGCGGCGTGATGATCCAGAGACAGCCGGGGTATTTTTAGGATTCCTCCTGTTGGCTCTTGCCGTTCCAGTCAGTTTAGTGACTGTACTAGATGTGGTACAGTGGACCTTTCTGGCCTTTCAGGGTCAGCCGTGTCACATGAGTTGTGTTTCTTTCCCCCTCATTGGGTGTCTTTTCCCTGGTTGACAGCACCTTGTGAGACAGGGGGGAGAGGGACAACAGCTGCCGTGGTGTGTCTCATCTTCCTGCTGCTGTTCGGAGGAGTGCTGGCATTTCTTCTGTGGAGGTACAGTAACGCGCATATACACACCGACAGGCGCAGACACAAATCTCATTTCAGGCTATGCTCTGATGATAAAAGCCATTCGCCGGGAGAAAATAAGACACTGCTAGTAGCTGCTCTACGAGACAAAAGAAAAAACCCCAAAATGAAAACAGCTACACAGCGAGTGTCCTCCCACGTGAGGAGTGATTCACATGAGGGATGACAGGCCGAGGTGTGCGTCCGCTGACAAAACAATTGTCACGTTTACTCGAGCCTGTTTCTGGGTTCTGTCACCGCCGTTTGATCTAAATTGAACGCTGGGTTTTTTCTTTTCAGGAGGCGCCGGCACAGCAACAGAGGCGAGAGGCTGCGCGAGCATTTGGATGCCATCTGAACAAAAATAAAGGTCTAAGACACACTTGTGTTACTCAGAGATATCAGAGAGGAGATCGGGGGGGAAACAGACCGGAGCTTCCTGTCCTGTGAGCAGTATGACCTTACACTGGAACAATGTGAAGAGTGAACTGCTTGCTGGCAAATGAAAAAAAAATAAATATCTAAAAATGGATATTCAGCTGTGAAGTGCCAGCAATGTCTTTACACTGCCTCCTGCTGGACTGCACCTGACACTGTATAAGCATTAATCATTTCATATCACTGTGTATTGGATTGAAATATACTGTACTGCCTTCTTAATAAAAATCCCATCACAGACGGGGGAACAAAACTCAGTGATTCAGCAGTTATTTGAACATGTCTTTTTTTTTTTTTTTTTTAAAAAAGGGGGTTGTGAAAGGCGTTTTTTAGTTTGAATATTGTTTCCACAGGGCTTTTTCTTTTTTCATAATGATCCCCATCGCCTTTTTTTACTCAAACACTTTGAGTAAATGTTGGAGCGGGATAATGGATTCAGTGACGGGCATTAAGAAAATGTCGACAGAATTAGATGATATTGTAAAAAGGAATTATTACAGTGACAAGGAAACGGGACAGTGTCGCTGTCACATTAGTCCGATTAGTCCCTCCTGCTGGGAGAGACATCACATCCCCCAAACATTTCTATATCAGAGGAAGAACAACACTGTAGTTAATCTAGTAAACTCAAAAAGACACAACAGCAAAGACGACTGTATTCAGAGCGCATCAGCCTCAGACAGTTAGTAATTTCCTCGCTTGGCTAACTGCCATCAAGAGAAAAGGCTACACCGGTCCAACAAGGGCATTTGGAAAATGGAAATACGTCTTTATTTGTTTGGTCACGGATCTGACAGTCTGTTGGAAGCACCAGTGTCGGTTCAAAACCCTTTCTGTCCCGGGCCAAAACCTGCATGTTTGTGCTACTTCCATTAATCAGCCCCTCAAAGCGCCGCCTTGGCTCCAAATACAAATGGAATTGCACATTTTCCTTCTCAGAATCACCAAGACTATTTGAAAATGAAGATTTATTTGATGCATAGCGCTGCAGTAAAGATTTACAGTGGCTTATATGAATATGTAGAATTTAGCTTCGCCTGGAAAATAATGTTAAGGGAATGCAGAAGATGTGACAGCTCAATCAGAAGAATAGCAGGATGAACAAATGAATAAAAGTAAAACAACAAAAGATTCACTTAAAGTAACTGGTACTGAGGTTTTACCTTAAATCAAACCATGTCACCAACCTTTCTGACTTTACTGGGGTCAGCGGTCAACTCTTATACAGATTCCATCCCAGCTGTGCACCTTATCTTGAACAGTTCGGAGCATTTCAACCAAAAATGAATTATTTTTACATCAGGAACCCAAAAAGGAAAGCCGTTATTCCTTGATCGAAAGTTTCACTGGGCGTGTCATATCCTACAGCTTGTAAAGAGAGGAGATTATTCACTGTGCACGTATGAGTCTTAGAAGTCTTCTCATCATAAATAGAAGCCCCGGGCTTGTGTTTTGGATGAAAACAAATATCTGTAATAGCAAAAGAAAAGCTTGCCGTTAATCCGACATATTGCTGATATTGTTCAGACACCCTCCGGGGAGGATGCACCCCGCTCTCCTCCAGGTGATATGTGAAAAAAATTGCTCTCGTTTTCTTAAAATCTTGAATACTTGGTGCAGTTTGGGAGCCTGAACATTGTGGCAGCCATGACGACCATTTAGCTTTCCACAATAATGTATTCACAAGGTTACACGGTACATTTTGCATCATATCTTGCTTAACTGTACATGATAACACGGAAAAGGTGACGTCTACCACTTTGTTTTAAAGGTCAAGGATCGCAGTGATGTCATATAACAACACCATACGTTGTTCAGTTGAAGAGTTAATGGAGAATTCAGGTCCGTCGTGAGAAAGAAACTAGATATTCCAAGACTTCCTCATCGCACCAGTTCCTTAACAAGAGCTGATTTAAAGGTCGCTGGAAAGAAAGCACCGAATGTCATTTATTTGCCAAAGCATCACGACCAATAAAAAACTACTGCTATCTGCTGCTACGCCGTGACACCACCTTTGATGCTGCAAGTCATTCTCTATTGTGGATATAGATTTGGAGGTTGTTATGTAATGAATGGTTTTGAGGAAAAAGGATACAGAATATAAGATATTTATTTACTTGATGAGAGATGACAGTGGCTGAACCTTTCAATTCCGCCCAAAATGTTCAGGAAAATAGCCTTTGTTACAATCTTCTCTGTTTGTGTTGTCTCTCTATGGATGCCAATGAATACAGCCAAGTTCATATCAACCAGTCATGGATAAAAAAAACATGCACAGGGCGCATAAATGAATACAAAGCCACTGCAAGAATGGAAGTATATAACTTAAATTGGATTTCTTGTTGTTCAGACCATTTTTAACAGCACTATAATAATACTTTTGGTGAATTCAGGTTAATCTGTGCTTAAAACGGCAAATTTAACTCTTGTACACTGATCACTTGTTGCCCAAAAATATGGCTCGACGTGCTCTAGTTTCATTTCAATATGGTCCAGACCCGCTGTGGATCAAGCCTCAGTGTTTGTCAGCGGCATATTTATTTTCTGGGATTCATTTCAGTTCTGTTATTTCTTTCCCCTTTTGTTAAAAATGTTCTTGGTGTTCCTCCAGAAACTGCGAGTTGTTTTGCGAAAACATAACTCTGGATCATCTTCCCCTGGCAGCGCTGACTCTCACAGTACAGCCGTCACGACACGCGAGAAGTGAACTCTTTAGCCCCCCGCGGTGTTATGGCTGTTCTGTGTGGAGCTACGCGGGACCACATGGAGGAAACCGGGGGGACCAGAGAGCCAGAGGCCAAACGCGGGACAAGTTATATCGGGTGTGGGAGGAAAAAGCAATTGAACATCTGCCATGAAAGTTTAGGTGTGCCTTCCGGGAGCTCTAGCCAAAGATCGTCTCTGCTTTCTGTGGCGATAATTCCAAATGTATCAAAGGAAAGAAGCTCCATTTGTAGCTACAAACGTCCTCTACTTCCAGACTTTAAAACTGATTCAAGAGCAATAGACGCAGCTTAGAGCTCCCTGAGGCTGCACCCCGAGGTGGAAAAGACAATGATGAAATATTATGAAAAGGGGGAATGAGAGCTGTGGAGTGATAAGCGTGGAATACAGATCGCTCACTGCTGAAGTCAGACTGTTGCTGCGTTTTCCCTGCGCGTTCAAAAGTTTCCCCCGGCTTCGCGCGAGTCTGTAAAGCTGCAAGTATAGGCAATACTTAAACCATACATCACCGTGTTCAGATTCTATCTCTCAGGAGCACTTCTGAAAAATATAAGGTGAGAGGAGGGCAGATTTGAGGCAAGTCCCCCTGTCACAAGCCCATTAGCACTGCTCGCCCTGTGTTGTCGGTCTTACCCTGTGCTCCCCTTGCATTCATGTGTCTCCCCATCTGACTCCAGAGGAGATGGAGGTGCAGGAGAGGCACATCCATCATGTGGAGGTGAAGCTGGCGCAAGATGGATGACAAAAGGTAAATGTGTGGGAAAAAATCTGACTACTCCTCCACAAGGTATGGATGAAGTGGAACCATAGTCCTTGTGATGTGGCTGTAATGTGACACTTCCTGTACACATTTGAATATTAAGGTCTGTAGCCTATGACTCGTACGTTTGGACGTATCTGTGGTTTGCAGAAACATTAACAAACATTTTTCTCCCGGCAACCAGAGATGGATTGGCCATCTTGAATTTGGGCAAATGACAGAAGGTGCGCCCAACTATGGACCGCTTGGGCCACTCAGGATACAGATAAGTATCACCACAAAACCAGATGATGTTGCTTTATTTACGACAAACTTTATTGACTTGAAAAAATATCTCTTGAATTATAATACTACATATTATATGTGTAGCTCATGGCACATTTCAAGTGGGATCATAAAATGAATTTGTCCTTCTCCGTTCACAACCATACAAACATTTTTGAGCGTCATAACCCCGCGAAATGGATCGTTCCACTGTCAGAATTTGAGCCATTCGGTCCAATAAGATTCTAAAAAAGTCTAGAAGAGCCACACGATTAAATTACTTTATTCCCATCTGTCGGCGAAAGTCTCTAGTTTAATGAACGTTATTTTCTGAAAATTCACTACATCCAGGGGATCATGAGATCCTCATCCCCTGGATGACTGGAAAGGTCAAGAGAGGGAAAATAGAATCAGCTCGCGTCGCGATGGTCGCAACTTGCCTCTAAAAGAGAGAAATAAGTGGGGGAAAAAACTCTAAAGTAAAGCTCTTTTGGCTGAGGGTGAAAAATGCCTTAAGATAACAGTTTTATTGACATGAGGGCGAGAAAAACTGAGAAGACTGAGACAGGAGTGGAGCAGCAGGGGCAGGTAAGGTGTCTTCAGAGGATGCTCCTTTCAGTTCAGCCTCAAAGGAACCGTGCTATGTGCTGCTATTTCCTACAGCAGCTGAACTTGTTCGCTCTTATCACTCAGTAGTCCTGGCCAACAAGTTTTTGTTGACTCTCTCAGAGAAAGAAGATTTTCCACATCGGAGTTTATCAGTGTGGAGGCCCTCATGCTGATGACGATGCAGAAAGAGAGGATGACGTCATTGATAAGGTCGAGGAGAAGAGCAAACTCCTTCACAGCATCAGGTAGACACATTCATCTTTCATTCTCTATTATTATTATTGGTTTTATTATATGTTGTGGCTGGTGCAGTGCTGTGTTTACAACTGTCCAGTGAAAACCACTTACCTGCAACTCTCCTATTTAAGCCAAACATATGATTGAGAAAGCCACTAAATCATCTGACAAATGCATCACCACGAGGCTGAAAACATAGCTGTTTTTCCCAGCTCATGAAAAGTTGACATTTTGGCGATTTTCACTGGAGAAGCTACTGTAATATCTACGTACACCGGTCTGTTGTAAATGCCAGGGCCGGTTTTAATCCCAGTCTGCCACTGCTGGTCGACTCGGCTGGGCGTAGCGCAGAGCACCAGCTGAAAATGTGGCCTTAACTCCTGTTTGAGATGTGTTTGTTAAAAACCACTGTGCCCAACTCCATCAGGAAATCACTTCCCATGAAAGTATATATTTTATTAACCCAATTTTATAGATTTTCATCTTCGGTTAGAAGAAATGGGTTTGGGGCTGAAGTGCCGCATCTATCGAGAGACATGCTCATTGTTTTTGGTCCTTTCAGGGGAATTGTTGACAAAGACCAAACAGAATAGAATATTGACAGCCTTTTCCTCTAATGGAAAAAAGTCAGAAACTTGGGATTTAAAGTCTACAATTGAACTGTCTTCCGCAAAAGTTCTGTCAGCAGTTTACCCAAAAAGTTAGAGCAGAATTATTCTCACCCCATGCCCGAGTGGAGGATTGTGGCCCAGACCAGCTGTCTGCAGAGAAAAGGTCAAAAATATCCACCATGGCTGAACTATAACCCAGAAACTAGCCTGCTCCAGAAATCTGCTTTTGAGAAAACAAAACCGAGAGTCTGCAGCCACATCAGCTGCTCTGTGAGTCTGTAATAGCACACAATGGTGCTTTGAGCTGACACATTATCTATAAAGTGGTGTAGCGCTGACATATTTGTGTGTGTAGGCTCACACAGACTTTAGCATCCCCCCTTTGGAATATCGCCGAAAATACTAGTATCTGATATTAAGGTGTTATTTATTTACAGTGAATCAATAATAAAACTAAGAAATAAGAAATGAATATCCAGCCAATAGCTTTTGACTGTCTATCAACACCCATCCCCGACCCCTCCCTGGGCCCCACGACCCCCAACTTTTGGTGGCCCCCCAAAGATTTTGAAAAATCATGGGAACACCAAAATTATTAGCATTTACAGCTGCAAAGTTTGATGGCAATCCATTCAATTACACACCATTAGCCATGTTAGCTAACTCTTGCCTGAGAAAAGACCGAAGCAGTTCCCTTTCTTAATTTTTTTCAAGCCTAACATCTCCATTAAAATTATCTGCAAACTAATCAGATTCATTAGCGTGACAGACGTGGACTCTGAAGACTGACTACAATAACTGGAGATTGGCTGAGAACTAACTTAGAGAATAGTCCATTATAATTCATGCAGTCCATAAAATAAAAACGGCTGCCTGCTGATTCTTGACAGCTCAATATTATCTTATCACCATCTCTGCTTTCAGTGGTGTACACACACACACACACACGCAAACAATAGCTGAGTCATAGATTCAGACTGTTGTTTGTGGGATGCATTGTACTCTGGAGCTATAAGAAGTACCGCAGTGATCCATTAGACATCCATGAGAAACGTCTGCGTCCAGTCTTCCCTCTCTTGACCCGCAATTATTCAGCGTCGCTCGGCGCATTCCAGTTACTCTTATCACAGCTGGGTTTCCTCTCCAGAACTATACGTATTCATGCTTATAGAGACGGGGACCAGCGAGGGGTTAACAAAAGGTGAACGGGTGTTGTGGGTGTGATCAGAGCAAAACGTGACCGGCTATTAATAGTTATGAGCTTCTCACATTAGCTTAGCTCTTCTAAGCAAGAGTTGAGAAAGACTGACACCGCTCTCTATCTATCTATCTATCTATCTATCTATCTATCTATCTATCTATCTATCTATATATATATTTATATATATATTTATATATTTATATCTATATCTATAACGTCCAGCAAAGTGCACAAAAAACTGTCATTGAAATGTCGATAAAAGCATTTCTAACATCTAATTTAGTTTCTTTTTGAGCCAATCCAGAGAGAGGACTTGGTGTATCTCGTCTTCCTGCCACCATTTTGATTTATGATGCCATATCTCAAAATGACAGCGAGATAGAAAAGTCAGAAAAGCGATACAAAGATAATATCTAAGTGGAATGGCTGACGAGGCTTCAGGGTCCACCAGCTGGTGAGAGGGACATAGTACCCCAGCTTCAATTGTTAAAAAATGCTCTTTGTCTTAAATATTACCATAAATATTAACCATAATCTGAACAGTTTTTCCTGTAGTCTTTTTAAGAGTATTATATTAAAAATCAAAAGGTCTTCACTTTTTATGAACAGATGTAAAGTTTTGTAAGTTTTAATATGATTTCAACAGCCCAATTAAAACACTTTTTACATCCCAATAAAAAAAAGGAGAAAACCCATCCGTTGTGTCGGCGGCGCCAGCTGTTGACCACCACAAGAGTGGTTTATTTTCATTTAACTCTCGACAAGAAAGTGGGTAAGTCTATCCCCAAAATGCCGCACTCCTCCCTAAGTGATACTCATTATGCTCAAATTTTGCAAAAGATGTTCACGAAGTTTAATCAAAGTGCATCAAGACAGATGTGGGTTAGACAACGTCATCACTTTTCCCAGAGACTTCGACAGAGCCAAATATTTACTCAGCACACAGTCAATCACAAACTCTGCTTACATACACAAAGATTGTGGTATTATTTAGTCAATATTTGTTGCTGACTGTGCCCAGCAGACGCCAAGTCCTGCTCAGGGATGGCCTTCTGGGCCTTCTCTGATAATTCCCTGCGCTACAGAGTCGTTTGTTATCTATGGGACAGAAGAGATAGTGGTGTGCAGCCTGTGAGTCAAGTTGTTTTCCCTGTATATCATCGTCCAGCCTCCTGACAGGATCAATGCTGGAGGTTAAAGGTGAAATAAAAACGTCACACTCAAGATACAGCGCCGAAATATAGACGTCGACATCCTGTGATGGGAGAAAAAAAAAAGTGCCATCAGGTGTATTCTTCTCCATAGGTCTCCATCGAAACACGTGCACACATCCTTCTGTTCTTCTTATGTTTCCAGTTCCGCCCTTCACTCTGATACCTGACCTCTGGCTTCACCTCCCAAAACACACACACACATCCTCCACATCCTATTGTACAGACTCTAGTGAGCCCTGAAGCAGCACCTCACTCCATCTTTAGCAGACCAGACCTTCTCTTGGTGAACTGCGCCGTCTGCTGGTGAGAGGTGAAACTGCAGAGGATATACAGCTCAGTGATGGCTGTAAAACCAACAAGACATTTCACATGGACACAGAATGACCAGCAAAACGTCCAAATTATGAGATAGAAAAGTCAAAAATCTATCTCTATGACTTTCTATGTAAGGATCAGTTTATTTAGACTTTTCCTCAACATCATGACTCACCATTTTTTTTCGCCATCACCTTATAGACCCCAAGGACCCCTTTCCAGTGTTTTCTTGTTAGTTTCCCCATTGCGACCTCGGTTTGTGATTTTGTTTTGAAGGGAGAACGTAACACATCATACAGTGATTCTTTTTTCAAAGATTCAGTTACTTTTCAAAAAATACTTTTTTTAAAAGCCAGTTATTTTTCAATAAATGCCTTTGTCATCTATTATGGGTGGAGGTAGGTTAGACTCCACCCCTGCCTGATCCACCTTGATCGAGTGCACCTGCACTCGTTGCACAGCTGCAGCCTATCAGCCTGCCTAGGTTATAAAGGCAGGCTGGGTCCAGCAGCTCATGTGTGAGAGTGACACCGGAGGGTAAACGCCATCAGTTTGCTACCACTTTTTCAAAGAATCAGTTACTTTTCAAAAAATACTTTTTTCAAAGAATCAGATACTTTTCGAATCATGCTTTTTAAAAGACCCAGTTTTCAAAATGCTTTCTTTTCAAAGCAACAGACTTTTCAAAAATGCTTTTTTTGTCGTACAATATATTCTTCTTTCAAAAATCAGTTATTTTTCAAAAAATGCTTTTGACGTCATACAATGACTTTTTTTTTAAGACTCTACTTTTCAAAAACTGCTTTTTTTAAAGTGGGTTACTTTTCAAAAAATGCTGTTTTTAAAAGTCAGTTACTTTTCAAAAAAATGCTTACTTTAAAAGTCGATTACTTTTCAAAAAATGCTTTTTATAAAGTCAGATACTTTTCACTTTCTATGTAAGGATCAGTTTATTTAGACTTTTCCTCAACATCATGACTCACCATGGGAATAGAAAGAAAGTAGAAAGAATAATTATGTAGCCGTCCATCCTGCACACATAATCAGCTGTATGAGAAACACCTGCAGTCCAGGCAGCAGCTATCAGACCTGTTGGTACGTTCAGACGCCTGTAAACTCATTTATAAAAACTGTGATTCAGAGGTGTATTAGAACTGACACATACTTTCAGCCGGTATTCATTTTAATTAGAATCATTTATGTACCTGCTTTGGTAATTATGATAAAGTGTTGGCTGCCTGAATTGCCGGTGCATCAATAGTTGACTTTGTAAAATTGTGTAATGTGGCAAGGGAGAAATTCTTCAACACACAGGACAGATCGCCGCCACTGTGACTGAAAGACTTTTAAATGGACCTGCCGAACAATTCAAAAATCCTCACCCTCAGATATGATTGAATTAACACCTCTGACAGTATAAAAAATAATAAATTCCTGTCAAAATACAGCAGGGCTTGGCTGTGATTTTTATTTCCCTCATCCTTTGGTGATCTTCAGCATAACTGAAATCTTATGTTGTTGGTCAGGACAAACTGTTTTATTACTTACTTGTTTTTTTTTTTTACTTTTCAAAAAATGCTTTTGTTCAAAAATCAGTTATTTTTCAAAAAATGCTTTTTTGAAAAGTAATAACTGACTTTTCGAAAAATGCTTTTTTGAAAAGTCAGTTATTTTTCAAAAGATGCTTTTTCAAAGAATCAGTTACTTTTCAAAAAATACTTTTTTCAAAGAATCAGATACTTTTCAAATCATGCTTTTTTTTAAAAGACCCAGTTTTCAAAATGCTTTCTTTTCAAAGCAACAGACTTTTAAAAAATGCTTTTTTTGTCGTACAATATATTCTTCTTTCAAAAATCAGTTACTTTTCAAAAAATGCTTTTTTTAAAAGTCAGTAATTTTTCAAAAAATGCTTTTTATAAAGTCAGATACTTTTCAAAAAATGCTTTTTTAAAAAGTCAGTTATTTTTCAAGAAATGCTTTTGACGTCATACAATGACTTTTTTTTAAGACTCAGTACTTTTCAAAAAATGTTGTTTTTAAAAGTCAGTTACTTTTCAAAAAATGTTTTTTTTTCTAAGCATCGGTTACTTTTCAACAAATGCTTTTTTAAAAAGTCAGTTACTTTTCAAAGAAAGCTTTTTCAAAAGAGTCAGTTACTTTTCAGAAAATGCATTCTTTTCAAAGCAAAAACTTTTCAAAAAAGCTTTTTTTAAAAGTCAGTTACTTTTCAAAAAATGCTGTTTTCAAAGATTCACTTACTTTTCAAAACATGTTTTTTTTCTTAGCATCAGTTACTTTTCAAAAAATGCTTTTTTTAAAAAGTCAGTTGCTTTTCAAAAAAAGCTTTTCCAAAAGAGTCAGTTACTTTTCAAAAAATGCTTTCTTTTCAAAAAATGCTTTTTTTTAAATCAGTTATTTTTCAAAAAATGCTGTTTTCAAATATTCAGTTACTTTTCAAAACATGCTTTTTAAAAGTCTGTTACTTTACAAGAAATGCTTTTTTAAAAGTCAGTTACTTTTCAAAAAATTCTGTTTTCAAAGATTCAGTTACTTTTCAAAACATGCTTTTTTAAAAATCTGTTACTTTACAAGAAATGCTTTTTAAAAGTCAGTTACTTTTCAAAAAATGCTTTTTTTAAAAATCTGTTACTTTTCAAAAAATGCTGTTTTCATAGATTCAGTTACTTTTCAAAACATGCTTTTTTTAAAGTATGTTACTTTACAAGAAATGCTTTTTAAAAGTCAGTTACTTTTCAAAAAATGCTTTCTTTAAAAAAAATCAGTTGCTTTTCAAAAAATGCTTTTTTAGAAGTCAGTCATTTTTCAAAAAAATGCTTTTGTTCAAAAATCAGTTACTTTTCAAAAATGCTTTTTATAAAAGTCAGGGGTTTTTTTCAAAAATGCTTTTTTTAAAGTCAGATTTTTTTCAAAAAAACGCTTTTTTAAAAAGTCAAGTTCTTTTTTTTCCCCCAAAAAGCTTTTGTTTAAAAGACAGTTACTTTTCAAAAAATGTTTTTTAAAAAGTCAGTTATTTTTCAAACAATGCTTTTGTTCAAAAAATAGTTATTTTTCGAACAATGCTTTTGTTCAAAAAATAGTTACTTTTCAAAAAATGCTTTTTTTCTAAGCATCAGTTACTTTTCAAAAAAAGCTTTCTTTAAAAGTCAGTTACTTTTCAAATAATACTTTATCAAAATAATCAGATACTTTTCAAAAAATGCTTTCTTTTCAAAGCAACAGACTTTTCAAAACATGCTTTTTTTAAATCAGTTATTTTTCAAAAAATGCTGTTTTCAAAGATTCAGTTATTTTTCAAAAAAAAATATTTAAAGGTCAGTTACTTTAAAAAAAAAATGCTATTTCTTAAGTCAGTTACTTTTCAAAAAATGCTTTTTAAAAAGTCAGTTATTTTTCCAAAAATGCTTTTGTTCTAAAATCAGATGTTTTTTTTATAAGTCAGTTATTTTTCAAACAATGCTTTTGTTCAAACATCAGTTACTTTTCAAAAAATGCTTTTTTTTAAAAGTCAGCTACTTTTCAAATAATGCTTTTTCAAAATAATCAGTTATTTTTCAAAAAATGCTTTCTTTTCAAAGCAACAGACTATTCAAAAGATGCTTTTTCAAAGAATCAGTTACTTTTCAAATAATGCTTTTGTTGTCATACAATGATTCTTTTTTTCAAAGACAAGTACTTTCAAAAAAGTGCTCACTTTACAATTATAAAGTGAATAAATTTGTTGTTTTCTAAATATGTGAAACAGTGAATTTGATTAGGACAAAGGAGCAGAATTTTTTTTTTTTTCTTTTTTTTGTGATTTTTCAATTCAGTAGAAAAAATAGAAATTACCAAAAGTTAAGAATTGTTTTTCCAGGAAATAAATTCAGATGTGAATAACAATTTCAGAAATCCCCAAAAGTCTGAAAATTGAATGTATTTCATGTGTGAAACTGAATTATTATTGTTTTTGTTTTTTTAAATCATACATCTTGCTTATTTGGTTATGGAAAAGATCAACATTTCTGAGTTAAAACATCTTCACCAAAACGATACAATGTCCCTTTAAAGTGTGGACTTCATGGCCACTCTTGTATCAGTATGGGTTCACTCATTAACTCCATTAAAGCAGCATTAAGCCTAGCTTTTTGTTTGCTTATGTTTTATTTTTCTAAAGTGTTTGTTCCTTCACTTTAGAAAAATTTGCAGGAAACTTGTGCTGCATTAATCTACAGCATGGCGTCAAGAAATAATCAAAACCAACCGCAAACTATCATCCCCGAGCAGCAAACACGTCCCATCATTAAAAACTCAGAGTGACGGATGCTCTGTGAGAAACCAGACGCTCTGCAGGGTGGGACTCAACACTGATTATCTTCACATCCTAACTGTCATAAACAGCTCGGTCCCCCTGCGCCCAGCAACGCCCAACTGACAAAATGATGCAGTTAATTTCTGTACATGATTTCAATGAGGGAGAGCCACTGTGCAGTCAGACAGGCCTCCCTCTGTGGGCCTGAATGCAGCTGCCAGTGCCTCTCGCTCATGATGGTGCAACAGCGCTGTGACCAAACCCGCTGTTAAAAAGCTAAATCGACTCTTAATCACACAGAACAGAAAACGCGCTCCTCCGTCTGTCCTTAATTACAACCATTCTGCACTTCTGGCCAATCAGTGATGTCAAATCAGGTTCTGCATTTTGGGATTTTTGTCCATTAAGTAGTAAATAGTTACATGCGCGACAACCAAGGCCATTTGATTAGGTCGGGCTTTGCTTTAAGCTGTAAACAGAACACTTTAATATTATCATTGTATTGATTAAACATTCAAAGGCCACAAAAATTAACAAAATCTCATTTGCAATTAAAGATAAAAACTGTATTTTGATTACGGACAATGACCGAATTGAATGAATTATCTTCCTGTTGACGCCTCCTGCTGCTGGAATGTTTCTGTTAATTTTTACAGGTTTGTTTTCAAAGTGTAGGGGTTTTTATAAGAAGAATAAATGTCAAAGCCCTACGAATTACAGAACTGATCCTTCCTCGAAGTGTGAATTTCCCTAATCAGCATTGTGTAAGGTCTATTCTTCTGTCTTGAAGGGAAACCTACTGTATAATGAAGAAAGGAGCTATTGTACATGGCCTCCATGATATTACCAAAGGGCTGTAATTTCTCAATCCCCCCAACGTTGACATTAACATTTTGCTAATAAAACCCTGCGCACATATTCAAGGGATTTCAATTATTTAAACATTATTGTTATTCTAGATTCCTTTCAAGGCAAATCCTAAAAGCCCCACGCACCCACACAGGTGTTCTCAGTTACTGTGGCTGATCAGACCTCCGGTGACACTCACAGTGGCCCTCATTTATCAAACGAGCGTACGACAGAAAACTGGGCGTACGGTCATTTCCACGCAAAGTTCGGCATTTATCAATTTGGACGTGAGCGGAGGCTACGATCAAATCTCACGTCAGGTCTCAGCTCGTGTACGCAAGTTTTCAAGTCGTGTTGATTTGCGGTGCAGCATAGTAAATCTGGCGGAGTCCGAGAATTGTTATTAGAATATATATCACTGACATTAAAGGTAGCCTACTAGTTTCAAATAGTTTGCAATTAACGGGGTTAACAGTTTATAGCTGTAATATTAATTTCTCTTTCATTTTGAGAAAGATTTTGAGGCAGGACATAATTACAAGCAATACATGCAATGATTCATGTGCTCGGTGACAAAGGTTATCCCCTCAAGGAATAACAGGTAACTCCACCTGGCAAACCCTGCAACAGAGCAGGAGCGCAGATTCAACCATGCGCATTTACGCACACGGGCCACGTTGGAGCGCTGCATCGGGTTGCTTAAGGGCAGATGGCTCTGTCCAGGATCCACGGGGGGAACCCTGTTGTACACACCAGAGAAAGTCTGCAACATCATTTTAGCCTGTGGGGTTCTGCACAATACTGCGCAAAACAGGGAGCCATTTGATGTCCCGGTGCAGCCAGATGAACCTCTGCCCAGAGAGCCTGGTCAGCAGAGCCCCAACTGGAGGCTGCATGAGGGAGACAGGACCTCATTCATCGCTTCTAAAATGTAAAGTGTTAAATACTTATGTTTGGCAACTATTCAATACAGGGAAACAGACAATGCACAATTTTTAGTCAAACATTTTATTCATGTGATGCGCGTTTCGGGTTTTCGTTTCTCTTTTAAAGTGTCGTTTATTGCTATAAGTGAGCGATTTATCTCCGCCATTGACCGACACATTTCGGTTTGTTTTTCCAAGACCTCTGCTGTCAGGATCCAGGGTTGTGGTGGTGTACCTACACGGGCAGCGGAGGACATGCGCCCGCACGCACAGCTCGCATTTGACTGGTTCTGTGGGACTGACTCCAGCCTGAACAACGCCACTCGTGCCAGGCTCCGAATGATCTGGAACATCATTTAAATAAAGAAATAAACGAGCGCACGACAGAAACTTGACTGCAACCGTAAAATAACCCTTATTTATTTAAATATAGGCTAAACAGCCAAAATGCTTCAAGCATTCAGGTCGGAGAAGTTCCTCTTCTTGGACGTATTACGCATCTCCATGTCGTAAACTCTAGGGGCGAGGCCTCTAAACTGAGAATATTTAAGGGCGTGGTATTTAAATGACGACTGTTTTCAGCCGCCGCATTTATCAACGCCCGATCATTCTTACGCTGTGATCGGCGAGATACGAACGTTTCATGAATCACACGTGAACCCTGTCGTAAGATGATTTCTGCGCTCGGATCTGCGCTGGTTTCTACGTTAGATTGATAAATGAGGGCCACTGTGTGTGTGTGGAGCTTTATTCAGAAGCTTTATGCGCAAACTAGAATAGTGTAGGTGTAATGTATTGTGTGGTGGAGCGAAGGACATGATGATCAATGACAGCTCTTACACACCGGCACAGTCAAAGAGGTCTTAACCAGGCAGCGTCAGTGAAAACACCATGGCTTTGTGGAGTGTGATGGAGCTGACAGTAGCCCCGCTCACCTCACACATCACACCTGTAAACACCTCAGCTCATTAGTGGAAACTGTGTCAGTCGCTGAATACTGTCACTGGTCGCCTGCTTAGATGTGGTCCAGAGCCGTTGAGTAGAGAGAGTTGCTTCATTTCTGTTTACTCCATTTTTTTGTGAGCAATGGTGGATAGCGGAGCCTCTCAGTAGTTCCCAGAAATTAGCTGCAAATACTAGCAGCCCAGTAATGTAAATTAATCAATCAGTGATGCACGTATTAACTAAGAACTGCCCAACATTGTGCCTCTGTCTCTCTGTTTTTATGTGTTTAAATAGTCTGCTTAGATCGGCATTTTGAACTTCAGTTGTCCCGACTCGCTCTACTCCAGGGCTCTGATGTGATCCTCCACTTTCACTTTTCTCATGCTCGCTGTGTTCAGGCGTTGGAGAGTGTAAAAACCTCCTACAATAAAAAAAAATATGTAAAAAAATATTTCAAAGTGGAAGAAACTGACATTATCCATGACCCAAAAAAATGACTAAAAACAACAATGTCCTTTTTTTCTATTACTTTATTGTTGTTTATTTGGGTTACTTTGTCTGTTCCTATGTTTCATCCGTTATTTTATTTTCATCCTATATGTTCATAAATAGGGAAATCACCAATAGAAACTTCCTAAAGTAAAAAAAAAAATAGTTTCTTTCATTTATTTCAATAATAAATGAAAGAAAGAAAAAAATCTACGTTTGTGTTTTCCCTTAGTACATTCATATTTACAATCAGTCGTAACTCGTCTTGCTCTCTTTGTGTAACTGTAACAAATGTTATACAGTTGTGATTGTACATATTGATGTTGTGTTTAAAGCCACATCTCCGTCCTGCGTTAAACAGTCTGACGGTTTACTCGAGTTAGCTCCTAGAGTTAAGTTGGTTTTGCCAGTGTATATATATACGTGGACTCTTTCTTCACTTTAAAATGTATTTTTAATCTAATGCCGAGTGACATTTTTCAGCGTTTGTGGTCTGTAGATGATGAATCCTCATGATTCTGGTGTTGTCTTGACTTATCCTCTAGCACCACCATGAGGTCAATCTCTTACTTTATTATTTATGACCAAATACTGCAGCACTAATGGCAGCTCCATCAGATAGATAGTAGAAAATGTTAGCATGCTAACCTGATAAAAGATGGAGATGAATGTCTTTAACACCATCAGTGTCCCAAATCTGACAACATTCTCCCACAATGCAATGCACAAAAGAAATGGAGGAGCTGATAAAACATTAAATATATCATGTCTGCTGGCAAAATAGCTTGTGTCAAAGTGTACGCCTGCTAAACATCTGTGTTGTTGTTGTGAGCTTGTTTGCATTTAGTTCAAAGGAAAACTGTTTTGTAAAGATGAAAATGTCATTTGAATTGGGACAGGCCTATATGTGTTTGCTGTTGAGTGTATTCCTAAAGTTTCTTTTATTTCACATAACCTCATACACATAGAAAACATCATTTATTCGTCTTCCTCACACTCATCTCACGGAGACAACCAGGGGTAAAGCAAAGCATTTTATTGCAAGTATTAGTCAAAGATACACTTCAAACTGAAGCAAAGCAACACTAAAAGGCCAACAACCTATAAGAGAGAGTTACAAAAGAAAGACATTTAAAAACAGAAAGGAATAGAGCTGTTGGTACAACAGAGCCTTTGCAACACACAGAGACGGAGACATGGATCATCTGGTGGTGAAGGGTCACTGTTCAACGCGTACATCTGTTTGCTGGTGCCTCCCTCAGAGGTATCAGAGCCCAAGGTCTTTAGTTTGAAATTAAACTGACACAAGAGTGAGATGCTACATTGAAAAAAAATGACAATCGGCGCACACAGAAAAACGTTTGAAATCCTTGGCCACTGTCGGATATCTGTCGTCAAACCCATCGTGTGTGTGTGTGTGTGTGTGTGTGTACAGCATCAGGAGCCTAATCTCTTGCGCAATATTTGGTTCAAAGTCTTTACTGGAATGCAAATGGGATGAAAACATCTTGATAGGCATTGGAGTTAACATTTATTAAACCAAACATGATTTAATGAACAGAGGGCCTATTTACTTTGGAACAGGATTGACAACACTCAAAAGCTCCATGTCTCTGATCCTCCAATGGGGTGAGGGACAACCAACACAAAGGTAAAAAAAAAAAAAGAAACAAAAGAAAAGAACAGCAATTCATCACAACACATCTCATCCTTGGTTCATTATACAGGCACAGGTCTCTGTAATCCAGCACTCTGGGGAACCTCCTGGCTCCTGTGAGGCCCGGGTCAAACTGCACCTGAAGGCACCGTCATTCCGACAGCACAATGATAGCCAGCACGTTTACACAAACACAGTGTAGAAAAGTCGAACTAGCACAATGTTCTCGCGTCATTCAGAATCTATACGATGCTTTTCTGAATCAAGGCAGAAAACACTGCTCATCAAAATCAAGAGCTGCTTCCACATGCAGTTTGACCCAGACCAGGGTTTCTGTTCAGACATCATTTCAAAAAATGGAACGAAGCATAATTTTTGAAAAGCTCACGCTTGTTCGTACATCAGAGTTCACCAAGATTTGTAGCAACGTTAGTGGTTTACATGAAGAAGAGATGAGGATGCCGGTTGGGGAATCGGGGGCAGATCAAGTACGTAGGCTTGTTTTTCGTTTTTTTTTCTTGGTAGGCCACCCAACACAGGCATTGCAAAGTCACATAGAAATCTGACGATTATGTAAGAACGCACTTAAGGCTGAGGCGTGTCTTTTCTTGTGGAATGAGACCTGTTCCTGCTGTAAAAAAAAACAAAAAAACAATGCTTCTGGCACAAGAAAGAAAAAAAAAAAACTCGAGGAGACGATTCAAGAGGAAAGAAGCGACACCTACGCTAAAGTTTTCACCGTGATCCGAAAATTCCTGCCTTTTTCCGACATCTTTCCTTCCTTCCTTCCCTCCCTCGCTGCCTTTTTAAAAAAAATGAATTTACGTTCTCTCCCACCTGCCCTTTACCGGGCTTGGGGTGGGGGGATTTCATGGCTGACGTACCAATTTAGCAGCTCGGGATGAAATTAAAAATGAAAAAAAAACTCAGCTATTCGACACTCAAGTCAGTGTGGTTCAGAAATGGTTCCCTTCGTCAGAGATGAGCTGCAACATGTGGGGGTTGGCGTTGGGCCTTCTGAGGTGTTAAAAAAAGAAGAGTGGAGGGTAAAGACTACAAAGAAAAAGGAGGACGAGGGAGTCGACCAGAAGCTGATACACCGCTCTGCATCGCCGGGTCAAGCCCGCCTCCTCCCTCTTCCTCCACCTCGCACCCCCCTCCATATTGTTGTGCTTGCGTGTCTAGGAGGATAAGGCGTCAACATGGAGGGGGAGGGGCTAAAGGCCTCGTCCTCCCGGCTCCGCCCCCACCATGCTGCAAAAATGTGATGCGGAGACTCCAGCCGCTTGAACGCACTCTCAATAAATACACCATAAAATATTTCCGCACATATAATATTTCATATATAAATTTAAAGAACGACACATTTAAATAGGACAACAAAATAAAAGTCGGCTCAAGAACAATTTCTCAAAATCGGATAAGTGTTAAGACAAAACAGAGATTTTTTTTTTCCTTTTTTTTTTTTACAGTTATACTTATTTTGACTCTAAAATAGTTACTGTATAAGAATATCGCAATCAGGCATTACTCAAGCATTATATGTCATAATAAAAGCAATTTGCAGTTTTTTCTTTCATGTAGTATAACATATGCAGCATACCAAGGTAAGTGAGGTGCAGTGTTTTTCGAGATCTCTTGTAATAGAAAGATTTCACCCCGCCCCCCTGGACTGAAAAGGTACCCGCAGAACTTCAAGACCAGCCTTGGTTTTTTTTTTTTCAGTCGAACGACCCCACCGGCTCAAGACAGGGATACTTGCTGGGCACACATTTCCCTCCGTCGGGGACAAGACACATGGCAGGGCATTGCACTAGGATGAAAGAATGCCATGGGCTGCTACCAGGGCTGGGCATCGTGAGAAAAAGCTTCAATACTGACACTGGTTCTGCCGATATCTCTCTGCACCCGCTGTAAAAAATGACACTTGAATGATAGCATACCTCACTATGCAGCAGACTAAACTACTTTCATTCATGCCTTTTTATTTTAGATCCTACTTATGTTGATTTTCTTTAGTAAAAAAATGCCCGTGATTCCTCAGTGCAAGAATCTAATTTTTTTTTTTTTCTCTTTTCTTTTTTTTGGGATGCTTTCAAATTCTGGCGCCAAAATCCGCGACCTTGTTTTTCGACGCCCAGCCCTAGCTGTAACAAAGTGTCGGGCGGCAAAAACCACCGCCACCCGAGAGCGGGCCGACTCCCTCCCCGAGCCGCCACCCGCCGCCCGCCGAAGTCACAAGAGCATGAGGCACACTTTTTTTTTTTTTTTTTAATGACTGACTGCTTTGTTTGGTAACGCGCATCCCTTCGACTCCTCGTTCACGCTGAGGTTTGGATCCGCTCCTCCTCCTCCTCCTCCCGGTCGGGAGGTAGAAGGAGGGCGACTGGAGGGGACAGAGATCGGAAACCTCTTGGCTTTGTGTCTGAGTGAGAGTGGCAGTCTCTAAAGTGCTGTGCGATGTTCGTCATTCGTGGGCTGGGCTGTGTCACACCACGCTAGTGTCAGCTATAACCCTCCCGCCCCCACCCCCACCCCGTCCCGCCCCCCCAGTTACCCCACCACCCTCCGACCCGAACGCACATTCCACTGTACCAACGACACCATTGGTCCAAGACACTAAATGCACTAGGAAGCGAAAAAAGCTCAACCACAACCATATACTTGGCATATATTCTTTTTCTATGTAGGCTTAATATCTAAATACATGAAACACGAGTTTGCATTTTGCCGTCTCTAAAAAAAAAAAAACCCAACAACAACCGAAACAAACGTGTACAGTGACTGTGTGTAAACGCAGCCGCTCCTGCGCCGCGATGTGTTCTTGAAAAGGAGATTCTGTTAAGTTTGATTTGACATTTTTATCTTTCAGTTGACAGCACCATCAAGAGGAAAGGCACTTTCTGTGGACTTCTTCTTCTCACTCCTTTGCTACCTTCCACTGCAAATAACACCAAAATCAGGGATATTGATCGATTACTCAAAATGGAATACACCCTTCGCTTCCGTTTAGAAAAAGGGAGACGCCGACCTTTTGTGGGTTAATTTGGCTATTTCTCTTCATCAGACTTTGTAGGTAAGATGTTTGTTCTTCCGTCACAACAATCCTGATGGGGAGCCACAGCCAGCTGAGAGCTGAGAGCGCTCTTATTTTAAAAAGAACAGGAAGGACAAACACGTCTGTTCCCCGGGCGTCTGTTGAGGAGAAACTGACCGTATCCCTCCGAGCGTTCCACTTCCACAGGCCCCAGTTGGTCTTGCTCACGTTAGGTCACTTCTCTACTAGCTAATATTTGCAAAAGCAGGGCTGATGGCATTTCAGTTTGTAAGCGAGGCAAACACATCTGCTATGTAAACATGTGTTCAACTGCCCTCAAGAGTGTAGTCTATACACACACACTGAACATCCATTACAGACAGCAGAGATAGCGAGTTAGAAAATGCAATCAACCTCCAGTTTGACTTTCAACACGACCTGCCGCGTAAAGTGATCAGCTTCTGATTCCTTCCAAATAGCACGACCCGCGATATCTTTACTGACCAGACCCCGCCATCGTCCTTCAGCTCTAGACTTTCCCACGCCTCCCGGCAGGATCGGATGGGATTGTGCGGCCGCAGAATGTAGCTCTCCGGCACAGGGGAGTAAATGTTCGGGGGCGGAAAGGGGAGAGCGAGCAACAATAAGATTACAGGCTTTGTCACGCCGCAGATTTACCGGGAGGCCAACCCTTTGTATTTGCGAGCGCATGAAGTGGCTCGGCTAAGGAGGGGAGTCGGAGGAGAAAAGCAACAGAGGTTGCAATCCCCCACGTAAATCCCAAGAGGCTTTAACACAAAAAGGAATGGAGAACTACTAGCCCTCGTCACGATATTGTCTGATCACACGTGTCCTTGAAATGGGTCGACAGCACTTCCAAAAACCACTTCCTTTACGCTCTCGCGCTCTTGATAAGGAGCAGCACCAGTTGAGGAACACTTGAGAACACTCGATACATCCGCCCGACTCCTCTTTCCATCCTACCGTTTATCACCACGACAGGGATGTCTCGATACAAAGCCTTTCGGAGTACGGTAAAATATTTCTCTCTCTCTCCTCTGCGACAAACCTCCGACTGTACAAACATCTACAAAACAAAAAAGAGGAGAGAAGTAAGCATTCAACATCTTGCAGCTTTTTTTTATATCCGAACATCAATGCAAGAGGCGGTTTAAGTCCACGTCCCTAATCAATAACAGTATGACAGTCCAAACACACGTCACTAGATTCAACGACCCCACCACTGTTCACACATACACTATAGTGACACAGGAACAAGTCAACAGTCTATTGCGATAATACAACTTTTGTTATTATATCTTTTTAACCGTTACTTATCATGATACATTTATTACTAAGATTAATAGTAATTACACTACATTTTTTTTTTCTGTTAGCAAAAATAAGTGGTGTGTGCATTACATAATTTAAAATGTACAAATATACTTTCGTTCTGGCTTTTAAAAAGGCTTTCAGACACTAGTGAATTCACGAAGGCTCAAACCCCACTGGCTTCCACACCGGAGGGCTTCGCCTGCCGTAAAGGCAAGCGCAGCAGCGGATGCGGGACTCTACGTTACACCTCGAAGTCCAAGGGAACGTCTGCCATCGTACCGTTTTTTTAACAATGCCGATGGAAATCCTACACCTAGACCTCCCCCGCATCCGCCTTCGACCCTTCCCCACCTGCTCATCTAGCGTCTCATATAGAGGTTCAGCTTCAGATTCTAATTCAGACAGAGTAGCACCACACCTGTGTTCACTCCTGAAACACAGCTTCTTTTAGTGCAGATAACTTTTACAAACACCTCCCGAACGAGCTTCAGAGGCACAAAGGAGCCAAGTGATCGACTGTAGTTCAGATACACGACTCGTATCAACAGTCAGTTTGTACTTCTGCTGCAAATACGAGTCACTACCTTAACTCCTGAGTGTTGTTCTGAAGCCAATCATTCTGGGCCGGTTACATGGACATGGAATGAACCTAGTCCCAACTTCTTTCAATTATATCAAACAATTTAGGGATGCACAATAATATTGGAGCATCATCGGAATCTGCTGATACAGAAGAGGATTTGGGCCACTGCAAAAAAAAAAAAAAAACTTTTTCTCACTATTCAGATTCTGATTTTAATATTTTGAGAAAAAAGTAAGAATTCTGAGAAAAAAGTTGGTATTCTGAAGGGAAAAAGTCAGAATTAAGGTGGAAAAAGTTGGAATTATTAGGGAAAATAGTCAGAATTCTGAGAGAAAAAATTGGAATTCTGAGGAAAAAAATGGAATTCTTAGGGGGAAAAATTTAATTATTTGAAAAAAAAAGTTGGAATTCTTTGGAACAAAGTCAAAATTCTGAGATTAAAAATCGGAATTCTGAGAAAAAAGTCCAAATTGTTCAGATTACAGTGGCCCTAATCCTCTTTAGTATGCCGATAAACACACACGGCATAAGTCCAAAATGACCATTTCTGCTGATATGACAAGTCAATGAGATGACTCTTGTCTGCGTCTGGCAGTGGGCCTCACGTGAAAGTGGGCATAATATGACATTATTTTCAGTACAGGAGAGAGTTCAGCCAGATCGGCATACCTATCATCGACAAAAATCCCTGTGCATCTGTGCATCCCTAAAATAGTCTTTTGAAACAACTGGTGAACAACGAGGATGACTCCATGCCCATGAGCACGGCCCTTTCAACACACTGTAGCAGCTGGATCCATGTCTGGTGACGATTGCGCAAAAAAAATACAACTCTGCCTGCTTGGCTTGAACGCTGCTCCGAAGCAAAGCCAACAGTTAACACTGCCGAACAGGCAACACAATAAATATATTGATCTTAGGATGATTTGAATGAGATGTATAGAAAAGTCAGTAGACAGTTGTTGAGAAGAATAAGAGGCAACCGGTGAAACTTTCTCGCTTTAAACCATCTTATGCTGTCCATTTGTTGGAATATGCTTTTTTGATTATTTTACCCCAATGAAATAGGATCCCTTTGATGCAGCTTTGGACCATCTAACACTTCCACCAGGCACTTGAATACAACCTCTTTATGGCCTTTGTACTCCACTTTGCTGCGGTCAGGCGAAAATCAGCCTCATTAGCAAACTGATAATCAGGATTTCTGATAAAGTGTTCACAAACCACAGAGGCGCATAACATCCTTCAATTCAAGTAAAGACACGAAAATCACCAACGCTGCAGTTGCACCATCTTTTGTCCGACAGCAAGGGCAAACTCAGAAAACGTGCTGATCGATCGTCTCACGGAGGAGCGACACGTGAAAGTGCCGCGCAAGTGGCAAACTTCTCTCTTGTCGAGGACGCTCACTTTCAAATGAAATGTGTGACCGTTCGTTAAGTCCCCTAAAATCCTCTTCCCTTCGTTTCAACTGATTATTGCACTAGAGGAAACCATCGACGTGATCTCGATTTACCCGCCGTCTTAAAGTCAAGAGAGGGAAACGTGAGATAAAGCACTGAGGGAAATGAATGCACTACGACTACTAAGATTAAGAACATAAGATTACATGATTTAAATGATTAAAAAAAAAAAAAGTCAGAATCATAAAATGTTTCACATAATGTAAAAAGAAAAATAACAAACCAGAATTAAATAACAGTGTTATACTTTAAATGAAATCCATAGATGGCTGCAGTTGAGCAAATGATATATCAGCCAATATAAACTGCCCCTGTTAAAATGTGACAGCTGAAGATAAATCAAAACTGATCGGAAACCTTACAAGACAACAACTCTGCGTTGTGACTTTAAGGGGGCATTTATACCTCGTCGCCAACAGGTGGCAGTGTGCTCAAAAGAACATGTTGCTCCGTACAAGTAACTGGTGATTTCACACACTTGTGAAAAGTGACAGAACAGAAGACACAAGAGGAAAAAAAAAAAAAGGAAGAATAAAAGTGGCAATTGGGAGGACCTCTGGTCCAATGAAATAACTCTTTTCCAACTCCAGAGTCTGACCCTTCCTTCTCCGCTCCCCCTATTTCTAACACCGGGGAGAATCGACGACAAACTACAGTAAAACTGACAGAATGTAAAAGTGCTGCTGCTCAATTTTGACTTGAGGTACTGTAGATGGCAAAGGAGCAGATAGTAGACTATAAAGAATGACTGTGCCAAAGGAAGGGGGAAGTAAAAACACACAAGAAAAACAACCACTAGGCCACAAGTAAAGGAGACAAACAGGGGAGAACAGGAGGAGGGGCAACATACGGGAGCCTGATAAGGGCGAAAATAAACTAGTTGGCTGGTTTAATATTGCATAATAGTGCTGAGTTTCTCTCTTGTTTGTTTTTAAAGCAGCGTTTGCATCCTCAGTCCAGTGTGGGGGTGCCTCCTTCCCTCCCTCCTCCCTGCTTTCCTCTGCACAGTGTCAGGTCCGGATTGACTAGGCGTGTGGGGGGGGGGCGGGACTTGCACATATGAGGACTCCTTGACTGGCGAGCCAGGTGTGCATGGATGTGTCTGTGTATGTGTGTGTCTTCTGTGTGTGTGTTGAGGGTGGCATTGGTTGGGGAAGGTTGATGTAGATCAGGCGAAGTACATGGTCCTCAGGGTGTCGTGGTGGATCTGGACAGCTTTGGCCAGCGCCTGGGGGTCCCGACCGTTACTCTGACCAGACACATGGCTGCCCTCAGCGCTGCGGGGCGGAGAGGAGAGGACCGGTTATTACACATGACCAGAGGTGGAGGAAGTATTCTGATAGTAAAAGTAAAAGTTTGTGAGTATAATCTGGCAAGTTTTAAAGTAAAAATACTCAATGCAGAGAAACGTTCATTCTATCAATATTTCTCATGTATCCATGTAAAAGCAGAATTTTACTGTTGAGGCGGAGCTGATTTTAATGATCCTTTTCATTCTGGATTATACTAAAGATTATTTCCTACATTACAACACCTGATTGTTGAAGTACTTGAAGTGACACCCTCACAATGCTTTTGTCTAACTAACAGTCCAAACCTCAAAATTGTTAAAAATAAATTAAACATTTTAAAATAATTAAAAAGGAAAATGCAGCAAATCTTCATATGTGGGAGGCTGAGGTGTTTTTGCATTAAAAAAATATTGTACTTCATTAATTATTCAAACAGTTGCCAATTATTTTACTGTCAATCGACTTATAACTTATCATTTCAAACATTTTCAAATGTTTTGAGTGCAAAAACCTTAATTTGTAAACTAGCGAGGAGATAAAGCTGTCAGATAATTGTAGTGGAGGAAAAAGTACAACATTTAATTCAAAAAGTGACATGAGGATTAAAATACTACTAGTCCCTAAAATGGATACAGTACATGATCCTCAGGGTGACAATCCTTTACATCCTGATTTTAAAAAAACAGAACCTCTCGTTTACCCCCTCCCTTCCTCACCTGTCGTGTTCTTTGTCCACCAGATGGTAGCGGGCGCGGAAGGCCACCAGGTGGGCGTAGTAGGCTGGCGCAGGGATGGAGACTGAGCGGGTACAGCGCACGTAGGTGTGGCACAACTGGTAGGTGAGCAGCTGGAACTCGTCAGCGGTAAAACAGTTGTCGTCCCACAGTACATGGTAGTGGGAGGGCCGACTGGTGCCCTGCGCGAGGGGAATCAAATGACACGCTTGTGTTATTAATAGACTCAGATCAAGGATACAATACGTTAGAGAAAAAGGAAACCTCACCGACACTGAGACACAAAAGAAGTGTTAAAACTAAAAAATGACAATATTCAAACAATAAAACTTAAGTGCGAAAAAATAAACATAACCATTCACATGGCTTCAACAACCAAGTATATCACTGTATACACTCTACTACAGTGTCTTCTGGACAAGAATAACAACAAGGTAAAAATGATTTAAGAGTTTAAGTTCCAGTGTGTAGGATTAAGTGGCATCTAGCAGTGAGGTCACAGATTGGAACCAACTGAACACCCCTCACCTCACTCTCCCCTACAGCAGGCACTAAAAACATGAAAAATACTTCAGACACAAAATGCACTGGTGTCTGGTTTGTCCGTTCTTGGCTCAAAGATTCTTAGCTTCAGGTGAAGGTGAGCTGGACCGTTAAAGCAACCCGCTTCTGTGTAAGTGCTGTTGATGAACCTCACTGTGCTTTACTTTAAAAGAAGGGCGGAAGTACACACAAAAAAAGATGATTTACTGGAAGGTAAGAGCCTTTTTCTGAAGCATACTGGTGTAAATTTCAGTCAGGGATGGCAGATAATGGCGTGTGAGGTCTAATGCACTTTTGCTTTTCTGTTTTTATCCGCACCGTGCTAAAGTGTTGCCATTACACACATTTGTCGGTCTTCAAAAGACACGTGAAAATGAGTATGTCCAAAATGAGAAGTGGCCAGAGTTTGAGAAAAGGGAAAGAATATAGGCAGAAGTATTTCGTCTCTTTTCTCTCATGGCTATTTTATTTCTGATTCCTGTTTACAAAAGCGGACATCTACTGACATTCAGATTTCAGCGAGAGAGAAATGTGATGAAATACTGCAGAAGAAGGCTGCAGGCCTGTCAGAGGAGACGAGAGGTTAGCCTGACCTGTATTCCAGCGTGACTGCAGAGGTAAAAGTCAAACTCGTAGGGATGCGTGATGTCCGTATCCACGGTAGTACCAGCAGGAATGTTTCCACTGCGTCCAACCTGACGAGAGCAAAGTTAAGATCAGTTAGTCCCTACTAATGCCCTTGGTCTGTTTTTTTCCCCCCTCTATTCTTATCCATGACGACAATAATAACAGATAATGTAAGATGTAGGGAAAGAGCAGCAGAAAATAAAGCTTTTAAGGCCACTAAGTGAAAAAAAGAGTTGATGGACCAACCCAGGCAAGGGTTTACCAACGGCTTCCCAATCAACCAATTAAAAGCTTAATGCTCTAGAGAGCCTAATGCTCTGTATGGGAGTGACTGCACTGAATATAAGGTTGTTACTAGCCGAGTCTCACTCTTGGGGCCTTGAGAGCCACTCCAGAGCTCTCCGCTTGCACTGGGTCCTAATGCTTTAATCGAAGCTAATTACTGGGGTTAGGAGGGTGAACAGTCCAATTGACAACAAAAGGTAATTAAGGAGACCCATTTCGAGTACTTAACGTGCTGGCACAGAGCATAAAAAAAAAAAAAAAAAGAATACGGACTAGCACATAACACACTGTACTGACTTTAATGGGTACCATCAGCGTGTCATACTCAAAGAGCGTGTGTGGGAGCGGCGGGGACTCACTCTCTCGTTGCGGTCGGCACAGAAGAGGCGCGTATGGTGGCGTTTTTGCACAACAATGTAGGTGATACCTGGCTGGTACTCCTTCTCCAGGCTTATACATGCCTCACGAATGGCCAGCAGCTCATAATACAGCACCTGAGGAAGAGAAAGAAAACATTTTGCTGTAAATATTCAGTCCGTGTTGCTCCTACATACCGACTTGACGCACATGGACACACCTAAGTCGGAAGAACCACTTCCTTACATGGGAAGTGGGAACATACGTAGAGGATTAGAATGCAGCATAAATCTACGTATCTAAATTATGACCCATAAAACTAAACAGAAGTGTCAAGAAGTTTGGAGCTGACCTGTCTGAACTGGCCTTCTGAAACTCCATCCCTGTAGAAAATGATCCTGGTGGGTTTGTAGCGGGTTGACTTGTAGAACTGGATGAGCAGTTCCCGCACCATGGAGGCCAGGTCCTGGATAACCTCTTGCCTTGGCCTCTGGACCCGCACAGTGGCACAGTACCTGCTGGGGTGGGCGTCCATACTGCCTACCACCTGGAAGAGAGAGAGGGGAGGAGCAGGAGGAGCTGTGATCAACAGTGGATTGAAGGTCATACATTATAGCAGGTCAGGTGGAAAATGAGGAAGACACTCACTGCTGCGATTGAAGGCTTCTTTCCATCTCCAGCAGGTGGATGCGTAACATCTGCTCCCAAGAAGATAACAGGCTGCTGAAACACTGATGGTCTGCTCATTGAGAGACAAAACAAAGACACAAAAAAATTTAAAAACAGCATACCAAGCTATGAGAAGCAATATAAAACCAGCACTGCTACGGGAGAGTGTGGAGGAGTAGAGCATGGCTGACCGTTGGTGAGGCACCAGGATGTTGTTGATGCCTCCCAGCTTCACATTGATCTTGAGGCAGAGGTTGGAGAGGGTCTGAGGGGACGTCTTCACCACGTTCTTCACCTGGACACACTGCGTGGCCATGCCCAAGAGCGTGTCTCCCACACGCTTTACCTCCGCTATGGGTGGTTAGAAACAAGAGAAACAGTTTTTTCTTTTTCTTTTTTTTTTAAAGTAAAAATATCTTATCTGTTCTCAAAGTCCCTGGAAACATCTTCAGATTCACCAGAGAAACAGAGGTAAAAACATTCTGACAAAAATTTTAAAAAGATAAAAATGGAATGGAAAGAACATTTTGTTATAGTGAAAGAGAGTGTACTGACATTGATTTGAGAAGCTGAAGAGGAGAGTATATTGCACCATCGCTCAGTCCCAGAACAGCAGTAGAGCTAACACACAGTCTTAAACCACAAGCACATCTCTGGATTCTAATACAATATTCATTCTTTTTTGCAGTTTTCTAACCATAAACTGGAGTCTTTCCCGGCAGGATGACGATGATGAGCTGCAGTCCGGCGTAGGTGTTCTTCAGGTGTCTGAACATGGGCTCCACGCTGTCCGCTCCCTGGGCGTATTTACAGAAACATGGCTGGCCCTGGATGGGCATCCCGGCGTCCTTGGAGATCTTACGCAGCTGGTCTGTGAAACCCCTACACGAGGAAGAGGCAGGAAGGAGTACATTTTTAATGTTCTTGCATGACTTTTGATTTAAACCATCCTTTTAACTGCCTCTAATATAGTTCTTGTTATTTTTTATGAATATGCACTGCTTCTCTGGTACAAGCTAGTTTTATACAAATAAAATGATCTCTAACATTATTACAAATTAATAAAAAAGGCAAGATAGATCAGTGATTTAAATAGTGGTCTAACAAATGTGTTTTAAACAATTCTGAATATGCATTAGGGAGCAAAGAAAAGCACAAAGAAAAAAGGAATCTCAGAGAGCGACCACAGAGGAAAAACATTTGTAATTAATCATACTTGAGGATTTCCTCCCGGCACTGCCTCTGTGTGGCGAAGCAGGCGATGGCCCACATCTTGATCTCCACCCCGGTGTGGAACTGCTTCCCCCTCATGTCCCACACCCCGTGGCTGGGCGTGGCCACCGTGCGGTTCTGAAACAACATTGCAGTCTCACCACATGTACTCATGATTGTGTGGGCAAACACTCGCAGTCACGCTGCTCATACACACTCACGCTTGAGCGGGCGGCGACACAAGTGTGCACGCACGCATGTACACACAAACACAGACTTACTTTCTGAAAACCCACAGAACCCACACACACTCTTCATCCATACCAAAATGTATTAACACTCATTTTTGTGCGTATAAATTCACAATTTGAAAAAGAAGAAACATGCAGTTCAACCTAGAGGAACATTTGACTTCCAAAGTGAATGACAAATATCATCAAGTGGTTTTGATGTGAACCTTGAATTTTATTGCAAAGGTTGTGTGACGCATCTAAACTATGTTAGATGCAATTTGGTATGTGTATCACAAACAGCACAATGTTCACAATGGTGTCATAGTTCTTGGTAATACATCGAATGTACAGTAGTGAAGGAGTCTCCTCAGGGAGGATCAACAGACAGATGTTAATTCTCGCTGTGGTTCAGTCTCAGTAAGTTGCTTCTTTATCCAATATTTGGAAACCTGTTAAATCGACTCTTCTTCACTTCAAATAGGAAAATTAATATTGCTGGCAGTGTTTGGCAATCATTATTTGGGTTTTCCTTCTTGCAGATACAGAGACATATTTGTCCCTCTCAGAAAAAAAAACATTTTCAGATAGAATCAATGTTTGCACTACTGAGACTCAACCGCGAGAAAAAGACTGACACCATGAAGTACAAACAGAAGCCAGCGAGTTAGTTCCCCTCAGAGACAGTTCAACAAAGGCTGAGGAAGGGGAGAGCGTGTCAGACAAACAGAGAGAATGGGCGTGATTTAAAGGAAGGGTACCATAAAGTGCTCTGTGCTCACCCTGCCGCCGTACTGCAGCATGGGGGCGGGTAGCACTCGCCCCGTCACGTGGGCCATCTCGTCGCGAACCTTGAACTGGAATTCCTGCACAAACGGGTCTGCCTCGTAGTTGGCACTGCGCACCTGCGGGGAAAGGTGGGGGGGTGGGAAAATGGGACACAGGGTCAGTTAATGACAGCATGATGTGAAGACCACAGCAGTGCTGAAAGGTTACAACTCAACCCAGTTCTAGCTTTACCCGCTCACTCACTGTGGCCTGTTTTGGTTCAAGGAAATGTCTGACAATTGCTAATTTCACGCTTCAGCTGAAACCAATGACATATAATATGTTAATACGTGAGCTTTAGAGGTGCTGACTAGGGATGCACATTTTCAGCAGTTTCTTTAATCGATAGTCGTCAGATGCCTTAACAAGCAATTATCAGTTAATCATTAACTGATAAAGAAATATGTTGTCTTTTTCCGCTGACATGATCTATGCTCGATGTAGGCTACATTAAGAGTTAAAAGGACAGATAAAGTGAACATCAAGTTACTTGATTGATAAACTTAACAACAATCTTGAACCTTGTGTTTTAATTTATGATACTTTTTGATGTTTTGTGCCCAACTATGATCAACAGGAATCATTAATACATATTTAACTGGTTAAATTCTTAACGGCGACTAATCGATTAATGACAGTCAGATTTTATTACCTTTGGACAGAGTCAGGCTAGCTTTTTCTCCCCGTCTCCAGTCTGTATGCTAAGCAGAGCTAAGCTAACCAACTGTAGGCTGTAACTTGTGACAAATGAAAACGTAAACTTCACTAATTTTTCTGAATGCCTAAACAAACGAAATAAACAAACTCTCTTTGTTTTCATGACTGGATAAACAAACTGACCTTAAAGGACAACACAGTTTCATACTGTTTTACTTTGAAGCTAGAAAGGTGGCAGGGTCCGCCAAATATAAACAAACAGTGCTCTGGGGACCTTATTTTCCTCTAAGAACAGCCTGTTCATTCAGTTAAGGAGTTTTTATTATTTCCTCATTAATATTGTTAATATTAAATTCTGAGTTTGAAATTCTTTTCCAAAACTACATAGTGCCCCTTTAATGGACAGATACGAGCGTGACATTGTTCTTCTAATCTAAATCTCAAAGAAAATAAGCAAATTCCCCAAAAGTCCAACTGTTACTTTAGGAGCATCTGCTAAATATAGAAGCTGACTTTCATCACTGAGTTGTTGTGATTTGGACAGTTAATTCTCAGATGTTGTACAGTAGAAGGCAAAGTCAGTCGGTCGGTAGACAGCTCAGATTCGTCTCCTCCAGGTGCTCATGCCAGCATTGTTTCAGATAGACCTTATGCCTACGGTTGTTACCCTAATGAGGCACTGCTTCTGTACACGCTGGCATATGTATAGATATGAATTTTCCCTTCAGCAATAAGCATTTTTATTGTTTTCATTATTTGAGATGATGTTGGTAGATACGAAAAATGGTGACATGCCAAGAAATCCAAAATTACTGCGAGCACAGGGTCCCTGATCCGTCCAGCTGGCATGATATCCAAATTAATTATAGAATTCATTATGTAGTTCTGACAGACGCCGCTTATCTGCTTGTTTTGTCCTTTTCTGTCTCTCAACCTCTGCTATTCCACCCACACCGTTCCGTCGGTTTCAAGCAACTGTGCGTCTAAATGAAAATGCCACCACAGTGATGTCTACAAGGATTTCCTGTAAGCAAGTCCAGTCATTTTGCTCCTGGGTGAAAAGATAGAGAGACGTGGTTTAATAAGGCAACTACGGGTACTAAATGTGCCTCGCTAATCTGATAGTGGCCAGAGGGAAAGCACAGTCTGTCAATCTTTCCATAAACAAGGTGCTGCAGACATTGTAGCAGCCTCACACACATTAAAGCCATTATGACTGGCATTTTGATGACCCTGGGCAGCCCGAACGCTACGGACGAGCATGCAGACATGCCTCCGTTAACGACATAAAAATGAGAATCTGGGAGAGGTGATTACAAAACAAGCAATTTAATATCAAGACAAGCAGCCTGGCAACAGCGTGTTGACAAGCTTAGCAACGAGGGCATTTCATGAAGCTGCCGGGTTTCCAACTGAATGGCTATCCAAATGTCACACGGTGAAATCAGCATAAACTTCTGTCGGCTGAAATATTCGACATAATCATTCTCTGTACCTGTAGAATCTAAAATGTCATAGATTCTGTCAATGAATTTAGCCATCCAGGCGCTGAGTGGTCTTTGTATCCACATTAACTAGGGTTGTAACACTGTACAATAACCATCATGATACAACTGTAATACACAATTATTACAGTCATGATAATGATGATAATATGAATGAAAACAGAAGGGTCCTTAATAGCTAAAGATTAAAGAAAAACAAATTGATATAGACTTGAAATATTATCTAGTAGAATTAAACGTCATATACAAGCAAATCAACATAGTATGATAATCTTCGATTTTCATGTTACAGTATCCCTTGAATACCGTAAACCGCTGAAACTGTCACACCAACCTCCTTAAAAGTTTGAGTCTTAACAGTGGCTCGAACTTTTAACCACATTATAACCTAAAAACAAGTGACGATGCACGGGGCCCTGTACAAAATAACAATTTGTTCTGCCAACTACACACATTTTAGTCGAAAAATTGGCTTGTATATGATGCACAGATACGATTTGTTCACTGTAGGGCCGTACTTCACTCTGAATTTTGTCAGTCAAATCGGATTTGGCTGTTCGACATGAATATTTGACATTTGAGGTAATACATGTTATTTCTTTGTCATATTTCCACCTAGTCAGACGGAGTAAAAGTGTTTGTCCCGCTCTCCAGTCAGTTATAAAATCTCAGCGCGCCACGATGCGTCACTCTTGCCGGACCGCGGACAGCGCTGTCAGCCAAGTCAATCCAGCGGACGACAGAAGAGGAGGCCGCACAGCTGTCTGGTTCAAAAGTGGTTCAGCCAACTTCCCTGACATCATCACAGTTAGTTTAGCGGTCTGTGGTCATTTTGAGACTCCGTTTGTAACGTTTACAGCGTGCAACTGCTCCTGTGTGACTCGACCGACAAAGTCAACCCAGAGTCTCGACTGATGACTTAAATCATGAACTTGAATTTAAACCAACTCACCAGCCTGCTGATCTCCTCCTGCCTGTCGGGTGCGGAGCGAGCTGTGGCTTTGATCATAGTGGAGGTCTGATTATCTGTCAGCTTCTTGATGCACCGTTGACCAGCTACAATGTTACACACCTGCAAGAAGACAAGAAGGGCAAACGTTTAAAAGAGGTTGGAAAATTAAAAAAAATGTTGTCATTGTTTAACCAGCGAAAAATGTTTTGGACATTCTGCAGCCGCTCTGCTTCTTGTTTGTACAGTTGATACACAGACAGGCACATGTGAGAGCCGCCCAGTGGATGAGATGCTGCAGATTTCATACCTCCGAGTTGTGTTTAAATTGAAACCAGAGAGAGATAGCAACTTGTTTTTTTTTCGCTCACCTCCAGAGGCAGGTAGGTGTGCTTTTGCTCCTGGCCCACCTGTAGACAGGGCAAATGTGGGTACTTAAGCTGCAGGTTGTACTTCTCCCTGAAGTACTGGGCTACAGTACGCTCTACAGTCTGACCGTTTTCCAACTGTAGAGGGAACCTGCGGAGATGGAGGGATGTCAAACACTAGGCTGCAAATGAGGACAACTAAATTAGATTGATTGAACTGAACATAAGCCAGTCACCACGTATGAAATCATAGCTACAGCATGCATTAATGAGGCTTTAGTGTCATTAATGCATGCTGTAGCTATAAAGTGTGCAGCAATCTTCTGTCAGACCTCATAATCACAACTGAAATACCATCAGATGTCTTTACTCTTAGTATTCTAACTGGGGTTGCAACTTGATTTTTTTTTTTTTGGTATCATTTTATAGTTGTTTTGTCTATAAAATTACAGAAAAATAAGAAAAATGTCAAAAAGATATTGTCCTCAAATGTCGAAAAGATCAGTTTACTGCCGTAGCAGAGAAAAGAAACCAGAAAATTTCCCATTTAAGAAACTTGAATCTGAGAATTTTGTATTTTCTTCACTAAAAATTACTAAAAAATCTGAATTTCTGGCAAATTATTCAATAGCTGACAACTAATCGATTAATTGATTAATTGTTGCAGCTCCAATTCTCACATAATCTTTCTAGGTAGCACATTCTGAAGGCCATATGTTGATATAAACGCCACGTAGAAAGGACAACACACAGGAGGGTTTAAGTCGCTGGATCACAAATACAAATAATCAGCAGCCGCACGCCACGGCTTCTTCACTAACGGATGACTAATAATCGCCGCATGGCTGCCAGATGAGTCAGCCATTATCTGGTTTGTTTGGCGCTGGATTGGTGATCGCATCTTCTGCGGTCGGCGTTCCCCGCCCCCCCACACCCCCGTCCACACACTCCACCCTGTTCCTTTTCGCCCGCCCCGAGGCTGACTCACGTTTGATGGCTGGCAGGCCGACGGGTCACGTTGCAGACGCGGTACTTCCTCCGCATGGTTCCACAGTGCGTCACCTCCACCTTCAAACCTGGTGGATCATATAAAGTGTTGGAGTAGCACTGAGCATGTGTCTGTGTGTGAATGGCTGCGACACGAGCGCTGCCTGTTCCTGCTCAGACTCCATCTCGATCCCACGCACATAATGAACTCGTATTCATCTGATTGAGCTCCCTTTCACACATGCAGCCACACTTTACATCCCCGTCATTACCTTTGATTTCTTTGGTGAATTTGACCCGGTGTGAGTCCGTGAGAGGGCGAGGCTGCTCGTCGATGTTGTGGATGTCCAGCACTTCACACATGAACTGGATTACTGGCTGGGCCTTGTAGAAGGCAGTGGCAGAAACTGCAAGATGAAGCGACGAGACATTTGAGACAAAAACAAAAAAAACAACAGCAACTAAAACACTTCACTAAACGCTAATAACTTTCTTATCCACTGACTGCAGTTACATCCGTTTAAATTGGATGGTGTGCATTTTGAGTCTGCCTGAAAAGAATAAAAATTCCGTCTGACATTTTAGGTTAATGCACACGTTGTCTATCAGTGTGCAGAGAAATCAAAGGCAGTCCTCACAACGTCTTCAGAAGACCATATGTTCAGAACGGTACCTACTTTAAATATTTCACACAACAATGTGACGCGCAGCTAACGACGGCAAAGCATGAATACCAGTAACACAGAGGTGGAATACGTGTTCTTGACAGAGCAGTGCAGACGTTATGGAGCTCTTGTAGAGGCTTTGTCACACCATGTTTGTGTAATCAGATTACCACTGCTAAATAATGTCGTGGTCACTCATTAAACACAGGAAGTGCAACTCATGCAGCACAGTTCCTTTTATTCTGATTCTCGTTTTCTCAATGAAAAGGAAAGTCTGACGCACTGAGAATTTAAAATAAGACAGCTGACGCAGAAAACAGCAAGACGTCAGAGAGAAAACAAGAACAGGTACGACAAAACACAAAGTGAAATCAGCGGAAATCCAAAAATGGACACGGAGAGATGAAGAGAGCGTTGTGTTGAGGATTTAAGAAAAATCTAGCTCGGCTGTCGTGACGTACGACGCTTCTCCGAGACGTCAGATGAGTGAATCAGACTCACTCGCACCTCTGGATCGCGTTATGAGACTTGAGAACCCTTCACCTTCGGCAGGAAGTGACATCACTTTTGATTGTCCTCCCCACGCATTGTGATGTAATTTCAGTGTTTCTGGGAGAGTGTGTGACTCATTCATGCAAATGCAACATTGAATGGCCTCATTTCTCTGTCGTTATAATTATGTGATATATGCCTTTCTGATCACACAAACACCAAGGCAGCTTTCAAATACGCTGCTGAAAACAAACATGTATTCAAACAGGCTCAACAGTTGGCTTTGCCTGCACACAATGCCGTACGGAAGGCAGAAAGCACTTGGGGGTTCTAGCTTGTTGTTGGAAGGCAGACAAGAGACTTGAGCCGGCCAATTGATTTCCGAGGATGAGAAGGCGGGAAAACGGGACAAAGAGAGAATGAGAGAGTGGAGAGGGAGAGGTTCAGATGCAGACGGAGGCTTCAAGCACTCGGAGCGAAACAAAAGCCGTCTCACGGAAATGCTCCACACAGCTACCCTCCTGACCCCAGCAACACCCACCAGTCTCACTCATGCAGGCTCCACCACACACACACACAAACACACATACACACACACTAGTTGCCCTCCGTCTCCACAGCAACCGACTAGTCAGTTCCCATCCAGCCAAGAAGCCACCTTCCTCCGAGTTCCTTGGGTCTCCAACAACCTCCTGCGGTGTGCATATGGCCAAACACATTCTCCACCACACTTTCCGCCTCTTTATTTTGCACAAATAACAACAGGCTGAAACCGTAGCTCACTATTCCCGTTCAACAAACAGAGTTTTTTTTTACTGCCGCTGACAGAAAGGGCAGAGCCGAAGCCAATTACCGAACTGCATCTTGAACCGTTTCATTCGTTTTCCGAAAAAAAAAAACTAGTTCTCGGCCAGCAGATTTGGCTCCGTTCTGACAAACTGGTCGACAACTCAATAATGCGTGATGTCAGGGTGGGAGCGCTGCCATCACACATGTAAAGCTCAACTCGTTCAACAGCCTTTACAAGCAACGGAAGAAGAGTTTCAAGTTGGGTCTTCTAAAGAAATAACCAAAATCAAAAAGCAAATCTGTCTTCACCCTGAAGCCCGTAAAAAAAGCACCACGAGGATGAAAAAGCCTCAACTGGAGCTGAATCAGGTCTGCAAGACAGTGAAGCAGCTTTCTCACCAGTGTGACAGTTAGACAAGTTAGATTTATGTTAAATAAAGCTATTAAATTTCCTCAAACATAACATCATTGAAGGCAAATTGATCATGCACAAATATCTAAAAATAGCCTGTATCATGGAGCCTCCATCTCGTTCTAATCTATCTTTTTAATTATTAAAATCTAATTTCCCCAGCCGGGAAAGAGGAACAGACGAACAATTTCTCTGTGTGTGTTTTTCTTTGCTAAAACATAGTGAATCTTGCGAACGTCTGAGTATTTTTTATCTGTATTTTTTTTTTTTTAAAACACGGACAGCTGCATTTGCAAACATGAGCAAACAACAGCTTTTGTATCTACACTGAGGCCATATTGAAGCCCCGAGGCGCCATCGCAGCAAAATAAATACGAGGTAGAATCCGGCTCTCACCATCAATGTTAAGCATCATTTTCCACATGGCTGGGCGCACAGATTGATGGAAGCCGAACCAAACCTCCCTCCCACCTCCCAGGGGATGGTCGTAGCCCTCTGGAGCCGAGAAGAAGGATCGACCCACCGGAGTGTACCTGGATGGGGGGGAGAAAAAAGCAGCAATTATGAGAGTAGAGCAAAACAGGCTGAAGGCAGGAAAGATAACGTGGAGGTAAAAACAGTCAAAGGTGGTCGAGGTGAGAAGGAGGAGAACACGGGGCGCACGAGATGACAGGAAATGTAAGATTAGTGGACACATCCTGCATTGAGAATGTGGGTCAAAATGTGTTGATACAGTGTCACATTCGGCTGCTCTTCAATATGGCCTGAAACTACGTCGGTGAAATGAGAAGGTGGCGACACCGCCGGGGCCCCGGCGTCCTCCTATTACTCTGCTCAGGCGACACATTAATAATTACACATGGGATACATTTTTCTTGGCGAATCCTCGACTGACATTGTGTCACGATGCCACCGCACCACCGCTCCCTCGCTGCCGGCGGAGACAGAGCTAAATGAAAGGTGCCCATATCGCCGCTTTTTAATAATGCTTCGAGAGACATTTTTATTAAAGCCGTGGCGATATTGTGTTCGACTGGGTTCTTGCCGAGGCTTAAGAAAGTGATAGCGAGTGGAAGATGGTGTGAGGTCAAGAGAGCCCGTATAAGCTGCGTTTGATTTCCGCCGGGATCAGAGTGCTGATAATGGTGCCGCTGTGACAAAACAAACATATAGTATTTACATGAGGATCACAGGGGTCATGTCTTCTTTATCTTTCGGCTTTATTTGCTGTCTGATGACTGAGGTGGGGGTGATCAGGTACGGATAAATAGGACTGCTACTTTACTCTAACATCACCTCTCAATTATCTAATAACAACAATTAATTATCTATTCTGACCCCCAGCTCACATGAAAAGTGTGAACACAGTAGTCTGTACTTATTTGGAGCTTACTTCATGGAGGGCAGATGTCGCAGTACCACATCCACAGCGTGCACAGGGTTGGTGCTGATGGGTTTATCCAGCTCCAGGGGCTCAGGCATGCTGCGGCCAGTCAGCACCTCGTGGAGCATGTGCCAGCTGACCAGAGACACAAACTTGATGGAAACTTTAAAGGGGCGATCTTTCCCTCCCTCGCCTGGTAGAGTGACATCCAGGTCCACCTGAGGGGAAGGAGGAGAGTGAGACAGGACAGCGATGATTAGATCAAGGCGAATGCATTCAGTGGGAGGTTGTTAGGATTGTGTGTGTTTGTCTTTTTCCAGCTCACCCCTGTGGGTGCCACAGGCAGTGGGTTGGCTGTGTAGAGGCTCTTCTTTCCATCATAGACTGGCCTGCGATCCCCAAAGATTGTCACCTTAAAGTGCTGCACCATCGAGTCAACCACCTCCCTGCAGAACACACATACAAACTGAGGTTCAGAATACATGTTCAAGACTTCAAAAACTGTTAAATCAACAGTTATCAGCAAACAAATCATTAAATTCAACCCATTTATCCTTCAGCAAAACTGTGTACTCGCTCACTGCAAGATGCTCCGTATTAGGCATCACTTAAATGCCTATTTGTAAATGTAAGAGATGAGAAGTTATAAAGCTATTCAGCCGGTGCAGCCTACCTGTTGACTCGCCGTGGGCACTTGTCAGGCTTGATGTCCACCTCGTAAAGGTAGACATCCATCTTGGGGATCTCCACCTGGAAGCAGTTGGCCAGCAGCTTGATGGGCTTCCCCATCGTGCCATAGCCAGGCCGCCGAGGCATGGAGAATAGGGACTGGGCCCCAACGGCTCCTGAGAGGGGGACAAGGAGGGGAAGATAAATGTTAAAGACAACATGTAGCGTAGATCAGATTCAGGCCATTGTTAAGCTCTGATGATTTATCTGCACGCTGACACTGAAAGAAACTGGCTTATCACAGATACTGTAATGTTCTCTATTAGATTGTATATTTAATTTACAGTTGAAACAAATTCCTGATATGTGATGATATCCTGCCTTAGTAGATATCTTTGTCTCAACAATTTAATATTCAAACTATCCTTACCAACACAAGACGCATAATTTGTTTAGTTATAAAATGGACACGTAAAGATAAAAAAAACATCATTTGTTGGGCTCTGACAAAAAGATAAACTTTGACATTATACAAAAGTAAAGTAAAAAAAAAACTCTTTCTACTATTCTACTCTTTCAACTCTGTCAGTGGGTTGGTAGACAACAAAGTAACAAGTGCCTGATGATGGAAAAAAAACATTGTGAAATTCCAAATGTCAAGATAAGGTGCTGTGGAGGGAAACCACCAAAAATAAACACATCTCACTTCAACGTGTTAAACATTATACAACACAAACACACACACACACACTAAACCCTCAATGAAAACACACTGTCACACTTCTATGAAACACTTTAAATATGATATGAGAAAAGTACAGAGATGATGATCGATGTATTAGGGGAATTTAACCACTTGAACCAAACGAACAACAGACACCCATCAGAAGAAAAAGTGTATTGTGGGGCACCAACTCTAAAGCAAACAACGGCACACGGGTGTTTCTCACAGACCAACACAAATAATGAAAACAAACAGCACACACGCGCATGACTAAGGTGCACGGACCAATTATGCAGCACCTGAAACAAATGCTCGTGATGAGGTTCTGCCTTCCAACTAATGCCACAAACATCTTCGACGGCCACATTTAAAACTTGAATGGCAAAAACAGTGCATTCCTCCGATATTTAAATCCACTAGATCTGGATTTTTATTTGGATCTGCATCAACCTGGATTTACTCAGATACCAGCCACATAAATACACCTGTTAATTTCCCATCGGGATCCGTGCATTATTCCCTTAAGAATTAACAAAGAAAAGAAAAAAACACCCTATCTTACAATGTTTGAGAACAAAAAGAAAAAAACCTCCAGAATCTGTCCCTTTAACATGATCAGCACCAGTGGGGTCTATTCTGGGTCGAGACACATCCTCCCTCCAATTTTTTGTGGAAATCTGATCAGTATTTTCTGTGTAATCCTGCTGGAAAACAAACCAACCAAGCAACAAACAGAAACAGACACGGGCAAAAACCTCCTTGGCAGAGGTCAATATAAAAGAGATGAATAATTGTGTCACTAAAACTCGTTAATTTCACTTTAGTGGAAGTTAAAAGTGTCCCCGTAAGATGACAGCTGTTAAATTAATTATGGGTATTATGAGAAAAACCTTTTTTTCATTATCATCATCACTCATCGATCATCTAACAACTAATTAAATAATCACTGCAGCTCTTAACAAAATAACTTACATGTGTTAAATGCTCTTTGAATTGACTCATACAGGACAACAGTGTGTGTCAGCATGTATCTGGCAATCTAGTTACTGTGTTCACTTTTTTTTCTGGAAAGCAGCGTACTGCACACGCTCACACAAAAGACCATGAGATGTCTCAGACATGAGTCACTTTGATCCAGAAACAGCGAGTTCTTTTTGGTCAACTCGATGTGCCACGCTCACGTCAGCGCTGTTTCTGGCTCTGCCGAGGCTTGCCCTCCACATCACACGACAAGACAAATGACTTTGCCGTGCCAATGCGATGTTTCGATTACAACTATGATGCCATCCTAAGTTTTGCTTTTGTTATGAAAGAGCTATTTTTTTTTTTACACAAAAACTCAGATGCTACTCATTCATCGTCTGGCAAGTGTTACTTTGTTTATCCCTCGCCACACCCCCATGGCCTTTTTTCTGTTTTATTCAACTGTTTCATTGTGTTTCAACAGCACGCTACTAAAAAAAAACTGTCCCAAATGTGTCATTGATAAAATGAGAGTCATAGCTGAGTGTGATTCATCGCTGATTTGACTCATAGGTGCACATGTGTGGGTGAAGTTGAAGTTGAGGGCCCTGCTGAGGGGAAGTTCATAAAAAAACCTCCCCACACCAGAACAGAAACCTTCTGTGAGGTAACGGCAGACAACATGTTTGTTTACAGTCAAGCCTTTGGAAGTATGCACCTTCTGCCCCGCTCTCATTTTCTGTCTCTCCTCTGGTGGGCTGTAGATGGAGGCTGACGGAGCCGACGGAGGGGCCGAGGGCCCTCGTGTTTGAAGCGGCCCCGCTGGGATAAAATGATGAAAAAAAGAGAGGAAAGTCTGGAACTCCTGCCACGGCTGTCCCTCTCGCACAAATCTAGGCGCACACAAACTTTTGTTATGGTAATTCCCTCGGGGGCCCTCAGTGGAACTTGTGAGGTAAGCGAGAGAAAGAGCGAAGACAGATTCTGGTAAATCTTCATTAAGGCTACAGAAACAAGCTTGCCCTGCACAGATTGAAAAATGTTCCGATTCAGACAGTTTCCGGAGTGAATTCGAGTCCTTGATACAAACTTCAAGAGGATTTCCCTTTTGAAGCCCTGATGGTCGAAACATGTTGTAATTATTGCCCTCTGAATGATTTAACCCATACAATAAATGCTTTTTTAATATCTCCTTCCTCGTCTCCTGATATTTTCTTTTCTTGGAGTGCCTGGATTGCTTTTTTGAAATCAGGGTTTCCCTTATACAGAAAACTTTTTTTTCTGTCCTGTGATGGTCCTGGCAAGTAAGAGGAGGTTAGCAGGGAGTGGCAGGATTAGAGAGTGGGCAGGGTTGGTGTTTTCCGGCTTTCATCTGCCTCTGGCAACTGGCTCCCGAGTCCAGCATGAGTCACAGGGCCACCGCGGACAGAGGAACACACAGCGAAGCATCCTCGAGTCCACGCTTCTCGGTTCAGTAGCGGATGAACTATGGTAAGAATGACAGGGCGTCACAGCGAGAGAAAATAAACCTTTACGCAAACAAACAAAAAAAAAAAATCACACACACTTAAGTTCTTGTGTTACACCCACTTGGGCCGCGCAAACACACGCAGCCAGTTGGTTTCGTTTCAGTATGAAACCCACACACAGACGTACAGTAATTTGCGGTGTCGTTTTGCACAGGCATCCTGATAGAACGGGTTTATATTTCCCATATTAAACAAGGAGTTAATACTTTTGGCATTTTGCATAAACACAAGACCACACACACGCACACAAGCACACACGCACACTGACAAACTGCTATAAATTCTCAAGTCGCACAAACAAATTATTCCTGACACAGCTCTATTTCCGCGGCCAAGAGTGCCTGCTCGCACACTCTAACCCGCCACCCGCTGTCCTGATTTGTGTTTGGCTGGTGCTAATCTGACAAGATGCAAACGGGCATCAAAACAAACAACTTGTGTGGGACTCATCAAAACATTGGCCCCATCGCCATGATATTTGGCTGGCCTGCCTCTGCATTCTTTGGCTTCCTGCGATTACGACGGACCTCTGGGTGATTCTGCCGCTCGCAGAGACGCTCTGAGACATCGAGACGGTGGCTTATTAAGGTTCTCTCTGCGTGCAAAGACGCTTTCATATTTCTTCAAGGGCAAACGTCTCTCCATGGGGTGAAATGTTCCAGGAATTTTAAAATGGTTAAAATAGTCTAAAACATGAATTTGCTTGTAAAAAAAAAAAGTTTGTGTGGAGGAAAATAATTTGGGGGATTTCTTCTTTCATGTAGTACAGTTTAATTTTCTTCATTAAACCAGCATACAGTCTAATGGCCATCGGAGCAGCCTGCAGCTTAAAGAAAATTCACTTTGGCTTCGGCATTCATCTGCGGTGATGACTGCTCGCTGCGAGCACAGATGGGACCTTACGACACCCCGCGCATGGCAGGCAGCACGCTGTGAAGTTGAAAATCAACCAGGCATGTGTTTTTGAAGGATTCTCTGAGCAGCCAACCCGATTCCTGATCATTTGGCAACACACCGGACACCTCCCTGCTATCTGCGCTTCTTGGAAACCGTTTGCGCTGAAATCAGACATAACAAGCGTGTTTGTCCACAGGCACAAGGGGGTCAGAGAGGGAGGTTTAACTGTTACGGGGACAGCAGAGTACTTCAGTCTCGAGCTTTAACAGATTTAGGCAGGTCCGTCTTATAGGCGCCAGCTGCCTGGTTGTTGGTAGGTGCGTCTGTACAACCCCTAACACGTGAAGACGCTCGCATGTGTTTACAGGAACACCCAAATTATGCAAGACTAAATGAAAATACTGATCAAGAATGCGTCAGGGATGCAATGAACTCTGCTGTTGGTAGGTGACGCGTTTTATTTGACTATGACAAATAGTGAAATCTCAACCACAAATCTGCACAGACACATCAAAAGGCTTATGGGATCTGTGTACAGTGAGTGTAAGGGTTCATGGAAACCTCCACTTGTTGAAATATGCCGCACTGAGTGTGTGTGTGTGCGTATGCACACTTTCAGATAATTACAGGAAGGACATGCTTTAACAAACAGAAGAGAGTAGATGTAATCCCCCCCCCTTGTCTATCAGTATGATTCTCATTTCCTGAGCCTGTACATTCAGACGGTGAAAAACGACAGAGGAGGGCAAACCCTCCTTGACCGTGATTAAAATTAACTCCATTAGAGTGTTTTAGTGAACGTGCGACAATCCCGAGTCACATTGTGGATGGAAATTGCCACTCGAGCCTCGGGCTTATTGACTCCTGCTGAACGAGTAGCTTAAGCGCCCTTGTTAACGCTTATTGTGCAGCAAGTCATTCATTCTATAACCCAAGTCTGGTGCCGGCTTATCGTTACACAAGCTGCTGTTATGAAGATATGCAACAGCAACAGTAACGTCAGCAACAGCAATGTATTTCATTCACAGCAACTGAAGAATAAACTGTTGCTAAAAATAGAACTCAGGTCTAAAAGCAGTGTGGCTTTTGCCTTTACAACAGACAATCATTTTATATGATGGATGCACAATCGCAGGTGAAGTAATCCATGTTAACTTGCATTAAAGCCATTTTCTTCACTGTTTCTTTATTTCTGGGCCTTGAAGTAGTTTCAAATAAAGCAGATAATCATAATAAAGGGATATGCCAACTAAAAATCTGCGCATTTATATGCTCCAACCCTTCGGGCTTGAAAGGTGGCTCGTAACATTTGCTTTTTCCTCTTTCGTAGGACAGCTGCTGTCGTCAGATTGAATCGATGTCACATACACTGTACTCCAATAGTAACATAGTTTCATGGCAGCGTTACAGCACAAAGACATTGGTAGAAACTTCTCAAACTACTCCTACAACATAATCCACTTTCCCGCTGTCCAACAACATGCCCAATATGCTCCACATATTTTTGCCAATTTCTTGCTGAATACACAGCTTCAGTTTGCTGATTTTGTGTGTGTCGCCTGTGCGGTTAGGCTGGCGCCCCTGCTTTTGGACGTATTCCGCCACTTCTTGTTGGCGGATCGGTTTTTACACGAGTCTGCTGGCTTTTGTGCCTTTTACAGCTTGAGCAAATCTCCAACTCATGTATAACGTAGTAATAAAGGCTGGAAATCCAGTCTGGCAGCATTTGATCGTTTCTTGTCAGCATTTTTCTGAATTTATTCAATTTGATCCACATGCAACTCTGGTATAACCTTGCATTTAAAACTAATATTACAAGTAGTTTTAAAGTCTTATTCTCTTTCCTAAGTCTCTTTCCTTAAGGCCAAACAGATTCAGATAATTCAAGGACTGCACTAAATGTAATATAGTTATTTTTTCCACTCAAAGTTTCTACAGATTTCTTTGAAAGAAGCTTTGAATATCTGACTTCTTATGGTATGCCTTCATTGCCCTAAAAAAAGAAAACCTTACTTTGAATGAAGTGATTCATCGGATTTAAAAGCAGCACTGAGGGCCGAGCAAGTGCAGACAGAATATGATTTTTGTAAAGGTTAGAGCTGTAACTAACCGTTTTTCATTAATGACTACTCTTCCAATTATTTTCACAGTTTTAAAGACACATTATTTAGTCACAAAAAAATGTGAAAAATCACTATTATCCGCTACCAAAAATTACTTATTCAGACTGCTTCCTTCATCCAGCGAACAGTCCAAAACCAAAAGACTCTTTCTTGAATATCATAAAAGACAATGAAAAGCAGAAAGTCCTTCCATTTAGGAAGCTAGAACCAGTTCATGTTTGACATTTTTGCTTGAGAGATGCCTAAAACAATTAATCAATACTCAAAATAGTTGCCAATTACATTTCTTTGAACTACTAATCAATTAAACGACAAATTGTTGCAGCTCTAGTAATGAGTTAAGTAATTTACTATTATAGTGCGAGGGCAGGAATAGATTAGTTACTGTGGTTTCATAAATGTAATTTATGACGCTGTAAGACTGCTGCCAGACCACCTTGTTAATACAGGTATGTACCTTCATTTGCATGCGTTAAGCAGGAGAGCAAATAGTTTGGTTTTTTTTACCGTAATGAAAATTATGTTTTTAAAAAGGTTAAACGCCAACAAATACGGACTGAAGCACAACATTTTAGCCAAATCTTTGTCTGCAACTGTGCAACAAAAAAAAGCTGTACAGAATCAAAATGTTAGAAATGAAATGTCAACTTTATGAATGAAGCTTTGAAGCTTCTAACCATTCAGCGCGCCCCTAAATAATTCACATGCAAATCTATGGTATGCGTAGCCAGTATAATTAAATAAGTTACACTGGCGGTCTTGGAGGCGAGCACAAGGGTTGAATTTAGTCAATTAATTCTAACCAAAGCCGAGCGATGCAGTTCAGCAAGCGAGGCATCACTGCAACAGCGCACGTGGAATAAATAGATCAAATAAGCACTAAATAACACCAATAACTGTGATGTCTTCCTCGGCGCATGAATATTTTTCAGAAGCATCTGAGGAAATGTGAACTCGTTCCACTCTGCTGCTTTCCAACACAACACAGTCACACTGTACACAGCCGGCTGCGGGCCAGAAGGACTGGATAGCGAGAAGCTCGGCTCACATGCAGTCCCAGTTAACCCCCTCAGCCACGTCCCTGCGAACGTACACGCTGCTAACGAGGGCACATGTCCACACATACACAGGCCCACACACCAACACACGCTCACACACACACACACACACAATACAGCTGTTGTGCTTCTAATCCTGAGAGGCCTGAGCTGTGGGAACAGGGCGAGTGCTCGGCGGCGAGGCACAATGGCGTCAGTCACAGCAGGCAGAACCTAGAAACACACACACGCACAGAAAGACCGATGGCTGGCAAGGAAGGGCCGAGGCACGTCACACACAGTCGGACTCCTCCTAACTGTTCACCTCATCATCCTCGGGAGTGTTGCGTCTGCACCCACGGGAGTCAATGCCGCTCTCCGCCGCGGATAAACACCAGCAGGCGGCCGCACGCCGACAGGCTGACGAGGGCCCGGTCAGTCACAACAACATGCGAACACGCTGAAATCCCCCCCTCAGGGCGAACCCGAGGCGCCGTGATTGAGTGCATGTGTGAGAATGAGGAGAGCGAAGGAGGGAACACGACAGAAATGTTTTCAGAGCGCAGGAGTGGAGCGGATGGAGGGATTTGGACGTGGTGAGGAATCAACTGTAGTGAGAAGCCAGTTATGACTCAGTGGCATTATGGAAGGCCGAACAGTCTTACTGACACAGGTAGCTGATGGATGGAGGAACACACACACACACGTATATTCACTCAGACAAAGTACTGGCTCTGTTAGACCGACCAGCAGATTCTACTCAGCAGGTTAAATGGACCCTTCTGTCCTCAAGTCCTGCTAGTCGGCCCGAGTGGAACAGTGAACGGGGGCCAGGAGCTGTTGACTTTTCATGTTGACTTGGGCATGATGGCTGCTCTGTCACTCAGAGCTTACATGCACTCTAATAAATGAATGAGTACCAAAACATCTATGAATTAATTATGTCGAGATTTATTTGCAGAGGCTCATTTGTCCGTTATTACTGGCCAATATTGGCCTGTCACAGATATATCGTTATTGCCATATATGTGAAAACAAAGATTATAATGCAGAAAAAGATGGTTGGGATAGTTTGTAAGTATTTAATTATCTGTAAAGTTTACTGTTTCAGTGCAACGATGTCATTTTAGACTAAGTTTATTTTTCAACTATAAAAATGTCCTGCCTCCGTCACATGTCTTTCTCGCAAGTGTTTGTTAACCACATTGAAGAGATCGTGTGTGTGAAATGCGTCTGTATAACAGCCGATATATCAATATTGGATTTTTTTACTTCATAATATCTGTATCCGCGGCGGCCCCAAAATCGGTAGAGCTCATCTAAAAACACTGAAATGGGACATCAACATGTCTTTCCAAGACAATATTAGGGCTGCAAATTATGATGACCTTTATTGACTGCAATGACATCAAAATGTGTTGTTTTGTCCACAACCCAAAGACATTCATTGACTAGATGTCTTTTTCTTTTCTTAAAAAATGACTGAAACTGATTAAAAGGCGATTAATTAGCTGAGAGCAAACAAACCCGCTCAGTGAAGTCACGACTCTTCTCTGTTTTGGCACCTCGGCGGTGGAACGAACTCCTGACCAATGTCAGGACAGCGGAATCACTCGCCATCTTCCGCAAAAAAGACTCATTTGCTCAGACCTCACCTCGACCCCGCATGGCACGACTCCCTCCCAGAAATTGTCCTCAAATAGTTTGAATCTTTACATTTTTCAGCTCATCTATCCAAGGTAACTACGACACACTGGGTTTTGTTCATTATAGGCATGCACAAAAGGGTCTACAACCTGAATAGAGGAGAGGAACAAAAGACTGACGCAGACTTCACAGAGGCATTGAAGTAACTTCTTTTTTCGGTTAAAGTTTCATGATATTGACAATATCAAGTAGAGAGCTCATTGAGTGGTAAAGTGCACTTGATATTTGGCAAAGAGACAGCCAATTATAATGTCTGAATAATGAATTGGGAGATGGATAAAAGGGAGACCTTCCCTCTGGTTTTCGTCTGTTGAAAACCCAGGGCAACATTTTTAATTACAATCAGCTGAGAAATATTTTAATCAAACCGCAAACAATTCTAATTTAATTTATGTGCGGGAGAATAACTGATTGTCCCTTTAAATGTGAGGAAATACAGCTGCTTATTTAACCATCTTAACGCTCCTCGTTTCAAGACTGTTTGTAATAATGAAGAGATATTTGCAATCTTCCTCTGCCTCTAACAAACAGACAAACTTCTGTTCTCCAGTGAGCCCCCAAACAAAACGCACTGACTTCCCCTTCCAATTCCCTCTCTTCCTGTCCATAACCTCCCCCTAAAATGAGCCCCTCGCATTTCCCCCAAAAACAGATCTCAGGAAGGGGAGAAGCAGAAGGAGGAGGAGGAGGAGGAGGTAGAAAAAGGAGTGTGGTCTGGCTGCTCCAGCTTCTAATCTCTGTGACACATCACAACCTCCAGCCTTCCTCCTCCTCCTCCTCCTCCTCCTCACACACACACTCCATCCCACGACTTTCCACTCTGTCTAACCAGGCCACTCGCAGGAGTTTGCCGTCTACCCCCAGACTCTGACAGCAGCATGTGTCAGCCAGCGGTTTTCTCTCAGTCTACGCCAACAACACACGATCAAGTCTTCCTAGCAAACATAAGGAACAGGGCGTCAGGGCTCACAATACAGACCGTGCTTTAAGGCGGCAGATTTACTGGGTAAAAACTACACTGACGCGCTGAGCTGAAACAACACTTTTTCATCCTATTTAAGGAACGGGTAAATGTAGGTCAGAAATCAGAAAAAAAAACAGGAATGGTGAAACATCAGTGGAGATTTTACATAAAGCAGCACCTGCACAGGCTCAATTCTGGCACTGATCTATATATTAAAACTCAAGACGAAATGAAGCATGATTAGTTAAGATATCTGTGAATACTGTCACAGCAAAAGTCACATTTTGTGATAATACAGCAAGCAAGCATGCAGGCTCGACTTCAAAAGAAATAAGGATGGTAATAAAAGACAACCTGCTCCTTTACCTTTCCAAATAAAGCCTGGAGACAGGAATACTCTAATTATTCCAAAATATATATAATTAAATACTTGAAGGAACACCGTCTTTGTTGTTCGACTTACAATAATGAATATCATTGACAGCGTTAATTAACTGTTCATGAAAAACAAGCTGAATACCCACAATGATCTCACATTGAGACTGGAGTATTATAACAGCAGCTCCCTGTAGATTCTAGTTTTGTGACTTGCCAACACTGGTTAGATTTATTTCACAGCATGGAATAAAGTATCCCACATGAAATCTCAGAGAATGGGTTTTTTTTCTCTTCAGTAAAATTAAGGCAATTGGGTAAATCGCTCGAATACAATGGGCCTAAAGAGCAACGGCAAACTTCATTCTCCATAGAAACCTACAACAATATGCCAATGGTTAGCCATATGGGTGGCTGGAGTTGCGGATGGGGGTTTGTCTATTGTCAACAGGCTTCTTGAATGAACTGAGCACTATGGGGAGAGACTGCAAATCAAGTACTAAGCCTTCCCTCAAAGCCGACCCCACTGTCTGCACAAAATCCATAGAGGACCAACCTACAAGGTGACTGACAGGGACGGCAGAGTTTCCCACTGAGGCACAGAGAGGGAAATAGAGGCAGTAACCAAGGAAAGGGGGTTGGGTGCCGTCTGTGAATCAAAAAAAAAAGAGCGGGAAACTCGGGAGTGTGAGAAAGAAGGGGGTATGAAAGAGAGAGAGACTGGCTGATGAACGTGAGAAAGACGTCAACAGGACAAGCCACAGGAAGTAAGCTCATTTCTGATGTTGTCGAAAAAAAAACCACCCCAAAGAGACCCTCGGTGGAACTTGTCATCCCACATAAGTGTTTTTTTTACTGCTGCCTTTCACACAAGATGAGTCATCTCCAGCCAACTCAAATCCCACCTGGTTACACAGTGTAGTATGACAGGTGGAGGGTAGGGGAGGACCCCCTGCTGTTCTCTATCTGCCATCTCATTGTCTTCCAGGAAGACGCATCCCTCAATATGTAAAGTGCGTTCATGTGTACAGAGCTGAAACCATTAGTTGAATAGTCACTTAATCACTCAAAAGAAAATTAATCAAAAATGGCGAACACTTCATGGTTCCAGCATCTTCAATGTACAGATTTGATGCTTTTCTTTGTCGTTTATGATATTAAATGAAGAATCTTTGGGTGTTTTGACTTTTGTCTGGACAAATGATTAATCGTTCGTTAAAATAATCTGCAGATGAATCGATAATCAACGTATCATTAGTTGGAGCCCTAGTGTGCACCACTGGCACCTTGATATGGCCATTAAACTAAAGAAAATGTTCAACATTTTGGCACTTTGCTTTCTTGCCAAGAGTTAGACGACAGGATCAACACCAGTCTCATGGTTGTAAGATTAATAAGAAAATTCAGCCAGCAGATGGCTAGCTTAGTTTAGCTCATCTTATCTTGGCTTATCATGGCTTAATTTAGTTTATCGTTGCTTATCTTAGCTTAAAGTTAGTTAGTTTGTAAGTTAGACTTAATTGTCCCCGGAGGGGAAAGTCTTTTTCACAACACTGCACATCAGCAGAATGGAAAGAGGGGAATTCTGTTTGTCGCGCCCTACCCAGAAGTAACAAAACATGCCTGCTAGCCCCTCCAAAGCTTACTAATAAACACAGTATATCTTGTTTGTCATCACCGTGAGGTAAGGGTTAGAGATCACCAGATAACCGGCCACTCCAGGAAGTAATTGTGCCCAGCTAAACAAAAGTCCACAACACAACCCCCCATAAAACAGTGAACATTGGATAGACGGAGACAGACTCCCTGTCAAAATCTTGTTTTCAATCTCAATGCTAAGCTATGTGGCTGAAGCTTAATGTTAAAAAGACAGACCTTATCATCTTACTCAAGGCTTAAAGGCTGGTCTGCTACTGACACAAGCATGACTTATCAATAACTACACTCAGGATAATTTAAAAATGATATGTAAGAAAACTCTCTCCAACTTCTCCATTCAAGGTTATGTTTTACCTTGAGGTAACGTTAACAAGTTGAAGTCAATATATTTGACATTTCTGACTAGTTTGAGCTTTGCAACTCAGCCATAATGTAACATCACATCATCAAGTGACGGGCAGTTTGTGGGCATACCTCAGGGTTAGCACATCAAAATGGATTTGATTTGCCTAGGGCTCAAAAGCCTTGCACTCATTTTATGCCTGGTGCTAAGCTCTCCAGAGCCCTGGTTTCCATGCTACATGCTGCTGCTTAGACTCCTACCAGGGACAAGAGTTCCTACGCCTGCTCCCTGCGCTGTTGGCCCCTAATCATTCACCCAGGCATTGGATTCACTGGCTGGCCTGTGTTGGTTAGTAATATGTGATCATGAACAAACACACATAATATCATGTCCCTGCAGTGACCTACATGGACATGACACAGAAATATAGATAATACCTGCCTCTGACTGACTATATTAATGATTTAATATCATTCACTGTGAAAGCATCGACACTCAATGGAAGGCTGGCTAGAGGTATATTCTGCATGAAATTGCATTTGATGAGCTCTCAGCTGGCTGTGGAAGATTGTGCTGCAAGCAGACACCAATACACTCATAGTGAGTCCCAAGGTGTGTTTTTATGGTCAATGCTGATTAAGGAGCTTGAGTGTTGTGGTGGAAGCAGACAACTCGAGCTCCTCAAAAGAAGAGGGAGTGAGACAGCGGCTGGACGTGGGCGGAAAGGTTACGCATGACGAGTTTACCATAGTTTATAAAGGATATTTAGGATATAGACATTTCATACACAAGACGTAGGCTTTATAACGATGGACATGTGAGGCAACTTTTACATAAATCAGTGTTGTTTTGATGTTTTTATGATTCCCCAATAACATTTGAGATTGATTATCTGAGTACGTCAGGCACTTTAAACATCAAAACTTTATTTCTTAAACAACAGGTTATCGTATTGACTTGTTGCGTGTGCCATGATTTAAATGAAGAAAACATTTTTATCTGCACCTTTATCCCGGTTTACAATCAAAATGCATTACTGGGTGCACCTGAATTACACGCTGGTGCAACTAAATGAAAAAGTTCGAGTGCAACCAGTGTAAAAAGGTAGTCTGGAGTCCTGTGTGGCTATAAGACTAAAATGATTATATCTGGTTGAACTTAACTGCATAATAATGATGCACAGTTGCAGCCAGAGTGTTGGGGAGTAAGCCAACAAGGCTAAGTCAACAAATAGAGTTTAATAAAACAGCTTTTTCCAATTTGGGAGACCAAATCTTGTGCTTCCTTTCGGTCAAAAACTGCATTTTGCCTGTGAGAACGCACCAAATTCCATTCACACGATACCGTAATCTTAACTCACACATCTGCCCCAACTGCAACACATAACTGCATGAGTCTGTTTGGCACGCTGGGTCACTGGGAAAATACCTTGTGTTCCCTTATGCTACAGACGCTGGGAAGTAACCCATCTGAGAGGAGCAGAGTGGCTAATGAGACAGCAGGCAGCAGAGAGGGATCTCCTCTTGAGGGGGGAGGGAGGCGGGTTAAGAACCAACCGCTGTATCATGTGTCGCTGGCTGATCAAGAGTACCTGGCGTTCAGTTTATGGTCACATAAGTGGATAGCTTCCGTTACAGCTGAGACAAAGCCGGGCGGTCCGGACTGTTTAACTGCCACTATGACCAAGAAAGAGGCAGTTTTGTTGGCCGAGGTTGACAGGACAGCATTGTGAAAGGTTACATGAGGTCACTGGTGTAGATCAGTAACAAGGCTTTCAGTGTTTTTCTTACTTAGGGTGTTGTGAAGTTGGATAAACAAATACGCAAGCCAAAATTTCACATGTCACCAAAAACAACCAAAGAACCCGTTAATGTCATTTGAGTCTCAAATTATTGGTCACATTTGTGTTAAGAACTGAGATTTCAGGTGTAAATCTCCTCTGTTGCAATGTAAAATGTGTAAATCTAAGTTCCAACTCATTTTCTGTTCCAACTAGTTCTTAAGAGTGTTTGTTTTTTAACATTAAAAAGGTGCACTATGTAGTTTTGGGGGAAGAAATGTTAATCAGAAGAGAAAGATCTTCATTGACTGCTTTGTTACGCCTTAACAAACTAAATAAAACAAACTCTTAGTTTTCATGACTAAGTAAACTGAATGACAACACAGTATCATACTGTTTTACTGTGTTTGTATGTGGCGGACCCTGCCACCTTTTCTAGCTTCAAACAGCATCCTGGGGACCTTATTTCCCTCTGAGAACGACTTGCTTATTCAGTCACGGAGAAAATAAATATTTATGAGTTTGTATCATCATCTCATTAATACTGCAAATGTCTGATTCTGTGTTTGAATGTCTTCTCTAAAACTACATAGTGCCCCTTTAATGGACAGATATGAGAGTGACATTGTTCCTCTCATCTAAATCTGAAAGAAAATAAGCTTATTTCCCACAAAGTCCAACTGTTACGTTAAAGATCATCTACTAAATATAGAAGAGGACTTTTATCTCTTTTCACGTTCATGTTATTACCTCAATAATATTGTACCTTTCTGATTTTGAGATTAGAAAACCGAGTAGGTCTAAGGGTTCACGCACACAGCATCGATCAGGGCAAAGCTGGTTAAATCTCAGACTGTACATGTTGTGACAGAGGCTACTGCTAAATGTGTTAAGGTCAGTGCGGGGTCAGCGGGTGACCAAAAGACAAAGGAGCACACCCACTTTTACAAGATCTCATGTGACTAGCCGGGCAAGGTTTGACCTCAGCATATCTCATTCTGCCCCGAGAACACCAATACAACGAATTAATATGGTGGCAGTCTTCCTGGTAGTGCAGGGGAATACCAGGCTTGACCTCAACACCTGCTCAATAAAGCCCACACACCTGGATAATAACTCTGAGACAGTCTTAGTCATCAGTACACTTGGACGATGAACGATCACGACAGCCAAATATGTTGCTTTTCATTCCAAAAGAAGCCAGTCTCATGTGAACGGGGGGAGTAAATCAACTGTGACTCATGTTGTGGCAAAATAAAAAGACTGCCCTGGTTACAAGTCTAACACCATCAAGCTCCACTCAGGGATGTCACATCCAGCCATCACATCACCCCTGTGTTCATCTCATCTCATCCTCCCCCCGAGGAAATGTAACTTCCACCGACACATGTAATGTAAACCAGTCGACAACTTAGCAAAGACACATGACCCGATTGATTTACCTGTAGTTCCGATTTCCATTCATGAGGTCCCTGCCCGGTTCACTTCCCGGATCACAGTTGTCAAAAAACGTGTGGGACTCTTCCTCCGTTCAATCCGGTGTCTCCTTCAGCGGTGCACCGCCTCTGCAGCGCTGAGCGGCCAAGTCCCCTGGTTGTCTGCTGGTCCCCCCTCTCTCCTTCTCTCCCTCTCTCCCTCTGCGGGCTGTCAGATAAGGGGCCCTTCGGTACGGACGTCTCGCCGGCCGGGGGTCTCCGGCGTCCCACCCCCCCGCACACCACCGCTTCGCACACGGTCAACGTATCCAATCGGAGTCCGCTGCCACGGCGAAGGCTACTGGTTGCTCGACGCGACCCTGTGGCAGTGAAAACCCGCTAGTTAGCCAAGTTAGCTCGCTAGCCAGGCTTGGGAAAGTGGCAGGCACGGATGAGAGGAGCTGTCAGGATATCATCACAGCGGGGTCAGCGAGTCCAAACGAATCCCTACCGACAGCCGGGCACGGACGGAGACGACATAAATTCGTCTCCGCGACACGGCGAGCGTCGGAGGTAGCTGCGATAATTAGCTAGCCCGCTAGCTCGGCGGTTGGATAGTTGGGATTCTGACAAGACGACGGCTACTTTTATCGCGTTAAAAACAGCCGCCGACACGGCCCCGTTCCTCCAGCACCATGTCCCGACGACGTCCTCCCCTGCTGTCCGCGTCCCGGTGATGAGAAACAGCTGTCAACGCCGGGCAGCGTCCGCCGATAAGTGTCAGGGCTTTTCAGTCTGCTTGACAGATCAACTCTGCGGGGCTTCGGCGAGCCAGCTAAATATGGTGAAGTTGCCTTTCTGACACCGACAGGAAGAGGTGGGCTCTGTGTCACCGCACGTCAGAACCATCAGCTCCGCCTTCACCTAAAGGTAACCCCACATTTACAACACTGTGGTGTCACATTCATGGAGTCAAAGATTACAGTGGATTATTTTGTTCTGAACAATACATGAATTGTTGGTTAACATTTGTGTTCAGACTGAGAGTTTAAGCCTACATCTCCTCTGCTGCTGTGATGTAAAATGTGTAAATATCAGTTCAGTTTCATTTTCAGCTCCGACTAGTTTTTATATTAAAGGTTGCACAAGAGAAAGATCTTCACTGACTGAAACAAACTCTTCGTTTTCACGACTGAATAAACAAACTTGACCTTAAAGGACAACAACAGTTTCATGGTTCCACTTTGTTTACATGTGGCGGACCCTGCCACCTTTCTAGCTTCACACGGTGTTCCGGGGACCTTATTTTCCTTCCTCGTTTGTTCATGAATATTTCTGAATTCGTATTATTACCTCATCAATAGAGCGGTGTAGCGATGACGTGTTTTTCGTTGGCCAGCCCGGAGGTTACTTTCACCCTGGTTCCCTCGACAAAAAGCCTAATGTGATTTCTGAATTGGATTTTGGATTATTGCCGAAAATAAGCTCTGTGTCAAACACAAGTTCATGATACTCACACATTCTGTTCAGCGAGACAATCTTCACAGATGAACAGATGGATTACATTGTGGGTCGCATGACTTAAACGCCACCACCACCGAGCGTCTTACTACAATCACTATACAGGTTTTCTATAAACTGATCAATCTACAAGTTGTAAAGTTAGAGTTAGAATAGTTTGTAACTAAAGTCGGCCTGTAAAGACGGACAAGAGAGTAGATGATTCTCTGTGTTTGGTGTGATGACGCTTTAATGTCCCCGACAACTTCTGTAGTCTCATTTAGACACTTGTTAGCAACTGACGCTTTTGAGACACATGGGACATTTAATGATGTATTTTACATCGCAGAACAAAATGTGAACACATCTTAAGCCTGAGGTAACCACAGACCTTATTTCAGGCATTTAACCGAAAACATAGTCAAAGAACTCATAGATTTGAAAAGAGGAGCTACACCACTCGACATTGTAAATATTAAAATTCTGAGTTTGAATTTCTTCTCCAAAAGGACATAGTGCCCCTTTAAGTTAGAAATCAATTCGACCGCACAGTATTAAAGTGATAAGCAAGCTTAAAAAAAAAAGAAACAAACAACAGGCGTAATAAAAAACAATTTTATTTTCTTTAAAAAATAACCCGCCCCAACAGAGTTCCCATACTATCACATACAGAGCCAAAATAATATGCTTCCATGTCCTTTCATTCAAATCTATTGGGAAGTGCTATGACAAGGACTGTTCTTGATCAGTGGCTTCAATATTGCTTAGTCAGACAGTGAGGCTGTGTGGAGAGGAGTGGACTCTCCAGTGTCCACATGATGCATTTTCCAGGGTGACTGCCATTTCGTCTCCCCCCTTTGCAAGGTGCTTTGTGGCTTCAGTGAGTGAAGAACTGCATCTGGTTTCAGTGGTGCTGGGAAATGCCCCTAGACTGATTTTTTTTTCTTATTATTATTATCATTTCAGCACAGAATGAGGGATAGAACACTGACCCCAACTGTGAAAGGCCCGGCAACTGGTGAGCCAAAATACATAACAGGTTAATATTATATATTTATATGTACAAATCACCTTGGACACAATGAAGGATCAGTAAAACGGTGTACAAAGGCATATTGATTATGCAAGTTAATAAACATGATTTAAAAATCAAACTCATCTGATCACTTATCTTTTGATCCCTTTCAGCTCAAAGGGGCTTTGACCATCAGACAAGATTTGAGGCGCTTAAAGGGCAACTGAGGTGGAATTCTGAGACCGTCTCCACAGTGCCCTCTTGAGGACACACTCTGACACTAGTCACAATATTCATAATCATAATAATAATAATAATAATAATAATGACAAAGGAAAAAGCAGTCCTTATAACCGTTACACAATCGAGGCAAAACGACTGACAGGCAGTGGTGAGCGCAGTGCTCCTACCGCTACGGAAACCAAAATAAGGTGGCTCAGAATATCCAGTCATAAAAAATAATCACATGCATTTTTTTTCATCAATCCAGAAAGTGACTAGATGTATAGGCAGGGCATATTAAGTAGTAGTAATAGTGGCCCACCCTGTCCAATGTAGCAATCCCCTATCTGTGCTGCCCATGCACACAGAGCACCAATGGGGATTGGCTAACACGAGCTAGGGGATTGGGGCAGGGGATGCTTCAGGTGTGCGATGGTAAAAAGTTAGAATAGACAGCAAGGATAGAAGGCGATGATGGAACAGGGAGATGAGCGGTAGTTTGGAGGGATATAAGGGGACAAGTGCATTTTGAAGAGGTCGGTCTCTACATGCTTAGAAAGAGACGGAGAGGGCAGAGATGTGTGTGCTTCTGCTATCCAGGCTATGAGTTGTAAATGCCTGCAGAGGGAAGAGCTTCGTGTAAAAAGAAAAACAACGGGGAGAGGTGCGTGTAGTTACGCAAAGACATGCGTGGGTGGAAGTTTTGAGTGCACTGCATGGCGTCATCTCCACTGATACCTGTCGGAATGTGCAGAATGATCGGCGCAAGGTCAATCGCTGAACGCGAGTTCAGCTTCGCAGCACTTAAGTGATCGCAGGCTTCATATTTGCCTGCATTCAAATCTACAGAGGAGTGTTGACCTTGCCTATTGCCTTAGTTACCTCTTTGTTCTGAAAGCTATGCGAGTGCGGGTGTGGATGCTTCAAAGAAGTCTGTGTCGAGCCCCGGGACCAACAAGTCTCAGCATTTTTGAAGAAGGATAAATCAATAAGTAAATAAAATTAAGAAAAAAAGTGCCTCGTATATCCTAAAAGAGCATTACAGAAATAAAAAATTATCTTCCTGTTTAAGTGCCCCTTCCATTGGTTGGCATCACTTTTGGCTGGTTAATAATGCTGGTTTAGGTGCATGGGGTGCAAGTATATTTGATACACTCTATGCAAATGGTCCCTCTATTGTTATGCTAAGCTTGCCTCTATAGGCTAAATCTCTAAGGGACTGGCCGACCAGCACAGAGAGTGCGGCAGGACTCCTCTCCTGTATCTACGATATGCTACACCTGCTCTTCCTGTCTGCTAATATATAGACCAGAGGGCTAGCCTCACATGTACTAACAAACTCTTATGTGCAGGACTGGTGGCACCTACATGCTAACACTAAGTGCTAATGTACCATACCTCAGACTCCTCAAGGCTGTTTAAAAAAATAACATTATTCAAAAAACATCAAAAACATGAATGTAGTTCATGACAACGTTAAAATGATACATGTACGTGTGCGTGCCCAGTACCACCCTTCTGGAGGATCCCCATACTAAGGGGCTTGGAACACTGTCATCCGGCGTTCGGATGGGTAAAGAGGCAGCATCGTGGTGGCAGTTAAAAAAGTTCTTTGTGATTTTTTTTTCTTTTTCTTTTCATCGCCCAGTTTTCCTCCCATCCGTATTGCATACTTGCATACACAGGAGTGTGAAGGTAGCGTACAATACAATTACATAATAATACCCAAGTTTTAAAAATTCAACATAAAAAGAGCAAGAGTCCTGGTAAAATAAAAACAATAAAATGACAATAATAATAATAATATTCATAACCTTTTGAGTGCATGAGGCTGTAGAGTCTGCCTGTGTTTTACAGGTGAAGGGCCTTGTGTTTCTTCTTGAATTTGGGTGAATGACTGGCAGGTCTGTGGAGTATGTGTGGTGGGCAGTCATTGGGAATAAGGGATGGGGATGAGGTGGTGGCGGGCCATGCGCCCGCTCAGGTAGAAATGAGGTGGGAGGGATCGATGGTGGTGATGGTTGGCGGAGCTCAGGCGAAGTACATGGTCCTCAGGGTGTCGTGGTGAATCTGAACAGCTTTGGCCAGCGCCTGGGGGTCCCGACCGTTACTCTGACCAGACACATGGCTGCCCTCTCCACTGCAGAGAGACGACGGGGGAGAAGTTACAGAGCGAAAATCAGTAACACTTTTTTTATGTTAGGGATCCAAACCCCCAAATGAATCACTTAATATACAGACAACGTGGAAGTTATACAGTTTTATTAAGACTGATGTACTTTATGTGTGATAGTTTTGAAAAGTACATGTGTTTTGACTATTTTACAGCTTCTTAAAACAAAATAGAAAATGAGGACTTTCCAACTGCTGTGTGCCGTAGGGCTGGGAGATATGGCCTTAACACAATATTGCAATAGTTTTTAGGCTGTTTTGCGATGCACAATTTATATCTTGATATTTTGAAATCACATCAAAAACACTTCAGAAATTTTAAGTCTGGGCAACAAAATCCAAAATCATAATACTTTATCATACTTTATCGTATCGTATGATACTACTACTGCAGCCTTTAAAACTAGAAAAAGACAACACCTTTGCTATAACGATATCAAAAATCTAAGATAATCTATAGACTCATATCAGGATATTAAAACAGTATCGATACACTGCCAAGCCCCAATGGGAATTTTAGGAACTAAAACCAAAGTCAAAATCTATGAAGAAACCCTACTCTAAATCCTACATAATCACACTGACCTGTCATGTTCTTTGTCCACCAGATGATAGCGGGCACGGAAGGCCACGAGACGAGCATAGTAGGCTGGCGCAGGGATGGAGACTGAGCGGGTACAGCGCACGTAAGTGTGGCACAACTGGTAAGTTAGAATCTGCAACTCATCAGCCGTGAAACGATTGTCGTCCCATAAGACGTAGTAATGTGACGGTCGGCTGGTACCCTGCAGACAGAGATGGCGGTAAAAATGAGATGAAACACAGACGCAATAAATGGATAATGTCAAACAAAACACACTGGATATGTAGAATAAACATTCTGTGTTTGTTATTATCACCTGTATGCCTGCATGGCTGCACAGGTAGAAGTCGAACTCAAAGGGATGAGTGATGCTGGTGTCCACTGTAGTCCCTGCAGGAATGTTGCCACTCTTCCCAATCTATCAAAAGGAAACACAAAATGATAATTATTAAACATATGAATAAAAAGATGTGGGTATAAAAAGAAAACAGAAGAAGAGCAGAAAACAGAAAGCTCACCCGTTCAGACTTGTCAGCGCAGAAGAGGCGCGTGTGGTGGCGTTTCTGCACTACGATGTAGGTGATGCCTGGCTGATAGTCTTTCTCCAGCTTGATGCAGGCATCTCTGATGGCCAGGAGCTCATAGTGGAGAATCTAAACAAGAGCATTCTTTATTAGCACTCAAGCTGGTATGGTGAATTTTATAGACCAATGCTAAAAAGCACTTTGCAGACATCGCGTCATTATGCAAATTAATTTTCCCATATTTTGGACAATCCAGTGGAGTATAGAAAATCAGTTCAAACTGCCACAAGACTATCTTACCTGCGGTAACTGTCCCTCAGGAACTCCATCTCTGTAGAAAATGATCCTGGTGGGCTTGAACCGGGTAGATTTGTAGAACTGAATGAGCAGCTCGCGCACCATATACGACAGATCCTCAATGATCTCCTGCCTGGGTCTCTGGACACGCACTGTGGCACAGTATCTGCTGGGATGAGCATCCATACTGCCTACCACCTGGAAGACAGGGGAGGAAGTGATGGAGAAGGGATGGAGAAACAAAGAAAAAAATGTTGTGTATTAGTCCTCAGTTGCTGCATTTAGAATTATCTGTTTACAAGACAAATACAAGTTCTTCAAATGATCTGTTATGCAATAGAAATCCTCCACAGTCTCATTTTCCTCTCTGTGATGAGTTGCTTGCCCCAGTGTGAACATCTGCACTTTAGCACCCCCTACAGGCCGTTACTGGGAAGTGTTGGAGGCTCAACATCCACCTTTTATTTTTCTTCCCTCAAATCCTTGAGTTGCACTAAAATTGTAATATTTCACCAGTTTTTTTCCTCAGTCAGGAGGATCAGACAGAGCCACTCTGCTCTCCCATCCTCTCTGTGCGTGACTCAAGCGTTTGTCATAATTGCTAGGCAACAACGCAGCCAACCACAGCCGAGCTGGGGTCAAGGGCGGACGGGGGTTGACGTCATTTCCTTTTTGAACGTGAGTCAGTGATGAGCCATTTGTTTCCCCTCATTCTTCACCAACTCCTCTCTTACTACTGTTTTTTTTTCTTTGTTCAGGCTCATTTATGGCGTATCCGAGTCAGACTGACGACAGACGGGTTTCATGAAACGGACTTTTAAAGCAGGGTGCGTCCGGGCCTCTACCACTGATTTATTGCATCAGAATAGGAACAAGTTGGTGCTGATGAAATGTTCTGATCAGCCAAAATGCTTCAACAGTTCTTCAAGCTAAATTGCTTGGTAAGTGTTATGAACGGCTAGTGATTACACGAGCTGTAAATAAAGGCTGTGACTCATGAAAATGCCAAAATGAATTACAAATGTGCAGATACCCGATACCAGAGCCAATAGGTGATCTCATCCATCCAGCAGACAAAATACTATTTCCCCGTTTCTGTTGCTAGAATAGTCAAAATTATCACAAATACTCACATATGAGCCACATGCATTGACATTTACTCTACAGTGTTTTAATTACCTTTTTTTTATGTGCGTAAGATTAAAGCGCTTCTGCCTCAAACATTCTATTTTTGGCTGTGGGATTCTTCTCTCTTAGCAACATTCATGAACGCTGTGACCTGGCGCCGCTGTCAGTGCGCAACCACGACCGTGCACGTCGGCTTTTCTATGACATCTCGAGGTCATTTGCATTATTTACCTTGCCCTTGTTGTTTTTTGATTTGCCTATAAAAAGGAGTGCTCCTGCCATCACAGCATCTGGACGGCCATCGGAGACGTGTATACTTTTAACACTGTGTGATGATTATAAATAGATAACAGAAAAAGTTTTTAATGGCTTTGAAAAGGATTGAAACAGGAGGACCAAGGTTGAAACGTTTGTGCTGGACACCTTCCATTGTTCTCAGAGGCTACTATTCCCCAGATAAAGGTCTAATCCACTTTTCTTTCCTTTTCAGCCATCTGTGTATCAGAGCTGACACAGAACTGCAGTGTCCAACACAAACAGTAGCAGTGGACAGAGGCTGCCTCACATTCATACTGATTAAAAGTGTATAAATGCATTACTCTGACTTGTTGGTGTATCTGTATCAATGGCAGCCAACTGCCCTAAGCTGCTCTTCCTGTCATAAACTTGTACTATAGATGCTGACTTAAGGAAAATAACCCTGACTATATAGATGTCTAAGAAAAATACTACTCCAATCCACTAGACAATCAATATTTACCTCAATATAATATAACAAGAGATGAGAGTCTCAAATAGGCTCGGGCACTATTCCAAAATTTATATAACAATATTGTCTCGCCAAAATATTGTGATATACGATATTATTGTCGTTTGGGTTAGGGGACATGTTTTTCTTACAATACGCAATAATAGTGTTTTATTTCATTCATTTTATGTTGATTAGTAGCATGAATAAATACGGGACTTTTGCAACAACAGACATACAAACAAAATAACAATTTAGACAATATTTGCACAATGTTTTGTTGTAACTAACACATATCCCCACTGTTAAATCACCTGGATTTTGTTTTGATTGAGAGACAAAAGCACTGCAGTGTCCCCCACGCATTGACTCATCCTGCACACCCCGAATTTGTTGCGCAGGAGCTGCACATTCCCTTCCTTTTCCTGAGATTGTGCTCAAGGTCAACTAGTGTTTTATTAATGAAGACTTACAGCAGTAATGGAGGGCTTCTTGCCATCTCCAGCAGGGGGGTGCGTGACATCTGCTCCCAGGAAGATAACCGGCTGCTGAAACACTGCTGACCTGAGTGAGCGAACGGAGGAGGAGATGTGAATTACAGAGTCGCTTTTTGGGGAGTTGTGTTATCATCACAGGCTGAGATGGGTCAATATACAGTTTAGAATCTAGCAGGACTTTGTTGGCTTTAAATACTTGAGATGAAACTGTAAAGGTGTTGCACAAGGAGATCAAATAAAGGACAATAAAACACTTGCGTCGTCGCTGTTAACAGAGAAGATAGATTTGTGAATATAAACTCTACTTTTTTACAATATGGAGGGTATAATTCTCACTGCTGTCCTGCCATAAAATGTAAACAACTAATTGAAAAGCAGTCAAAACAAAAGCTTACCGTTGGTGAGGCACCAGGATGTTGTTGATGCCTCCCAGCTTCACATTGATCTTGAGGCAGAGGTTGGAGAGGGTCTGAGGGGACGTCTTCACCACGTTCTTCACCTGGACACACTGCGTGGCCATGCCCAAGAGCGTGTCTCCCACACGCTTTACTTCGGCTGAAGAGGACAGTTAGAAAATGGGACATGAGGAACGCTATGATGCTGAAGGACTGGGGTAGCAGTTTCTGGAAGTTCAACTTTTTAACAATCTGTCTTGATGAAATAAAAATGATAAACTGAGAGTAGATCCAAGTCAAAAAAATAATAACACAGCCTACCGTAGACGGGGGTTTTTCCCGGCAGGATGACGATGATGAGCTGCAGTCCAGAGTAGGTGTTCTTCAGGTGTCTGAACATGGGCTCCACGCTGTCCGCTCCCTGGGCGTATTTACAGAAACACGGCTGGCCCTGAATCGGCATTCCAGCATCCTTGGAGATTTTACGCAGCTGGTCTGTAAAGTTCCTGAGAGGAAACCGGAGCAGTTCAGACAAAAGTCAGCAAGCTATGACTCGAGTTTCTCATACTTCTGCCTTTCACTGTATCCCTCCTCTGTCGTTTTATTGATTATATTGTAAAGAAATGAATCACTAGTTTGGAGATACCAAATGTAGGCTAAATAAAGCACTGTGGATGTACATTTTGTCTTTTGCTAGCATCTAATGAGTTACCACTATAAAAATGCACAGCAGCCAAAGGATGTTCTGGAGAAAATGTTAACACTCATTAGTACTTACTTGAGCACCTCTTCTCTGCACTGCTTCTGGGGGGCAAAGCAGGCAATCGCCCACACTTTGATCTCGATGCCGTTATAAAACTGCTTCCCTCTCATGTCCCACACTCCCTGGTTGGGGGTAGCTATGGCACGGTTCTGTAGAAGAGAGGACCACAGGAGAGGAAGTTTAAAGTAAATCAGGTCAGAACAACTACTGTTGTTTGGAGCGTCCCTACTGATTTCCCTGAAATAAGAAGTGATGCGTTACCCGTCCTCCGTACTGCAGGATGGGGGCTGGAAGCACCCGGCCCGTCACCTCAGCCATGTCATCCTTCACCTTGATCCCAAACTCCTGGATGTACGGGTCCAGGTTGAAGTTAGCGTTCTTCATCTGTGGAGGGTGAAAGACGTACATCATATTTCACAGAAATCTCAGAGTCGTACACTCCTGTGTGGCCTCCACCCAGCAGTTTTCCCTACAACTCACCAGCCTGCTGATCTCCTCCTGCCTGTCGGGGGCGGAGCGAGCTGTGGCTTTGATCATAGTGGAGGTCTGATTATCTGTCAGCTTCTTGATGCATCGTTGACCAGCTACAATGTTACACACCTGGAATGAGAAAATCCATTAGCCGTTGGTCAGACAAGTTATGGATGTGTCTTAAAATGAACTCAGTTATCCTCGAATGCTTCCTCACCTCCAGGGGCAGGTAGGTGTGCTTCTGCTCCTGCCCCACCTGTAGACAGGGTAGGTGGGGGTATTTTAGCTGCAGGTTGTACTTCTGCTTGAAGTACTGGGCCACTGTACATTCTACTGTCTGCCCACTTTCGAGCTGGAGGGGAAACCTGGTAGAAAAGAAAAGACACATGAACTACTATAAGATCTGGTAAAAAAACAAAGACCAAGACGTTTTCTTAAATATTATGGTTTACAAAATAGTTTTTGTTAATCCCTGCACGGTCACATCTGTGACAAATGTCATTGTCATCGCTATGCATGACCAGCAACCTCTTGGCCAACTCATCAGAAGCCATTAAACCAGTTGTTAAACAGACTATTTGCACTTGTTGATAAATATTGAATCTGGTCTCAAGTGGTACAATTAACACATCATCACCAGTCTTTCTGATGAGACCAAACATGTTGGTTTATACATAAATCGATCAAGAATTGTTATTTTTATTATTAGTATCATCATCACAGTGCCTTGGATTCCTTGTCTGCCTGCCAACTAAGACCATGGACTTCTATTACAAGTAAAGTTTTTTAAACAGGAAGAAAAAAAAAACTTGTAGTCTAACCAACTTTCTAAATGTATTTCAAAGCATAAAAAAATAATAATTACTAAATTATGCTAAATTACTGTTTGTAACCTTTGTTACTATATAATGGAGTATTTCTACCAGGAAACGATCCTCGGGGATTTTCCGCAGCAGATTCGCAGCGGAAAATCCCCTACCTGCCTTTCAACCACAGGAACTATTGATGAACATAGTTCCTCTATGAGAGATCCTGGTGCCAACAAAACAAGATAAAAAGCAGGGCTCAACAATAAAGACTGCCCTCGGGGTAAGAGATATGCCACGTTGGGCCAGTAAAATCTAGTTGTGCAGAATGCTGAGTGTGTGGCACAAAGATAGCTGTCAGCAGATCAGAGGGTACATAGGGTAAAATTAAGATTTGTATTTCTATGGTTTTATTAGGTTTTTAAATGTGAAAGCACTCGCTATGGCCTTGGATTTCACTTTGCTAGTGAATGAATGAGAGAAAAAAGCAAAGAGAGTGAACAAGAGAGACAAAAACTTTTCATTCCTTCGATTCATTCAAACATCTGAATCACGCAACAGCACGAACAGAGAGCAACAGGATGACTGTGTTGTTGCGTCCTCCAAAACTGGAATGTGCAAAGGAGAACGTGGTGATTTAGTTCCTAAAATGTGTTCCTGTGGCTCCTTAGCACATTCGCCATTTGGTTGTAACAAGCTACAAGACAATCTCAACGGCAAACATGGATTATTGAAGTCCATATAGCAAATCCGGGGGGTCTTAATAATGTACTTGTATAAATAAAGATTAGTATAATTAATTGATCTCGTCCACAGCAGTCGTACATGTGGTTTGCTGCTTATTATAAGTCACTTTCAAAAGCAACATCCAAATGAGTGTAATATAATGTCATTCAATGTCGTCTGTGTACTTACGTCTGGTGGCTGGCAGGTCGTCGGGTGACATTGCATACGCGATACTTCCTCTTCATTTGGCCGCAGTGGGTCACCTCCACCTTCAGGCCTTGTAATGACAAAAAGTGGGGAGCTAACTTATGAGTAATTAAAAGAGCGTCTCAAGAAATAAAGCAGCATTATCATGATGTCAAAATGGAACATACAGTGCTAACTTATGTTTAAGGTCTAGGAAGAAGTGTTGAAATGTGTCTGGCAGGTTTAAAGCGAGCAAGTAATCTTTATTTTCTTATTTTGAGGTGTTGTTTGAAAGGCAGTGTCCCACTGTCCATTCGCCCACCTTTAATCTCCTTGGTGAAGCGGACCCTTTGTGAGTCGGTGAGAGTCTTGGGCTGCTCGTCGATATTGCGAATGTCCAAGACCTCACACATGAACTCGATTACAGGCTGAGCTTTGTAGAAGGCCGTGGCGGACACTAGAGGGAGACAGAGAGCAGAAAAAAAAGTCCATGCAAGTGAGAGAAGATACAAGTTGACAAAACTTTTATGACACCATTTAAGTCATTTATCGGGGCCTAATTAATGTTATAAGGTAAAATAAAGCAGCCAATAGAAAGGAGAACAGCCGTCTATAGTTATGACATCGTAATCATGATTCAAAAATGATTGGTGGTTTAAATCCTCTTTTGTCCAAGAGTAATTTTATTTTACTTTTTCACCTTTTCTGTCTCATTGCTTCTGCCCAGTCATGCAATGTCAGCAAAAAACCATGAGATCACTGACTGACTGCACACTCTCTGGGTGTCTTCAGTGACTCACCATCAATGTTAAGCATCATCTTCCACATGGCGGGGCGCACAGACTGGTGGAAGCCAAACCAGACTTCCCTGCCCCCACCCAGTGGGTGGTAGTATCCTTCAGGTGGGGAGAAAAATGAACGGCCCACTGGAGTGTACCTAATTGGAGGGGGTGGGAAGGGGAGAATGATGAATGTGCAAAATGACTGAATTTACAGCATGACCTCAGCGTGACTTCATGTCCAGTTAGGCTGAGTTAAGTCGAGTCATGTAGGATTTTTTTAGAATAAGTCAACTCTTTGTCACTGAAAAAAGAAAACTAGCACAGAAAAACACCTACAGTCATAAAGGAACAATGCTGTACTTTTTAAGAACAGGAATGTGGACAAATGTGGAAACATTATCACTGAACTGACTTCTTGTTCAGGAGCATCTGTCTCTGAAATCCTTTTGGACCATTTTCAGGTCAAGTCCTCAAGCCAGTTATCATTATTCCCCTGCTCAGCATTGTTCCGTGAACACTTTCACACAGGTCTCAGCTAACAAGCATCTTTTGTTTACCGACTCTGACCCCTGGAGCTATGGATGGTCTGACGCAAGTGAGTGGAACAACCCATTTAACTTCGCTAGACTGCATAGAAAATCAACGAAAAAGAATTTGGCAAAAGCATGATTTTCCAAGGATGTACATGTGTATGACTCTGATTTGTGGCAGTGTACGTGTTTGTGTCTGTCTGGTGCATGTCGTCTACCTCATAGAGGCCAGGTGGCGCATGGCCACGTCCAGGGCTTGAACCGAGTCGAGGGGGACCTGCAGCCGGCCGCTGACTAGAGTCTCCTGCAGCAGGCGCCATGACACTTTGGCCAGCCAACGGATGGACACCTTGAAGATGCGGTCCTTACCCTCACCTGGGATAGTTACCTCGAAATCCACCTAGAGAAATAAGAGGACAGAAAGGACGGAAAAGGAGGGGAGAGGTAAAGAACAAGGCTGCAGCAGGAGGACAACAATAACCAAAAGATGGAGTATTAGCGAGAAAAGTGGATTGTGAGGTAGTGCAGTTTACTGGAAACCCTATTTCCTAAAGGATTCATTGGTCAAGGAGGCATTTCACTTTACCAGCTTACAGCCTGTTACCTATAGCTGATGTTACAACAGCACATGAGCTTGCATGGTTTTTCATGGATCGATCAGTTAGTCGTTTGGGAGAAAATTAATCATCATCTATCTTAATAATTGATTAGTCTGTTTTGGTAATATTTTTGAATGAAACATTTCAAACTTTTGCTGGTTACAGCATCTTAAATGTGACTATTTCCTGCATTTTCTTTGCTATATTAATATTATAAATGGACAATATTTGAGTTTTAGGCTGTTGGTTGGACAGAAGTAGCAATCTGAAGGCATCAGTTTGGGTTCTGGGAAATTGTGAAGAGCGTTTTTCACACTTATAGTATGATATTTTATGATATCTTATAGACCAAAGGATTAATCAACTATTCATGAAAAATAATCAATGCCAATGTTTTTGTTTCCATTTCCATTTTACTGTATGTGCTCCTTAATATGACACAGCACACAACACATTATTTGACGTACACTTCTTTGCTTTCAGATCTAACTCTTAAAGCACATAAGAAAAACTATTTTCATTCACGATAAGAAATAACAGAAGGCAGAATTGTTCGTACTCAAAAAAGTCTCATACACATTAAAACTAGAAGACTCCATCCGTAAGGTAACAATGTTCCATAAAACAGTAGGTGTTCGTGGTTGTAAAGAATACTGGATTGGACAGATGTGCTCTGCAGGAGATAAAGTAGTGCCTTTATTCATGGTTTTCAGAGAGCTCTTCCTCCCCTAGAGAAATACCAAAATTCCCATCTGAGCAGGGTTTAAGACGGACTTTATTGATCCCTGAGGAAAAATAAGTGAGTGATTATGTCACTGTGTAAAGGTGCAACGTAAAACCACTGCAAACATCTACCTTCTCACTCCCAATAGGAAGTGCTAGCACCGTGTAGATGTTCTTCTTGCCGTCGTACACTGGCTTCCTGTCGCCAAAGAGCTGGGGCTTGAAGTGTTGCACCATGTATTCCACCACCTCCCTGTGGAGAGACGCACACACACATACACACACAATATGAGATTAACATGCACCAGAAACAGAAGGTGTCCCTTCCAATTTAACCCATCCTCTGATCAGGATGCTCTATTGTGATCAGGACCGGGGGGAGCAGTTCTCAAGATGATGGAATATTGATCAAGCAGGATACAGCTGGTGTGGGCAATATTTCATGGTCACAGGAGGAGTGGCGAGGACAAAAGGGGTGAGGGTGTGTGCAGGGGGCCACCTTTCAATGAACAGTGCCTTGGCCTTCAAATAATGTGGGGGATGAGGATTGGCTCTGAAAAGAGAAGGTCAAAGGGCTCGACCTTTGCATGCCTTCTTGGAACCTTTGTCTCAAACCCTAAAAGCAAAAGAGGCTGATGCTCAAAGAGCCTCTCTGGATGTTAGAGACGGTGGTCCCCAACGCATGCACTTTTCAAGGATCCTGCTTCGGAACTTCAGGTTTTCTGAGCAAACAACTCCAATTACAAATAGATTACCGATTTGTCTATTTGTTTCTGTATCTCTTCACGTCCTCTCCTAGAAAAGCTCTCTAGACAACATTTTCCTTTCTGCGGAGACCCTCCGTGATTTGAACAAAAGATTGTGTGTTAAGAGTGCTATAGGAGGTCACCAGCACTGGGTCGGGGTTTTGTTAAAAAGACAGAAATAAATCATGTCAAGTTATTCCTTTTAAGGTTTAGTGAGATTAATCCATTGGTCTCAAGGAAAAGAGTTTATTAATTGAAGCCGCACAAGTCTGAAAAATATATATATATATACATATTATTATTTCAGCCTTGAAAAAACTTGCTCGCTCTACCTCTGTCAAGATTTTCTAGCTTGAAAGACCAATTCTCACCCTTTTACAGCCTGTCGTTCTAAATGATTATTGATGATTACCCAGAGGCACAAGGCTATTAGTGAGACAGCCTGGGACAGTGACACAGATTGGGCTACTGCCAAGAAACGAACAAAAAAAAAAACCCAAAAAAACAGCCTATATTTATTTCTGTTTCTACCCTGTCCCTGATACCTCACCCATGACTCCACACAAAAGACATGTGGAACATGATAGCCAGTCATATTGTTGTTGTCAGTGACACTACAATTTCAGTCTGGAATTAAAGGCAGAGTAAAAGGAAAACTTACATCCATGGCTTCATAGAAGGACTCATTCTTCTGGATCAAACATGAGCAAAGAAATATGTATTGTGTTGCGTGTTGCCGTTTTTTTCGAAGGCAGACAAGACAGTCTTTTTATTTCTCTAAAGAAACCGGCTCTCTGGAGAGGCATGACAAACGTCAGCGAGGCAGACAGACACCACATTTCCCCCCTGGATTTTGTTTATGTTCTGTTTGATGCTTGGATTAAAGTAATAAACGCGACAAATCACCACCCTGGCAGCTCTTTTGCGTTTATAATTTCTTACAGCTGAAAAGAATATTTGGATTGGCCCACTAAAAACTGTCAAGGGAGTAATAGCTCCATTAAAAAATGAAAATTGAACGAAGTACACAGAAACTAACACGGCCATCCATGTAAAGTTGTCACGAAACCAGAATATAAAACTTTGATTAGAGTATTAAAAAAATTATACATTTTTTAATAACACAGCAAAAACAAGAATGTCTTAGTCACACACAATGGGATCATTTTTCCCTTTTCACAGTGCTGCTACGGAAAAGTCTCCAAGCACACACATCATATTTGTGATGATGTTCATATCTGTGCAGCCTGAGGTTGAAAATCTGACTGTAGATCTGTTTTTTCTCTCACTTTGGTACTTTCAATACTATCGGATGTATATATTGTACCGTTTTAAACAAATGGTATAGAAAAAGTCAACATCAATTCTTTTGACAATCTTAAATCCTTGCTAACTCGTATATGGACTGAGTGAACCAAAAGAAGACTCTTCACTCTCTTCACCATAAAAGAATACTGATTAATCACCTTTTTTCTTGGTGGATTGGTTTGTATTTTTATTCAATAATATCCTCAGGATCCTGGCTCATATTAGTGACTTCATCTAGATTACAACACAGCCTTTTTTTTTTAAATAACCTGCATCAGACAGCAAGCGGTCAAACCATCCAATAAAAGGGCTTCTTCAAGCATGCATAAACACCAGCCAAGGTGAAAGGGTCAGTTAAGTTAGATCCAGTTTTGACTCCACCATCTGTCCAGTCCGGTCACTCTGGCACAGCTACTGCAGTGAGAGAAGGCTTCCTACTGCTTGATGTGCTCTCATACGCATGCATACTTAGTGTTTATTTTTTGCCTGATTCTGTAGAGAATCCAAGGAGGCACAAATGCATGTCCTTCAATATAAAGCGAGAATGTAATGTTTGAAGTTTGGAGAATATGATTACTTATCTGAAAATATCAGAAGCAGGTGATGAGGTCGAGGTTTTTTGGCCCGTAATTTGAGCAATATACGACTAAATAGCTACTTCAAGTGCATCCCAATCAAATATTTGTTTTCCTACCCAACAGAGCTGCATGTAAAACATGAAGCATGACCAATCGAGGTAATACTCGAGAGCTGAAGAGCTCCGCTTAAGCTGCCTATTATTTTCCCCACCCCAAAACACGATAATCAAGCTGAAAAATAAATAGTTGTTACAAAGAATTACATTTGAATCTCAGCTGCATTGTTCACGTTCAAAGAGGCTGTTGCTGCTGCCTCCTGAAAGACTGACAACACCGTGATTACCAGTGACTGTTGGGCTTTCATTATCCAATTTCAAAACTGTTCCACACTGCAGGCATTTCAGCTGCTTGTTGACTTCTTAAAATGCACGCCTCGCTGCCACAACTTAACCGTTTACGACACATGACAGCTGACAAGTACTGATCTTTCCGATTAATGTGCGACATCACAGCCAAGAAATACAAGATGAAGGCGTAACAGCAGCCTTCATGTGTCTTGTTACCTGTTGACTCTCCGTGGGCACTTGTCGGGCTTAATGTCCACCTCATAGTGATAGACGTCCATCTTTGGGATCTCCACCTCGAAGTAGTTGGCCAGCAGCTTGATGGGCTTGCCCACGGTACCCATGCCTGGCCGGCGGGGGGCATGGAACACCTGCTGCAGGGGTGGGGGGAAGACCCCCATGGGCACTGGACAGACAGGAGATAGGGAGCCATGGGCAGGGACAGGTGATGGGGGGGGGGAGGGAGCAATGAAGAAATTGGATGTGCACAAAACAACGGTGAGAACAGAGGAAGAACAGAGGGAGAACAGAGGAAGGGCATTGGCAGGGCAGGCGCACAGGAGATACAGAGCGGTCAAGAGAGGAGGTGGTAGAGGAAGTGGTTGTGGGCAGCAGAGGACGGGGCAAAGAGGGCGAGAAGTATGGCATAAGTCGGGAAGGAAGCGTAGGCAGAGGCCAAGAGGACACGATAGGTGGAAACCAGAGCGAGGGGCAGGAACAGGAAGATGTGAGAAGAGAGAAACAATGAGAATGGAACAGTTAAACAGCAAAGTGTGCATTTGGGGGCCAGGGAAAGGAGAAGAAGTATGTTATACAAGTGGTGAGATAAAGAGTGATGGAGGCGGATATTGGCAAGGAATAATGAAAAGGAGGAACAACCAGATTAGGTCAGATGAGGGGGGACAAGGGAGAGAAGGGGGGAGGATGACAGATAGAGAAATTATGGAGGGAGAAAAAAAAAGGAACAAGTTAGAAAAAATGCTTCTTTATGTAGCAAAGTAGCAAAGATTTCTGAGTAATTCATCTTTCATTCATGTATTGCATGAAATTCAGTATTGTGCATCTGATCACATCCCTTCTATACAGATTAACAGCAATTATGATAATTCACTGACTGTTCATCAAACAAAAAAAAATGCTAAAATTTGCTGATCCCAGCTTTTAACATTTCAGCTTCATCTTACAGATTAGAACAATAATGAAAATAATCAGTAGTCGTGGCGCTGAACACATTTTTCACTTTCAAAATAAGTTACATTTCTGAAACTTTCTTCATCCAACGCACACTTCAAATGTCAGCCCACAGAATACAGAAATCTCACTGCTAAGTGACTATTAGTGTCCACCCTAGCATCTCGAGCTGCAATGATTAATGGTTTAGTCAATGGAAAGAAAATAAGTTTCCAACTATTTTGGGTGAAGTCATTTTGCAAACAAAAATCTCAAACATCTGCTGGTTCTTAAAAATGTGAGCACTTGCTGCTTTTCTTTGTCATTTATGAGCGTAAAAGAAGCGTCTGTTGGGTTTTTCGATTGCTGGTTGGACAAAAGAAAATGTCACGTTGGGCGCTTTTGTTTTGACTTTTTGTAATCCGCCGTTATCTGCAGTCTAATCATTAAGAAAATAACCGCGAGTTGCAGCCCTACCGGCATCATGTCTTCAAAACAAGTTACAGATGGGGGTCCGGGGCTGGGTGCTAGATGTGAGGCTAGCTGTGACTCCTGCCTGAGAGGGGCCCAGTGCCTTAACCTCTTGGTCCCCCGAGACCAGCCCTCCTTCACCACAACAAAGACCCCAGCTGCCCTGCTCCTCCGTCTCACACTCACTAATACACGGGTGTGTGACGGAGGGAGCGCCCTTGCTACAGCGAACGCACACACACACACACATACACACTCATACACACAAACACAGGGGGCCCCCTCTACATTCCCAGCCTCACCATGGAGACACCACGGCAACACAGCATTGTCATGGATATCAGGGGACCAGTGTGTGTGTGTGTGTGTGTTAGGAGATGGGAGGAGGCAGGGTGCTGCTGTGGTCATGCTGAAGAGACCTTGGCCTTTTTGGTCCTGCTCTGAGCGTGTTCCCACATCGGGCAAAGGCGCCTGTGTATCCTGAAGTGGAAAAGCCCGGCTTTAAATAGCTGCTGTGGAAATCCTTGGGTCAAACATGCTACGCCATCATAAGTTCATTCAGCCTTCAGATGACGCCAAACTGACGGGGAGGGCAGCATTAGCCATAAGACACACAGAAAGATGCTCTTCTTAGCATGTGTGTGTGTGTATCTTTGTTTGAATCACACTTCACTACAAACAACATAAACACAAACACCAGACATGTGCTGGCCACACATCCCTCTCACTATGTGCAAGAAAGCATGCATGTTTGGTGAATATGTGAGCGTCTGGGGTGCGTTGTGATCGTTGCACACTCACACAATGACACACACACACTTCGCCCTCGTGCCAGTAAAGGCAGATGGTGAGAAGCGGAGCCAGCGCTCACACATATCCCGAGACAATAGCAGTCTTTCCTGGGCGGTAAGTCTCAACGCTGAGCTTTAGTGCTGCATCACAACATGAGGACACTCACCACTTACGGTCTTTACAATGACGTAACAAGCAATAAGCCGAAACTCACATGGGAATGACTACTTTAAAGTTATATCTGGGGGAATATGTACATTTTTGCACACTTCTGGTTCTTTAATGGCCTTGTTGGAGGCTTCGATGCAAGCCATTAAAATCCCAAAATGAGTCGCAGTAGTGGATGTTTACTAGGAGACCCCTTCTCTCATCAGGCCAACACATGAATGAAAAGGAACAGCCAATTATGCATCAATTGTTTCGGCCAAACTAGTTGGCTCTCTGGGTAATTGGCTGTTGACCATGAGCTAAACATGGCAATCAGCTCAATCTTGGAAAATAGCGCGTTGAATAATCACACTTCAAACACAACGGCAGACTTTTGAGATGAGGGGCCCGGGGGCCCTTCATCCATCCTAAAAAATAAAAACAAGCCTATTCAACTGAATTCACGGCTCAGTATCGAGACTGACAATGTAATTTCAAACTCAGGCCCGCTTGTGCAGATAGAAACCGCCTGAATAGCCAAAGAGTTCCCAACACCACCTCAGTATGAAAGAAACTACTCAGTATGTAAACCTCTGTATACCAAAAGCACAGATTCAAGGCTGGATTATAAATGCCAGGGCTCAGAATTTTCCACAATAGGTGGACTTCGCACCTGAGCATAAAGTTGAACGCTATCTAGTTTGTGCTCCGAGTGGCCTCGCTTCACACCTCGGAGTCATCCAAGGAAACTGCCAAACAAACACCAGCACCAGCGCTGATAAGCACCAGCTATAAACCTGAGAGCGAAGCGTGCACAAATGCAATACACCGCTTATGCATCTCAGGCTTTAGGTCTATAAACTGGTTCTATCATCTCTAACAACAGCAGACATCACTGAGGATTATTTTTGGTTTCGCATAAATAATTCATGTGCAGATGTTAGGCCTGTGTCCCTTATGTGCGCATGTAAGGTGTAGACATTAAACACTCTTTCAGCAACAGTAAGCTGTCAGTGAAAGGGGAGGCTGGTCTGCTGTGTGTGGGGTGCAGCCAGCTGCTGCTGCTGCTGCTGCTGCTTGAAGGCGGGCTTCACCTCGTCCCTCCTCACCGAGATTCCCACGACCTCCCTGCCCCCGCGCATGGCTGAGGATATTGTCAGCGCTCCAAAAGGCTTGTCTACAGCTATAAATCCGGATAAATAATATCGTTCCCCGCGAAGTGCTGTGCGTGCAGGCTGCGAGAGAGCCCCCTCCATCTCCCACTCCCTCTTCTGTTAACGTTGCGATGCAACAGACGGGGTTGTCACCAAGCCTGCCCGCACATCCCCCTGACGCTAAGGCCAGGCTACGGTGCCCCGTTTTTATAACCGCAGTCTATGTGTGCCCCATTTACTATTCAGACTGATAGCATGTGAAACCACTAAAGTGAGAAAAAATACACCTACCAGCGCCAGACGGTCCCGGCTCCATCCCATTCACTTAGCAGCGCGGGTACAAGCTAGCTAGTCCGGGGTGCTGTGGCCAAACCGCCGGCCCCTTCAGGCTGGAAGCGTCTCAGACTTCCAGCCCCCTCCTCTCGGCGTGTAGTCTTCTCCTTTCTCGGTGTACCCCCGCCCCCTGCCCCAACCAGAACCCCCCAGACCCGCAGAGGAGTTGAGGCTAACGGCGATAGCTGCCAGTCGCCCGTCTGCCCGCTGACCCTGGAGCTAGTAACGGCAGAGCTGGACAGAGATACGGCGTGATTTCTAACGGCTCTTCCGTCGCGTGGCTGCGCGGTCCCTCCCGGCGCCGCTGATTTCGCCGATTGTCCGCGGCGCTGTGATTCCTCGTCGGTCTGTTGTGCTCCTGCTCTCCGTTCATGCAGGATTCTCCAGCGGAACAAAAAAGGCCAGCCCCTCACCCCCGAAAAATCCCAAACTTCTTCTCTGCCATTAAAAAAAGTGCATTGGAACTGTTGATGAACTTGCTGTCACACCCCAGAGGCCGACGGCGGTACTACACTGCAGATATGCAAATGTGGACAAGTGTGAGGACAGACACTCCTGACCCAGTGTGTTCAGAGCCTGGTAGAGAAAACAGCACGTTGTGAAATTATTAATCATATGAATAACTAGACACAGATTATATATCCAGATGACCGGGAAACAATTCAGAATATTTCATAGCTCATTTTATGAAAAGTGATCCAATTTTCCTCCATATAATTAAGGTTTAAAGGTGCATTATGTAAGAATTTTAGTTAAATTCAAAAACTGAATAATAAGAATATGAAGGCCAAACAGTTTTGACGTCATGTCAAGGACGTCTACGTGTTGTGTTGCAGAGATATTTATTGAAGTTAGCGTGTCATCCAGCTAGCCCGATATTAAACAACACCAACTCTTCCCCAGTGATCCAAGCTCCCTGTCCAGGCACTCAGCTCAGACGACCGCTAGCTGCACGGTAACTTAGCCCACTAGCTGACAGCAGCTACAGTTAGCAGCAGTTAGCGGCTATGGTTGGAGTACGAATTCAACAGGTGGCCAGTTCTTACATAAAGCACCTTTAAAGATGATGAACCAGGCTACTTGTATGACAGACCTGTTAGCAGCAATTGACATAATATGTATCTTATGTTTGTTATTTTTGGTACATATAAGCTATTTACAGTGTTGTATAGAGTGCCCAAAAGTCATTCTTAAACATAAGAAAATATGCCACTTGGAGGTACAAATGTGGAATTTTATTGTTGAATTTCTCCACATTGGTGCAGTAACAATGCTCAGTATCCACTATACTTGTAGTCTTAGATGTGTAGAAGTCAAAGATACCACCCATAGCCAGGAATTATTGAGCAAAGTGTTTTTACAGTAGCTTAAACATAAGAAAATATGCCACTTGGAGGTACAAATGTGGAATTTTATTGTTGAATTTCTCCACATTGGTGCAGTAACAATGCTCAGTATCCACTATACTTGTAGTCTTAGATGTGTAGAAGTCAAAGATACCACCCATAGCCAGGAATTATTGAGCAAAGTGTTTTTACAGTAGCTTAAGTAAAAGTAAAGATGTCGTGTCAAAACATTATTTCGGTAAAAGTGAAAGTCACTCATACCAATAGTAGTTGAGTAAAAACCTTAAAGAATCTGATATTAAAGAGAACTAAAGGTAATTTTCCAGCAAAAAATGAACTTAAGTTAAAGGTAAATTATACATATATTTACATACATGCATTTACTGTATAGTGTGAGTCAATCGATTATCAGCCTGTCCAATTATCTGATCCAATATTTCTGGTTATTGGAATCAGTGTTTATTTTAATCTGATTTTAGATCAAATAAGTAAAATAAAAGAAGTAACTAGTAACTGAAGTTGTTAAATTAATTAGCCTCCAAATGCAGTGGAGTGGAAGTATGAAGTAGTACAATCACCTCAGAATTGCAGTAAATGTACTTAGTTACATTCCATTACTGTCTATCATTACTTTTTGAAGGCATATTTCTTTTTGTTAGTTTTACAAATATGTTTTATTATCATTTGATTGTTCTGCATTCATTGCTAATAAAAATAAATCAAATTTTATTGTTATTTTATTGTTTTTGGTGAGATTTTGATTTCTTCGTTTGTTTGTTTGTTTGGGGACCTTCTCTCACAAGCACAATTCTTACATCCTTTAATTCACGACACACTGTGGGGTACTTTGAGCCAGATATATAGGGTATAATAATTAGAAGTACGCATTTGGATGGCACTAACAAGTGGCAAACTCACTGTATCTTCCACTCAGTAGCGGATATTTGAGTGATCCAGACACAGCCCTCGAGACTGGTTGTCTTCATAATGTATCCAACAGATCTTTCCCTGTCTCCATTAAAGTTTTATACTTGGTCCCATTCTTTTCTCCATATGCTCCCTTTTGCTCACATCACCCAAAAAACACAAGCTCTCTTTTTTGTTGTTATGCTAATGAAACTCAGTGATTGACATGATCATTCTTCTCCCAGGACTGAATTTTCGCAGCAAACTACTCGACCTCAAAAACTGTCTTCAGGACATCAAACTCTGGATGGCTGAGAACTGTTTCTATCATAATAAGAATGTCAAGTTATTTTATTTGACCCACAGTGTTTAACCTCTAACACAAACATTTTGAAAGTTTTTGAAAATGTTTTGGATTGTTCACAGTATCATGGTTATGTCATGTGTCCTGTATTCATATTTCATGAGCGATTAATGCTCTGGTGATTTTCTTCATATTCAAAAATCCAATTCAAAATAATCTCTTAGGCTTTTTGTTGAAGGAACCAGGGCGATGCTAACTTCAGGGTTAGTCTACAAACTACGTCATTGCTACGCCAGTCTATTGTTTCTTTAATTCTTTATTCCACTGAACTTTTTTTATTGTGTATTTTATTTCTATGGGTTTTTTTGCATCTAAATGTTACTATATGTAACCAAAATTAGATGGATGCCAGTCACATAAAACTTTATTTAAGACCCATGTATCTGCTCAGCCTCTCTGAAAGCAGAACACTACCTGTTCTCATAGACATATGAAGAAATCAAACGTATACATATAAAGACAAAAAACTCCAGCTAACTTGATGCATATCAGTTCATGTATGAAGAAACTGTGAATTAACTTTCCTTAATTTATAATCTATTCAGTGTGAATGAATCATATAAAGTCATCTGATCATTTGTTGTGAGCAACAGGAGGTCATGATACATGCTGCGTTAATTCATGGATTATTAAATCATCATGAGACATGCATTAGTTAGACATTACTCAGGTATATGGTTTGTACCCTTATTATAAAGTGTTAGTTGCCGGACTCATTAGAATTAACATTACCTTAAGTTAAATTTATGAAATAGAAAGTGGGAATTATACGAGAAAAAGTCATAATCATCAGCTAAACGTGCAGGACCAGCAGGGATTTGAGCTGAATTAGCCACTGTCCGACGAAGAGATGAAACTGCTGCCTGAATCAAATGAACAATCACTTCAAATGCTGATCCTGGTTATAAAAGAATCAGATCAAAAATTGCGGCTGGTTCTTGAAAGACCCACTGCAAAAATTGCAACTGTTTTTTCTGGCAAGCGCAAGAACTACTTCTGTTTTTATTACCCGGAGTGTGCAGGTCCTTCCATCATCAGAGCCAGAATTGCTGGTCATTTTTCCAAGAGAGGAGAAATAATTTTTGGTAGAGTCACAAATGGGTCCAGAAGTCCAAATAATGCAGCTTGTACTTCCAGAACCAGAGCATAGAATTAAGCTGCTATTTCCAGGACCAGAACAAGGATTTAAGCTGTATTTTACACGGTCTGATGGAGAAATAGAAGAAGAATAAAAGTCTAAATCAAATGAACAATCAGTTCAAATGACATTCCTGGTTTTTCAAGAATCACATCAAAAATTGATGTTGATTCAGAGGCAGAGCTTTTGTTTTCCAGAACAAGAGCAGTTCCTCTGCGACCAGAGCGGTCTTTTCCAGAACTACAGCTGTCTCTCCAGGACCAGAGCTGTCACTGCGACTCTCCATCAGTCAGCCAGAGGAGGAGAAACCTGCAGCAGGAGCGTAACAACATAGCGTGGCTTAGAGATGAGCAACTGTGGGTTTTCTTTCTCCTACATAAATAAAAACATTTTCTTTGACGAAAATTGTAACGATTTGCATGTTTTTGTGTTAAGTTGACCTTTTGCCTTTATCCAACTTTCCCTTTCATGAGTGTACTAACGCCACACACATTAATTTTTGCATATGCATTCATCATTAGGAGATCTGCCACGAAACAGCAGCACAGCATTGATGTCACTCACTGTGTTCATCAAAGGGGACATTTCAGGTTTTGTTGCCTTGGTGGTAATAAAAGTTTAAATAAGAAGAAAGAGCCCAGGCATCTCTCTAGGTAACAACCCACGTGTAGCAGCACAATAACTCAGCTTGTTTTTAAAAAGCATTGTCTTTGTTGTTAAGAATTTCACCATAAACCTATAAATTCTTTGTTCAGTCGCTGTGTGACTGAAATGAGCCGTATTCTTAGGCCTAATGATGAAGCCTAATCCTTCATGCGCACTTTAATTTACATTCTTGAATCACACATGTCCATGCATTCATTGTTCTGTGGACTAAAACTGAAGAAGGCATAGAAAAAGATATTTCTATCTTGTCATGTCATTATTGGCTACATTATAGAAGGTGTTGGTCTGTTGTGTTGCATGTGACTAAGCCTGCAATTAAAAGTATTTTTTCTATCTCATTATATATCAGACTTTGATCCTTTGTCTGCCTGCTCATCCCTGTGTCAACTACATCTGTTTATTTAAAAAGATCGAGGCCATTTAATTGTTCTGTAGAGGTTATTTGGGCATTTTTGGCAGGTGAAATACTGCCTTTTATGAGTTGAATTGGCCCTTTAAAGGTATTTCAACAAGTAAAAAGGGGCGAGTGGGCTATAATCTGTCAAATACGACCACCAAGAGTGAAATCAAGTCAATTTTGATGCAGAAACAACCTTTCAGTCACAAGGTAGGAGCTGCAGTCACTTTTTGGCAGGTGAAATACTGCCTTATATGAGTTGTATTGGCCCTTTAAAGGTATTTCAACAGGTAAAAAGGACTGGATTGGTTATAATCTAGGGCACAGAGCAGGTAAAATAATGGATAGTCATAAAGATCAATTTATCAATATTTTATACATAACCCATCCGTAAATCATGTTAATAACAGTCTAGTTTCCAAATATAGGCCAAATCAAGGATATTAGACATACAAACACATAGCAACACTGTAAACAATTCTCTTGCCCTTATTACGATATAAACTGCAAACACTTTGGCCACAATTGTGATTATTCGGTTACAAGACACGTTACAGACATACCTTTGCTATCACCACGGACATAAAGTTATTTATGACTGTTTGATCAGATAAAAGCAGCTGTAGACGGAGATAAACTGGGCGATACAGCTCTGACAGGCACAATTCGTGTCATGTTGGGTCAAAGAACCGACTGTGACCCACCGACGTGGACTCCATCCACACACTTTCAAATCTACCGACCCGTGACAGGAAGTCGTCATCGCTGCCGCTACGTCACTTTACTCCGATGCGGAAGCGATCGTCATCGTAAAAGGCTGTGAGTTGGAGGGTCTGTGAGATGGGATCGGATCGCAGCGTTTTTCTGCGATAAGACCAGCGTGTGGCTCGGTGGTTTGAATGAGCGGAGCGGTGTCGGTCCACGGCAGGTGTTTTGTGGTCGGTGTGTGAGTCGCCTCGTGCCTTTTTTTAAAAAAAGCCTCGCAGCAGTTTTAAGTTCCCTGCATGTCTCGTGAGGCAGGGCTGGCGGTTAACGGACGAGTCGGGCACTCTGCTGCATCGAAGACGAGATGTTGTGTATTAAAATGACACTCTAATAACACACTCGGAAAGGTTTCTTCTCCTCTGAGCAGCAACTTGGCTTCGTTTCGTTCAGTCTGTCCGGTGTAGGGTGGGTCACGAGGTCGACAGCCATACAAACCATTCCAACTCCCACTTATTTTTAGACCGTTTACAAAATGTCGTGGATACGAGAAGGTGAGCTCAACCTGCTCGAAAAGATTTCAGCCAACATCCTGAAGGTAAGCCTGAATCTGTGTGTTCCTCCTCACCTGTGTGTCCAGCCCTCAGTGTGTGCCTCTCATGTGCTGCCATAAGATTTGAGTCAACTTGGCCTGTTTCCTTTATAACGTTATATATGTGTTGGCTTTTGGCCCCAAAGTACAAAACTCAAAGACAACATCAAATGAAATCTCCTCCATCTTGATACTGAATGATTCTATATGTGCTGTCATGGCTAATTATTCAGGTGCTCAATACACTTAATATTATATCTTCAAATTATTAATAGTAGTTGTTTACAACTTATCAAGTAGTTATTATCTCCAGTGTGTGCCTCTCATCATGTGAAGATTTGAGTCAGTGAGTATAGCATCAATTTTTCCCAAAAAGTAATACCCAGAGATGTTTGAAAAAACATTAAACACTTGAAACATTTGTGGAGGTTAAACCTGAATCCTCAAACCATCTTGATGACAAAATTATCAAGATGTTAGATGTGTTTATTGTCACTTTTGTTATGCCCAGAGACTCCACTACAGAAATGGCAAATTGTAAATTAGTAAATGAAATGTGTATGATAATGATAATAATAAGGAAAGAAAAACAAAAACAGAGTATGCAGAATACAAATGTTGACAGCAGGGATACATGTGTGCATATATCTGTCTATACATGTATGTACATGAGACCTCGCAAATACAATAAGTGTAAATATAATGTAAACAGCTGTAAGGAGAAGGTATATAGATAACATTTAAAGTGACTGAAGTGTACTGATTGAGCACAGCGTCTCCCTCTGTGTTCCAAATCTGCACCAAGCTGGCAGCTTCACAGTTAATGTCCTCGCTCAACATGTTCAACCTGAGACAAAATAAAAATCTTCCTAGTATCAAGTTCACTACTCCAAATTAGTTATGTATATTGGGATATAGGTGTATATATGCGTGTGCATGGATACGCAACAAAAGTAAAATGAAAAGTGTCACAAAAATATTCACAAAATGCTAAATAAAAATTCAGATATGTCAGAGAATAAACACGCAAGGGAAACACTAAAATATCCCTAACTAATTTTAAGTAGTGTGCATGTGTCTGTATTGATGTTAAAACATTAAAAAATATATATTTTCATATAAAATAATGTGTTCAGGTTTTCTTGTGTCATTCAAAACAAGAACGATGCCATTTCTGTCCACCTGGATCGGATTAAAAATCTTTTTATGTCGTGCTGCAGACAGAATTTATTTTCATCCAGATGGTCAAAATAGTCTTAGTGGATTCTTGAAATACCCCCAGAGCATTGCTAAGTGTTGCTCAACTTATTATTTTTCCGAAAAAACTAAAGCTTAGGTCTGTGGCTCAAACAAAATATCAGTAGAAGGGCCACAAGCTTCTTTCTGTCACCGAATAACAACACCATGAAGGGCTGCAAGTAAAGGTTAACTCCTCCAATTTTATACATACAGATTACGTGCTGCTTCATCTGGAGCTACTCAAGACTTTATACTACATTTTAACACATTCAGTAGTACTCCCCAACACACTTCAATGTGTAAAATTGGTGGAGTTACCCTTTAAGGATCATTTTCATTTTATATTTATCTGCCTGTCATATTTCCAATGAATGGATCAATCATTTTGGACATGCCAGAAATGAGTGCTAAATGCTCATAACAACTTCCAAGAGCCTGAGTCGATGTCTTTTAATAGCTTATCTAATTTAAAAGAAGAAGAATCCGAATTGACAAGGTATTCATTTTGAATATTCGGTATTTATTTCTTCAGCTTTCGACTGCATCTCACAATCTTCATCAGCATCTGGAGGTGGCTTAAATGTCATCCACTAACCTTATGATGCAGTTGAAAGCTCTGAACAAAGCCTGTAAGTGGACCTGGTGCTAAAGTTGTTTTTGTTTTTTTATAAAGGTCAAGAATAAAATCCGTAACAAAAATAATCAGTGTCTTATCATAACAGCAAGAGAAATCATCACATTTTTTAAGCTGGACTCTGTACTAAATCTCTCCCGACTCTCCTGCATTGTGTCTCCCAGGCTGGACCCATGCCCAAACATGTGGCCTTCATCATGGACGGTAACCGCCGCTTTGCACTGAAGAACAACATCGAGCGGCAGGAAGGGCATATGCAGGGCTTCAACAAGCTGGCGGAGGTGAGGTTGCGCTGTGATTTACACATGTCTTCTGGGCATAAAGTCGGTTGCTCATGTATGTGTAACCCCTTGTCCCTTCCACACACCAGACACTACGCTGGTGTAAACATCTGAATATCCAAGAGGTGACGGTGTACGCCTTCAGCATCGAGAACTTCAAGCGCACTAAAGACGAGGTGGACGGGCTGATGGAGCTGGCCAAGCAGAAATTTGAGAGGCTGTTGGACGAAAGGTGAGTTTTCAAGTTAAAGCAGCAGTATGGAACGTTTACACACAACTTAAAATCTTTTATATTCAAGCCAGAGTTTTACACGTTTTGTCTGTGGCTCATGTGTAGCTGCATTTTTTTGTCTGAATTCCAGAACTGAAGAGAGAAGCTGCTACAGCAACTATGTAGAGCTTCTGGCAGAGAAACCTAACAGCCACAAGGGGGAGAGAAAAGTTCCATAATCTAGCGTCGGAAGATTTAAAATAGCTTATAACACTGTTGCCGCTTGTCACATTCTGCACGTATGATTCACAGCTTCCTTAAAGTAAAGTCGACAAGAGCCAAATGATGTGCACGGACACTGCTTGTCAGACTGAAACCTTTATGTTCCAGGCCTCGCAAAAATGAATTGAAATGACCTGTTTTGGGCTTTAACATGAACATATTTCACGGTTGCATTTCAAAACATCCGCACTGATGACAGATATTGGAATTTTTTGCCGCAATTGCATACAGAGTTGACAGTTGCCAACTCTGACACAGAAACGCCTACCACTGCTTTGACCGTTGAGTAAGACGTGCTGCGAACGGCCAAGAGGAAGAAAGGCTGATTATAAATAGGCGTGCACAATATCAATTATTTCCATCGCTATTTTGGCTGATACTGACTTTTTTCCTGCAATATATACTTATACCTAAACTTTATAGGTGTTACTGATAATATGGAATTCATCTCCCCCTTCCATTGCATTCACATCAACACTAGCTAGCTAATGTTAGGGCAGCAGAGTATGCTGGCAACATACTGTGGAACTCAGACATTCTTACATTTTTTTCCACAAACGGGTAATTTCCAAGACTGCTGATTGCTGATGAAACACAGATACCACATGATTTAAATGCTATTATACTGGAACAAACTGTCAGAATTCTTATTCTTATTATCATTTGAACCCGACAAACATTGTAAAATTATTGATTCAGAAAAGGGATCCTTTTACTGTGCACTTTTCTATAAGCTTTTTAGATGTTTTTTTCTGATTTGTCTGCATAAAAATGTAATAAATATGACCTTTAACTGTGGTCTATAGTGCAAATACAGATGCCAAAACCACTTGCTTAAACCAATCAACAGATGTTTAATCTAATATTGGGCTGTGCTTATCCGCAGTTTCACAAACAGCCACTAGATGTTGGCCCAAGAAAAATGTTGTCTTGCATTGCCAGAATGCTTCATGTTTTTGTGCAACAGATCAGCATATTTGCTTGAAGAAAAGGGAGTAACTTGTCACACTCAGCGTTGGTGTTAGCCAATTGTTCCCGCCACCCCCTCTCTGTACGTTAATCCCTGCGGCATTAACACTGTAAAAAAAATGTAGTTAGTGTTGAAAAACCTGCCTCACACTTGACGCTGGACTGCAGATTGCTTCAGAGAACCTGTATCAACCAACTTTTCTTTGGAATTTCTTTTGTGTGGACACCTTGTGTATCTCTGGTTGGGAAATGCGGTCTTGTTCCTCCTTTTAATCTCCATGTTTTTCTTAATTCGTTTCCTCCTCCGTAACCCCTCGCTCGTCTGTCCCCTTCTGTAGGGAAAACCTGGAGAAACACGGTGTGTGTATCCGCGTGCTGGGTGACTTGAATATGCTGCCACTCGACCTCCAGCGAATCATCGCCAAAGCTGTGGTCACAACCAAAGCGCACAATAAGTATGTGTTTTATTAACAGGGCACTATGTGGTTTTGGAAAAGAAATTCCATCTCATGATTTTAATGTTTATAATATTAATGAGGTAATAGTACAAACTCAGAAATGTATATATTTTTCCATAACTGAATAAACAAGCTGTTCTCAGAGGAAAATAAGGTCCCAAGAACACTGTTTGAGGCTAGAAAGGTGGCAGGGTCCGCCACATATAAACAAAAGAAAAACAGTATTAAGTTGTCTTTGTTTATTCAGTTAATTCAGTCATGAAAAAAAAACCTTCTGATTACAATTTCTCCCCCAACACTACACAGTATGCCTTTAAGCTGTAGCTCTGCTTTTATGACCCCTCATCATTAGTGACTCAGTTACCACTGCATATCCATATAACATAACATAAGCAGATTATACATATGAAGGATTATAACTGACCAGGGATAAACAAATGCTTGTTTTGCAGATGTTTCCTGAATGTGTGTTTCGCCTACACGTCAAGATATGAAATCACCAACGCGGTGAGAGAAATGGCTTGGGGAGTGGAGCAGGGCCTGATCAAAGCAAGGTAAACAACGGCCCAGCACTGAGCTGATCTTGTCGATAACAGTATAATATCAATATGTTGCCCAGCCCTTGCGCAACATATAATGTGGAAAGATAAGCCAGGGGAGCTGGTGCATTAAGAAGTTAATGTTTGTGTTGTTCTGTTGTGCTCAGCGATGTTTCAGAAGCGTTGCTCAGTCAGTGTTTGTACAGCAATAACTCTCCCAATCCTGACCTGCTCATCCGCACATCTGGAGAGGTCCGCCTCAGCGACTTCCTTCTTTGGCAGGTGAGGATGAGAATGACTGCATGGAAAAAATTTTAAGAGCTGTTGTCTTTCGTATGCCCCCTTGAGAGCATCTGTCTTAAACTCAGAAAAAAGACTCAGTCAACACTCACACTCAGATTGGAGATATGAATTCCGAAGCTTGAGTGTTTGGCGATCATTGGAAGGAATTCTTAAACAGGCGCAGTAGTTGTGACCGCAGCAGATAGACTTGTATTTCAGGTTATGTTGCTCAAAGCATTCATTTTAAACAAGGCTTTTAGTTTGTGTAGACATTTTTAGTCTATTTCTCATGAAGATTACTGTATTTATTACATAAATATAAAGAAATGAAATGGCCAGTTTTGCTATTTACTGGAATTTATTGACTGTTTCATAAAAAAGACAGTCAGGTTTTTGGCACAGTACAAAACAAAAAAATAACATCATATAATATCTCCTCTATCTTGGTACTAAATTAAGTTATGATCTCATCTACATATGTGCTATCTGGGCCTATTATACTGGTGCTCATGACACTTAATATCATTCCTTCATATTATTAATAGTCATGGTACTCATCACAGTTTAGCTGCAACTTTTAATCGACCGGTCGACCACCAGATCAACTGCCGATCACCGATCAGTCGACCTGAGTAACTTCCAAGAGATAGTTGCCATTCTTTGATTTCAGTCCAACACCCTCTGGCCTCCCCGCTCCTCCTTAACAGCAAACAAACCATCTTTTTGTCTTGAAGAAAAAAGAACAAGACACTCAGAGATGCCCTCCAAGGCCCAGAGGAGCACAAATCAACATCCTTCACCATTCCCTGACATTTGACAGACCCAACCAATCGATCACCCAGGGAAAACAATCAACAAATCAATTGACCATGACTATAATCATCAGTTGCAGCCCTACATAACAGACCATGGTCTTTCTTTCAGTTTTGCTAACAGTCAGATAGCTTTGAAGATGGACAAGCATAAGTCGATAGATAAAGTAAAATAAGTAAGGCTGTCTCAAACCTTTTTTTGCTGTACAAATTAAATTACAGTATTGTCTATAATTCAACTACACTATAATATAATAGAGGACTGTATATATGAAATACAGCCAGTTGCAGTTCTTCCTCCCCGTGCCTGTTCGTTTTCTGTCTCCATCACTCCATCCTTTCAGTAGACTAAACAAGGTAGCCTGAGGAACACCACATTTTTCTACTGCAGACTGACTCGCTGCCTGTTTGTTACGAGGAGATAATGTTTTTCATGTGGAGAAAATTCTATCCTTTTCCCCCATCATGATTTCAGCGTGCACACAACAACAGCCTCGGGTAGCCAGTCAGAAGCAAACGGGGTACCGCGAGACAAATTATCATAGTATCTCTAGTCTAAAATGTTTCTCCATATGTTGTCCTGTATGAAAAGACCCAAAATGAAAACTGTAGGTGGACTAACTGTTTACTTTAAACAAACTTTTTAAAGAACATTCGTATAGGAATGATTTTGTTCCCAGGCTTTTTGATGCATATAAGCCGTTGATAACTGTGACCGTGATCACCATTAGTGATTTCCACAGTGTCAGATGATGTGATACAAGACTGTTTTTGTTGAGAGTAAGACTTTGTGGTGATCTTCAGTTTTCACAGGGCGTGGTTAGAGTCACATTCTGTGTGTCGTTGCCTTTATGTGTAATGTAGCAGCCATCATAGATGAGATTTGAACATTGGATTCTTACCAGTAAATGAGATCATTAATAAAGGTTTATTTTAAAAAGCTCATTCATGTCAGCTTTGACCGTCTCGGCCGCTTTACTTTATCAAGACTGTAACCAAACACAGCTGCTTGTTTGATAGTTTGCATTTCTCTTTACTGTCAACTTAACATGCTTCGATCAGAGGACTAATTAAGAGCGATTATTTGTTCTGACATACAGCAACAAAGGGTTATCCACCAATTTAGGAGTGCGATCTGTGATCGATGTTCACAAAAGAGACAAAATGATGTAATGATTTGATCATATTGTCAGACACTTGACAGCTCCTCGCCTGACACCTGTATTGATTTTCTTTTCTCTTCCGTTCTGCAGACATCCCACTCTTGTATAGTGTTTCAGTCAGTTCTGTGGCCGGAGTACTCATTCTGGAACCTGTGTGAAGCCATTCTCCAATATCAACTAAATTACAAATCCATCCAGGTAAGGCTTATATGGAGACCAGTGGAGGACTTTGTATTGGAAAGGGTAGACAGGGACACTGGCAAAATAACAAGAATATCTCAGAAAACTGTGTTTGTTTTGTCAGCCTGCCAAATGTATTGATTGAACTCCACTAGTCTGTCTTTTTTTTTTTTTTTTTGAGTAAATGTCCTCATTGGGGTCTTCAAGGTCAGTTCAGGTGAGGATCTGTGTGACTCCCCGTTGCACATGTATTTTCCTCGTCTTTGTTATATTCCAACACGGGAACACAGCACTTGAAGTCTTGTGGTTGCCCTTGCCACATTTGAAAGTTTTTGCATTGTTTGCCAGCGGTGCACAGGAAACTTGGGCAGCCAGTACTGAAGCATACAGTCACAGATCCTATCAGGCCTCCTTGAACCTTCGTAGCCTGCTATATATTGATTTGAAAACTCACCAATAAAACGGTCTCTGTTAGATCTCTGTTGAAATGCAACCACACTCTTGAAAGCATATTCGAAATGCAGGAGGACTTTTTGGAAAATGAGAAAATAAATGTATTTATCAGCATTATTGAAAGGTATTTAAAAGTGCAGTATGTAAGAATTGGCCACCTTGAAATCATACTCCCAACAAATAAGGGCAGCATAACACCATAGTCACTGCTGCTAACTGTATTCTTGTTATACATCCATTACTGTAGCTACTCGTAGCTCAGATAGCCACGCAGCTAGCCAGACTACCAGGGAGGTGGTAGCACAGGAGCTTGTCGCAGGGAGAAAGAGGTTTTCAGGCTCGAGGCTAGCTGGTTTGCATGCCAGCTTCAGTAGTTATCTCTGCATAACAAAATGTCTTTGAAATAAAGTAGAAACTGTTATTTCTTCACATTCTGTTGATAATTTTAGTTCATTTTTGAATGTTTTAAACTGAAATTCTTACATATTGCATCCAAAAGAACTGAATCAACAACCTTAACAAACTCCAAACATTCCCAGCTTCATCACATGGATATTGACACCTGGGTTCTAACAACTATGGATTATTTTCATTTAGCATATAAAAAGGCAAATAACAGTAAAAAATGCTCATTGCAATTTCCCAGAGCCCAAAGTGACGTCTTCAAATTGCGTCTTTTGTCCAACCAAGGGTCCAAAACCCAAAGTCTCATCGTTTACCATCATAAATAGCAAAGAAAAGCAGCAAATCCTTTAATTTAAGAAGCAAGAACCAGCAAATGTTTGACATTTATGAAAGAAAAATGTCTGAGTATCAAAATGGTTAGTGACTGATTGTCTTTTGATCAACTTATCGATTAACTAACTATGATTGTAAGATTGTTTGTATTATTTTTAATACTTCATTTTGATTTATTTTTCATTACCCAGAAAGTACATACAAACAAAAGATTTAAAAAACGCATGGGTAAATGTCTGGAATGTCCTGTATCCGCAAAACCAATCAATTCCTGTGACATATTCAGTAGTTCACTCTCTTGTCTTGTCCTTGACATAAACATGTTAACACTTCCATATGACATTTTTAACCATTCGTCTGGTGTTGGTGGTTCAGCCTTGTTACCATGTCTTTGTAAAGATTTTCAACAATTACTGTCCTCTCTTAAAATGGTATCTCCTGTAAAATAGTACAGCACTACACATGATTTAGGTATATCATAGCCCAGAATCTGGACAGTAACAATACGAACATCTCCCCAAAAGTTTAAAATGTCAGGACAAAGCCAAAATACATGACAGTAGTCGACATTCATTGCCCCACATTTCTAAGGGTTTATATTATTTAGTTCAACCACTGCATGTCTATTCAAGATACAAGATTCATTTATTAGTCATTATACAACAGAGGGTTGTACAAAGAAGGGGAAGTTGAAGTCCCTTTCTGCTGCTCACAAAATAAAATGATATAGATAATTGAAAGTAATAAGTCAGTATGGCTTTAGCTAAGCTGGTGAAACAGCATAGATGTTTTTTTCCAACAAATATCCTGGGATTCAAACCCTGAATGAATCGGTTTAGCACTGCCATGTTTTTCAAAGACGAGGGAAATATCTCGGGCCAGTATGACAGTGAAACAGTTTGTGTTGGCCACCATCTGTCACACAACACAGACTCGCTGTTGTGCATGTAATCAGTATTTTGGCTTCAGTTTACACCTTCCTTCCTGTCACCAAAACAAATACGAATACCAGTTTTTTAAAATTGGTAATTAAAGCAATTCCTTTGTAACATGACTAATGGGAACGTCGATGTGTGTTGTATTTTAGAAAGCCAGAGACCTCCATCGAGAGCATCAGGCCTTACTGCAGCTAGAGGCGGATCGAGCCTGCGTGGCGGAGTACCTGCAGCACCATGGGAATGGAAAACCCGCCGACGCCCAGAGAAGACAAGAGGCGCTGCTGCACTACACCACCTGCCGGGAAGAACGAATTCAGGACTTCCTAGACGCGCTGAAGCACAAGAGAGACTCTTTCTTTGATGACTTAGAGAGCGAAGCCGTCGTGGCGTAGGAAGGCTCCGAAGAACGAACCCCATGTTGAAGTGGGGATGAAGCCTCTCCTGTGCTCTTCCCAAAAAGGGCTTTTTGTGGAAAAGTGGGAAGAGTGAGCAGTAACTGGGTACAGTTTAATTTGGGTTACTGGTTTGTACAAGTTGAGAGGGCAGTTTTACCCCTATGGGGCTGTAGAATAATTGATATTTATGATTGTAGATTTAAAAAAAGAGTCTAACACGTGGAAATGTCTGGTCAAGATGTAGTTAAATGGTGTAACTCGTCTGTCAAATGCATGCCAGTGGAAGATCAAATCTTATGAGTGAAAGCCAGGGATTCTGTGTCGTGGAGATGTTTGCGAAGAAGAAATCATCCAGATGATATAAACCAGTCCAGTTGTTTTTTTTGTTTTGTTTTTCTTCATCGAGTCCCAAAGGAGGTGTTGTCTGTTGAGTGTGATGTCAAAGACATAACTAGATTTTGACCAGCTTTCTTAAACGGAATAAAGTGATAACTGTACGTCAGATGTGATTAAATGATGTGTGATCCACTCCTTTGTACGTCTGTTGCACATTTTGGTCGTCTTTTATCAGTCGCCTGACATCAGTTCTTGCCTCCATCTAGCTTTTAATATGATGGTAGTGAATGTCTTAACTTGTGCAGCAGACAAATATCACTTTTGTAAGTTGTAGTATCTCAGGAAATCACTGTTCTGGTTTCACTTTGGATTACTGAGGCCTCTCTAAAACAGGAAGGCTTTCATCTCAGACAGGCATATCAGCATCTCTAATTTCTACGAGTAACGGTTCGATAAATATTGGACCTTTCCACAAATTGACATGCTAAATATACAGTTTAAATTAAGACATCCGGTGATCTAACACAAGGAGACAATGACACTGACAGAGGACTTAACATTCACAAAAGTCCTTCAAAAATACCAAGTTTAAAGTTAAATATAAATACGTAACACTTTATTACAAATTGAAAAAAAGGGGGATTAATAAAAATGTACATTCTAAAAGCACAGTTGAAGCCACTGTCCTGTTCCTCCTCTCCATTCTGACCATGTTACTCTTGCTATAATACAAGTAGCAGACAAACATGGAGCGAGAAAAGTAGCATATATCATTGTTGGATAATATCATAGCTACAGAATCAGGTCTGTCGTGACATATATAAAAGGGACTTTGTATCAGAAATTCTCAATCTTTAATTTTACCTCTCATGTATGTCAGAACTGTAAAACATCCACTGATAAAAATGAGCTCTTTGAGTATCCTTCCAGACAAAAATACCCATGTCAACAAAAGTAATATATAGTGTATATATATCAAAGTGTCAATCTTCATTCAACTGGTGTCACTTGTATACAGTGGAGAGAGAGGTATTGAGATCTTTAACTACAGTACAAAAATACTTCATTACAAGCACAAGTATTAGAAGAAAAATATGATGTATCAAAAGTATAAGTACTTTGAGTTTTGGTACATTATATTTTTTCTTCTTTCTTTCAGGTATAAAGTAGCTAAATGTCTTAATCAGTGAAACAAATGTAGTGAAATAGAAGTATAAATTAATAGAGTACTTAAAACAAATGTACTTACACACATTCCACCACAACTTTTATTTTATGACTACAACAAAGCTTATGCCAAGATCTTGTCACGGCAAGATTTGTCAGCACCGAAGTTGGATTAATTTAGCATGAAGGAGATATGTTTTTAATTTTAATAGCAAACAGAATGTTAATATTGACAGCAGATTCAAATACAAAGAAAATAAAAATTGAAAAAATGAATCATTCAATAGGAAACATAAGTTCAATGTTTTTTTTCTTTTTTGGAGTATTTATTAAAGTAATGTATTGTGTTGGCTTAATTCTCATAATTTCAAGAATTTGGATATATGAATGTATGATTTTGCAATTAATAGCATCAAACTGATGATGTAGTATTGATTTGTTTTGGTGGAGGAGTAAAGAAGCCAAATAACACATTAAAGGGGCACTATGCGGTTTTGGAGAAGAAATTGAAACTCAGAATTTTAATATTTACAATATTAATGAGGTAATACTACAAACTCATAAATACTTTTTTCCATAACTGAATAAACAACTCAGAGGGAAATAAGGGCCCCCAAGAACACTGTTTGAAGCTAGAAAGGTGGCAGGGTCCACCACATATAAACAAAGTGAAAACAGGATGAAATCATGTTGTCCTTTAAAGTCAGTTTTATTCAGTTTATTCAGTCATGAAAACTACAACTCTTGTAGGCCTAAAATTCAGTCAATGAATGAATGAACTACATAGTGCGGCTTTAAATATTTATATATATATATATATATATAAAGCAACATTTAGCCCAAATCTCAATGATCTAATATAATGAATACTGTTAACATTAGGTGTACCTCAAGAGGGAAGGTTATCTGAAAGACAAAAAACAGAAAAAACACAATATTATGATTTGAATGCCAACATTACACGTGACATCTCTTTCTCTTCTGATTAAAATGGATTCCCCAAAACTAAATAGTGCGCCTTTAAATCGTCACGGTCATCATATGGCAAACAAATAGGATTTTAAATGGGACGTGATGAACTGGATCTACTTTTCTCAACCGTCATCAGCGGTAATCCGCCGGGGACCTTCGCCACAGCGCCTCCCTGCGACACCGCTCGGTATTTCTCCTGGCTGCTTCCTGCCTCTTTAACGAATGGGGAGGCGCCTGTAACCACGTGACTCGCTCGCATCCAATGGCAGCCGTAGAAACACAAAACTGGTTCGAACCGGTTTCGTTCTTATATTTCAGTGTATAAACTACAAAAACATTCGTTTGCATTATACATTCGCCATTTTACTCTGCTACTGCCCGGTCGCCGTGTGTTATCTCTCCGAAAAACACCCCGTTTTTACGGTTATTTTTGTGAGCTTTCCGTTCATTCCCAGCCAACAACATGGTCAAATCGAAGGTAAGAGTTTTATTTTTTTTTGCTTTTTAGGCAAACGCTGCAATGTCGGTGTAGTTCGCTCGAGGTTACCGTTGGGCTTGCGTTTGATATTTGTGCATCAGAGGAACGTCATCATCCCCGAACGAACAGGGCTACAGCCATGGCGGGCGGGCGCGCAGGAAAGACCTGCTCGGGCATCCTCCCATTAATGTATCTACACCGGGGCGTTACGGAAAATGTGTCTTAACGAGGCTGATGGCGTTCGTGGGTTTATTTCCACGTCCTGCGCCAAAGCCCTGACTTGTGCAGAGGCTGACATTGCGCTGTGCAAATTGTCTGGCACCGTTGGTCTTTTCCCTCTTTGACAGAGGGGGTGGAGGGGGAGGGGGTCTCCTCAGGCTAAACGCAACAACACAATTTCAACACATACCGTAACGTTAAATTCGTGGCTATCAGCTGAACATAAATGCACAGCCCGCCACACACACGAACCGAAGATGAGTGTGTTTTTTTCTGGCGATATTAAGTTCGAGCGCGAACTGCAAATTTGAGGAAGGAGTTGGGGGAGGGGAGGCGGAATTTATTTTTTATTTATTTATTTTTCAGTCTGTTTTGAATATGAAAAGTCAGGCGTTTGCTCATGCACGTCGAGCCAAATGTTTTTTCCCTCGAGTTAAATCAACAATGGCTTTAAGAATGTAAAAAAAAAACCGCAGATATTGACGAGCTGCGGGGTTTAACTAGTGCGTAACGTTATCAGTGAGTGAACAAATGCAGCTATGTGAAATGTTTGTTTTATTAGGACCAACGTGATTTTTTGTTTTGTTTTTGCGTATGGCGATAACACGTCACGAAGCAGTGTGTGGTATATGAATAAATGTATAAATATATATATATATTTTTAATTCTAAAAAAAAAAAAAATTTGGTGGGAAAAAAAACGTCATAAATTATAAATGCGTTTTTTTAGTGAAATTTGGCAGCTAATTTAATTACATTTCGTGTGCAATCTCTGCAGACCTGCGTTGGGCTGCACGTATTGTAAGGCGCTCGCTACAGATTAGTAGAGTAGTAATCTTATCAGTTTCCCAACAGCTGTCTGTCGGCGCGCACTGATACAAAACAAAGGAAGCTGTCAGGGCGCCAAGGCGCTGTCATGGTGACGGGACAGCCCTAGTTTGAATTCAAATAAGGGCGGGAAGACGATTAAAAAAATTATGTTTATTTACTAGTCTTTAGGTCTAGCGTTAATTTGTTTATTGCCATTACAGCCTTGTTATTGCAGAAAGGTTGATGCTCCGTGATTAAGAGATTATACTGTTGTTTGACTTTCTATAGATGTCATGAATAATATTTGTATTCAAACTGTAATATTGTGTTTTTCTGTTTTTTTGTCTTGCAGAAGAACGCAGCCCTTGGGGTATGTAGCAAACCCTCATTGTTTACAGTATTGATATTATTTTTGATGACCTGTTATTGCAAGAATATTGTACACCTGCACATTCTCAGAAAGTAGATTAGGTAGTTGACTGATAATTGCAATTTGTGGTTAAATGTTGCTTTTAATTTTTTTTTTTTTTTTTTTTTGTTAAGAAATGTGGTTTTGGGGGGAAATGTAATCGGAGGAGTAAGATCTTCAGTGACTGAATTTTATGCCTGAATAAACTCGTTGTTTTCATGACTGACTCATAAACTGAATAAACAAACTGACATTAAATTACAACTTAATTTCATACTGTTTTACTTTGTTTATATGTGGCGGACCCCGCCACCTTTCCAGCTTCAAACAGTTTTCTGGGCACTTTATTTTCCTTTGAGAACAGCTTGTTTATTCATTTATGGGGGTATTATTAACTAATTATTTTGTAAATATTTAAATTCTGAGTTTCAATTTATTCTCCAAAACTACATAGTGCCCCTTTTAAGTATTTTTGACAAGACTGATTCCCACTTTAGGCCTGTATACATCATACTTTTTTTAATGTTTTTTTACATGTAAAATTATTATTAAAGATTGTCTTCCTTCTGTCTCCATAGGAAAGAAGATGTTCCACAAGGCTGGCGAGCGTAAGCATCTTAGAAACACAATTATTCATTCTCAATTAGTCATACATGCAACATTTGTTTAGTTTATTAAAGTTGTATGCCTTTCTTTCTATTGTCTTTTGTGCTTACAATATAAAACAGAAATTATTTTGAAAGGTGGTCACAAAACTGTTGTCTAACACACTGTTTACATATCATTTTAACTTCTACTTTTTTTCCCTTTATAGAGACCTAAACCTGTTCAGGTGGAGAAGAAGAAGGCTGTAAAGGTATGTAACGTATAACACAAGCTTAACAGATTTTGTATGCTGTTTGTCACATGTTCAACTGATTCATGGCCTGGAGTTCCTTGAAGGGAAATTAAGTTTCAGTGCAAATGGAAGAGGAACATTTGAGAAACAGTTTAGATGTTTTTAGCACACTTAATTTTGTTCACTGTATGAAGAATGTGCTGGAAAGCTCTTATCTGTTCGTAACCATGTGTCATGTCTTTGTAGAAGGCAGCCAAACCGAAGAAGACCAAAGCCGAAAATGGAGGCGCCAAGGCTCAGGTTTGTTTCTTCTATGAGAAAGTGCCTCCATTACAAATATTACACAACATGATTTTTATTATTTTTTTTGCAGGTAATTTGTGCACTTAGCAGAATACTTTGTTTTTAATTTGCCCATCTCCAGAGTGTCAATTGGTTGAGATTGCATCCACGATAAGGCAATCAATTCAGTATTTCTAGGCTTTAAACTGCTTGACATGAAACATTTCACTATAATTCCTATTAATTGCTGTAACTTATTACTTTGAGATCACACGATTACAAAAAAAAGAGTTTTCCTATTATCTGCCAGGCTGTGTAAGAACAAATACAGATATCTTTCCATAATATGCATCTGTGTATCAGTGTGATTTTAAAAAGGCTGGTCTTGTAGATAGACAATACCGATTAAACAAAAGTTCATGAAAATCAACACAGGGTGTCTGCAAGTTCAAGCCCTTAAACTTATTATAATACTTACCATTAATGTCTTCAGAAATGTTTTTAAAAAGACTGGAGTTATGGTTCATTGGTGCACTTATTCTTTGTTGAAAATGTAATCCTTTCTCTGACATCATCCTTAACAACTCAGTAAAGCTGGTCAATTGTTTTCCATTTAATTTTGTTAATAAAAGGATCTGAAAGGCTGTTTGGTTTGATGAAACAAGCAGGCACCCTGCAATAAACCATGTAAGATAAAGTGGATGAAATCATAGCACGATGGTGATCACAGTAGAGGGGTATGTACTGGTTTATTGCCTTAATTATCAATGAATGTAACATGCTGCTTTCTTCTTCTTTCCTTTTCTGTCCCCAGGAGGCAAAGACTGAAGCCACTGAAGCCAAATGAATAACAGTTGATGTACTCACTCTGTGTACTTGGTGATTGTACAGTTTTAAAATAAGTATTTTTTACCAAGTTTTATATTACAAATGTCATTTATAGGTTTGTTTTGGGCTTGCACTTGATGTAACAAAACTCTGTTGTCACATTCATATCCATTTAAAATGATACCGTCCATATCTTGTAGACGTGGCATTTTTAGTTTAGTCTAATTCTGCTGAGTGATAGATATTTTCCAAGAAGTTGGACTTTGATTCTAATTTTAAACATTATAAGGCAGCTAAAGCATATTGTTAAAATATGAGGGAGAGCAGGAATTTTGCCTATTTATCTCCTTTATATTTTAATGTTGAACTAATAAGAAATTGCTTACCAAATGTTTTGAAGCACTGTATGTTGACATGAGATCTAGTCATTGAGAATGCCACAGCAAAAATACTGTTATTAGGTCAAAAGATTGATACAACCCAAAAAACATGTAAGATGTGAACCTGGTCATCTAATGAAACGTTAAATTATGTTTCTGTTAGAAGAAAAGGAAGCTTTTCTGACTTCAATGGTTGATCTAAATGTTCTTGAATAAAAATTTGCAAAATGTCGTCTTTGGCAGTTTTTTTGTGGCGCCAAAACCTCATCACAAAAAAATGGAGGTAACCTTGTTTCGTATAGACGTAACATCCCTTTGTGTTGTGAGACAATGATCTTTGCTGACAACTGTCATCCCCAACCCTTCAGCTGGCCCCTCCATCTTGGCAGAACATCCATTTTAAGACAACACCCCCCAGGTTTCGTTTACTCATCACCACTGTGGGCTAGAGGCGGCTCTGCTTTTGTTTTCAACCTGCTGAAGTGTCAATATATTCTATAAATGTGTTTGACTAGAAGCTGGTTGACTTAACTTAAAAAAAAAAAAAAACTTTCCTTGAAATTATATAAATACTTCCATCAAGTTAAAGTGAAAAGGTTCTGCAAATGAAACAACACTTTGAAACCACAGTAGTTGGAGTTAATCAGCCAACGGTTAATGATTGTCTTTGAATTTACTTATGTGAAAGTAAGATTATCACACTGAAGGTTGTGAACTTTATCATCACTTTATATTAAACATGAACTCATTGTGTATTAGTCTGCATATTTGGAGCATATTAGTTCTAAATTATAACTATAAAGTTTATTCTGTTTATTCTGACCATGACTAGAGTTTTCCCTCAATATCCTCCTAGTTACTTCTTATTGATAGGGAAGGAAATTGTATATGAATTATGTTCTTAATATGCTTATTCAGTAATTAGTAATTAGGAAGTTATTGTGGGCTGTTAGTCAATGGCCTGTAATTTGCAGTCAAAGTCAAAAGGTTTATTTTCATATACACAATTAAAGAAAAACAAAAATTCTTCCTTTGCCTCCCACTATGAAAAACAGTTCACAATGAAAAACTGTTAAACATGAGAAAAATATAGCAAGAATAAGATTAAAAATATATATATATAGAATATGTAGAATGTGCAGTTTCACTACCGATGTACATTATAATACAAATATACATTATCGTACAGCATAAATATAGATGTGGATGTAAAATGAGGTATTTAAAGTCAAAATGCTACTGGTATGCATGCTAATAAAGAAAAACACTAGTTGATGGTCAACATGTCTACCCTGATACAAAGTGTTACCAATGCATCATAATTTATTAACTTATATTTTCAGTGTACACTCTCTATGTGTCAACAGAAGACTCTAATGAATGTTTAAGAAACACTGGATGCGATTAATAAACGTGAAATAAAGTTCAAAATTGAAATATTCAGGTGTAAATATCTCAAAAATAATCAGTGTTGAGCAAATCAAATCCACATACGTAACACAAGACTCCCATACAGAAATTCTATACATACTACAATATGTATAGAATCTACTATATGCTACTGTATATTATAATGTATAATATTTTCTAACATTATTCACTTTATATATCATGAAGTTATGTAGGAATATACAACAGTTTATTTCATTGTGTGCTACATCATATCTGGAAGTAAATATATAAACAAAACAGAATTACATAATCACATGATGTAATATTCCGATGTATGGATGTTGGAGCTGATGACATCATATTCCTCAAACCTTACTGCTACTAAACAGAAAACTGTCTGTGTCACTCTGCTTGAGAGGGTACTGCAAAGTTCATCTCTTCATTCATTGATCGTTCATTATTTTTTTCCTTAACTCTCTCTATGTATCTGCACTCATGTCTGTCCTCGTGCTGCTGTAACACCTGAGTATCCAATCGGGGGGCTGTGTGAAAGATTTTCTCCTCCTGCTGACTTCCCAGCTGTGGAGAAAACACTGAGCGTCTTTGCTCGGCAGCACCGGTGGAGGGCAGCCTCACATCACCGCAGACACATGAGCTACTCGTCTTTATTCCAGCGGGGGTCACCCTCTCCCTTAACAAGCGGCAGCCTGGGAAACTAGGTCAAATATGACACGCTTTGTTTTGAAACCTTTAACCAGAGAGAGTGTTTGACCAGATCAATGAGTGAGATGTTAAAAGGTCTGTTTAACATCCTCTGAGCTCCAATTAAGATTCAGTGGTGATAATAATGGGTCAAATTAAACTTTAATATATATGGATTATTTTCTTATAAATAAACAATATACAGTGAGGTACAGGTGGAAGTATAATAAAGAAACGCTGTTATCACCTGTTTTGTGTGTTAACGTCAAATTGTAAACAATTTTATTGAATATGAGCGTTTTTGTAAGGATTATTCGAAAGGTCAAGATTATCTGAAACAAAATTTGCTTGTTATAGTTTTGATCATTGTGTCTGTTGTACATTGGCTTTGTTGATGAAGTTGAAAAAAAATACTGTAGGCACACAAAAGTATTCTTAGTTTATCTTAATGATTTTACAACTTTGGAAACTGCAGTTGGTTGATCGCCGAAGAAAGTGGCGGCTTGAGTTTAACCAGAACCAGCAGTTATTTCAAGACGTCGCTGCTGGAGAGCTATCAAAGATGCTGGCGATATCAACACAGCACATTAAAGAAGCGCAGCAGGAAATAAATGACAACAGGCACGAACAAGTCTGCCAATTTTGCAATAAAACTGATGAAACATAAGTGAAATAGGCAGTTACAAAGACTAACGCAATGACGTCTCGTTTAACCTGTAACTTAAACCTTGTAGAGCCTGTCCTGTATATGAGCTTGCTCACAGAACTGTAGCTGTCATAATGACCAGATTTAATGTGATTTTCATACTTTTAAAATAGTTTTTCTGTGTCGAGGTGACGTGTGTTTAGTGAGATGATGTAGTTCTGTAAGGGATCTTACACACAACCAAACTTTGTACTTCTTTTTACCATCTTTACAACAAACTGTATGGTTCTTGACTCACGATTTCATCTTTCAAATGACTTTTAAAAAGAATATGTGAAAGCAAGTTCATGGCACAAATAAAAAAAGACTAGAAATTATCTGCCAGTTGTCTACCCCACAGCGATTCGCTCCTACAGACAGACATTTAAAGGTTTATTGGGACTATAGGTGACAAAACAGCGTCGCTTAGCATCTCAAGTAGACAAGGTGTAAATGCAAAGGAGATTCAAGGTGACTGAAAAAGACAACACCCCTCTGTGAACCCACTGTGCTGGTGGGGGTTGGGTGGGGTCAGTGGGTTCATATGCATTCAAGCTGAGAAAGTATGCAGCTCAACTCACAGCCTACCATGGAGTTAACACATACTTTAAATTAGTTACTTGTTGTGTCACCCCGCATGTAGTGACCCTGGGGTGGGGGTGACACCAGAGAAGCATGTCAGGGGGGACACAGACAAAGGCAGGAAGGGACATGCAGGTCAATTCTTTAATATGTTGGAAAACGTGTGGACCAAAGCTTAAATAATACCAGAAACAGTCTCACCAGAAGATGCATTCAGTAGATATTCCCATTAAAACAGATTTTTAAGCCAACCCTGACGAGAAATGCTCCGAGTGTCACCTTCCTCCCCCTGGAGCTTTAACACATGTGGAGTGACATACCAGTTAGCTCTGTGTGTTTACTCTGCTTTCAGGCTGGAGGACACCATCGCTTTCCCTCACGTATACGAGTCCACTCAGCCCGCGACAACCAAAAGTATGGAGCGTGTTTCTGCAGTCACCTTGAAAATCTGTCTAATTTTCCTGTTTGGTTCAATTGTTCTTCTTTCGAGGGGTTCCTCACCTATAGTCCCAATAAAAGTTTTATTTCAATACTTAACGTAGAGGACAAAAAGTAAAACAAAAAGCGTTCAGTCAGTGCTACATCTTTGAATGTATGCGTATATAAAGCATTTGCCTCTCATTCACCTGTACACACGCACATACAGTGTTGGAAGCCTATTGGCAGTGATTTAGGACTCGCTGTATCGGAGGTGTCGGGGTGGTCGGACCACCAACAGGGCGGAGGACCCCTCTAAACACCGAGCCAACGCCATCAGCACCCCCGACAGTTTGGACTTACTCAGCTTGTCTCTCCTGGATGAATTGTGACATCTTGAAAAATGAGCTACCGACCAACCTACAGGAAGGAGATCACTGAACCAATAGTGACCTCCCAAAGTGGTCTCACCGTTGCACTGCACTTGGGAATGACATTCCCCCATCACGTGAACGCGTTAACGTCTTGATGTGACATGACTGTGGTTTATGTTCCATCTCCTGCAGAACAGGAACCTGCGGGAAGCCAGTTTTTAAACCGAGTCAATAACTTAATGTTACTTTTAAACTTTCTCTGTATGATAATAGGAAAATGAAAAACAAAATGAACCGAGGTTTGAAGCGTCCTGGATTTAAAGAGTGTAAGTCAAACAACTTCAGGGGCTCTGAAGAAACACTCCTGTGCATCTGCAGGTGTAACCCACCTGAACCACTGTCCTTGATGGTTTTTTTCAGTCCAGCATGTAGAATGAGGTGTTGAAACACCTCATTCTACATTTCCACCTTCTAAAAAATGAACAGGTTAGTCCTCCTACATCAATCAATCAAAGCTTTATTGTCATTTTTGCTGTATGAACAAAGTAGTACAACAAAAATGAGACTGCGTTTCTTCAGGATCAACAACAGAAGACACAATAAATAAATATAATCATTTAAAAACTAAAATATAAATGTTGGCGTCAAACAATAAATTAACTCTTAGTGCAGGGAGACAAAATGTTCCTGTCTACGCCACCAGCACACACTCACACGTGAGCACAAAGAGTGGACGAGTTCATCTCGTCGCAGTTGTAGGGGTCCATGTGCTTCACATGAACACTGGCATGCCTTGTGTGTGCTGCCCCTCCCCCCTCCGCACGTATAGAACATGTCCCGGCCGACCCACCGGCCTCCTATAAAGACCTTTACATCGCGAGCGCAGCGTACAATCCACCCAGAAGAACCGGCCCAAGAGACACGGGACCAGAGCCCAGAACCGCTGCAGGTAAAGCTCTTTTACAACTTTTTTTTTAATTCTTAGATAATAATCTCTGATAACTGAATCGATGTGTGATCGGAGGAAGCGTCTTGCAGCTGGGTTTTGCACGAGTTTGCAACAAGAACATAAAGTTCTTTTGTCTTCCAGTGTGATGGTGATGGGTTTTTAAAAAATAATTTTTATTGGGTTTAAAACTTGAAGCATTCACACTGAGGGTGTGGCCGCGTACTGGGGAAAAAAATGCAGGATATTGTTAATTTGACGTGTTTTTTGTTGTTGGGTGAATGCTGGTGAAGTGTTTTTTGGATTTAAAGGTGATAAGTGTTTGTGTCCACCTGGTTCAGATGGTTTATTGTGGAGATCTTTTTTGCTGATGCGATGGTTGAGAGAGAAAAAGAAAGAAAGAAAAGAAAATGACTAGATGAGCAAATTGTTCATTAACGAAGTTGTGTGCTTTTGAAATAATTCAATTTTATAGTTGAGTGCTTTTCAAAGTAAGAGCTGCGTTTGAAGAGGTTTATAATTGAACAAATGATTGACATCGTTTTAAAAGCAGCTAAATAATTCAGTGCTGAGATTATTTTGTCATGTTGTGCAGCTGATTTTGACCAAATCAAGATGAGCTTTGTATTTTTTCGTTTGTACAAAGTGTCCACGTAGAGAAGGAGACCCCACAGACCAGAGAGAGCATTTTATATATTTATTTCTGCTCATTTCCACTGATATTGTTGCATCTTCCTTCCTTACAATTGCAAGTAAGAGCTTAACTTCTATAAAATTCTTAGGTTTTTGTGCTATTTAACCATATAAAAACCTGCTTATATTAAAACTTGGCTCTTTAAAAATGCTTTGCTGTTTGCATTCAGTCTGTCTGTATGTTGGCGGCTGGAGCTTGTCTGACCTTTATGCAGAGTGTGTGTGGGTATGCTATGTCATCTGTACATTTTGTACCCTGGCAGTCTGCAGACTGGAAAACAGACTCCCCCATCGCCTTTAATGGTGTTTCTTGGAAGTGCAGCCCGTCTGCGCTTGCGGACGAAAAGAACTGAATGTCTGTTACATTTTGGTTTTTAATCTGGTGTGGTTTAAGATTTTTGGTATTTGAATTAACATTAAGGCATTTCAAATGACACAAAGCCTTTTTTTTTGCTTTGCTTGCACTGTTTGGTCAGCTGTTGACATCTGCATATCACAGGGTTGGGACTGGATTGTCTGGACTTTTGGGTCACTTTCCCACCTTGATTAGATTTACACTTGTGTGTCTGCTCAGCGGGGGGCTTTTAACAGTAGGTGATCACAATGCTAATTAAGAAGCTTGAGATCTGCCTCATTTACCTGACAAAGCTCCATTCAGCAGTGGGTTACTCTCCCAAATTCAACTTTGTCTGTCGTCTCTGTGGAGCGGCCATGTTGGCTCTTTTTAACAGCTGGGGCCCCAAAATGGAGGTGGTGTCTTGTGTTTCATTCTCATGTACACAAGACACTAATGGGAAAAGGGGGATTTGTATGAACCACTTGACCTCTGACCTTCAGTGTTTAGCTCCACAGTGTGTTGAGCACTTTGGTGTCTGGCGTCAATATCAAGTTGAAAAGCCTGACCGGGCTTCTGTTCAGCAGTTCTCAGTTGCAGCATCGCATGACGAGCGCTTGAGCTGAACACCCCGGCGACACACAGAAACCATGGCAACCGTCCTGCACACATGCCATCGTCATGAATGTGGAGGGTGCCCAGGCAGCGGCGTGGAGCGATTGCGCAACTCTATAAGACCGTCCTCTTGATGATGATGTAATCAAGAGCTGAGGCTTTATGGATCGCTCCGATGCCTCCGCCTCTCTCAGGCTGTTGTCCAAGCTCACTCGCAGGAGATCCCCGGCTGGAGGCGGACGGGCTGCGGAGGAGGGGGGGTAAAAAGTGACATGAGAAGGCGGGACCAAGAGCGAAGAAGAGGAGCGCTGATGGTATTTCATTGGCTGCTTGGTGTTAAGTACACGGTGTACCAAACGGCTGTTTCTTGGGCCTGGTGAACTGAATGACATCCCTCAGGTGTGGGAGAGAAGATGTGAATTAACCCTTTCATGTGTTTTCACAGCCTCTCCGACTAGAAAGGTGTGGCATGTTTCTGCCATTACTGCTTCAGATCAGACAACTGAACATTGAGTATGAAGTAGTTTTGCCTGATGGATGTTTGAAGCGTACTGGCCAGCTGTTTTGTGTCTGCGCTCACTGACAATCAATCCTGTGTGAGTCTGTGTGCAGCTGATGTTTTGAAATGTCACAGGTGACACACACATGACGTGACTTCACGCTGTGCCTCCAGATAAACATGAATAGTTTGCAGGTGATTCACCTGGACTCCTGCCGAAGCATGTAGGGAACCACTCCTAAAACCCTGAGTCAGGGACTCGGACAGCTGGGCAAGGAGGATTTTCTGCATTCAGACGGGCAACTTGTGACCGTCCTCCCCTGTTACTCATAAAGATTTAATCTCTCAGCAGGAAATGCTACAAACATTTGAGACGCCATTATCGCTGTTTGATACTGAACCAAATAAAACTGATAAAAGTCCCCAGTATTCCCATAAAAAGTTAGATTTTCTACTTTGTATTGATGGTTATTGCAAAAGTGACAATATTGACACCTTTTGCGTTTTTTTCTAATTTTTTACATCAGATTCAGATTTTTTTTTTAAGTTTTTACCACTGATGCAACTTGGCATGGCACTTGGCACTTGGCTTGACATTGCTACGTTTTAGCAATGGACGTCCGTATAATTGGGGGACGGCTTTCTAAAGAAATCTGGTCAAAAGTGAAGCAGCAGGCGGCATGATGTCCTGACTTTAATGTGTCAAACTCCAAAAGCACTGGCTCCTACAGTTACTAGTTCCCACAATCCCCCCATCAATAGTGACTTTAATCAGCCCCGCCATGTCCGGTATGTATGTACCCACTTCTTTCAAACCCCACACCTCCAGCTGGTGACGCTTATAAAGCTGTCTGTTCAAAACTTAAAGACTCAAACTTCAGGGTTATTTTTCAAACTTACAGAGGACTTTATACTCTGAGTCCTGTTCACAGGCTCCGCATGATGAGTAAACTAAAGTTCACAGCTGTGGAGTTTTTCCATTGGCACTCATGCCAATGCCAAGTCGAACCATGCCACGCTGATTTGCATCTCCACTACCAGGTTACATGCATCGTGTCTGTTGGTAGCTTCCTCTTCCAGATCCATTTTGTCATCCCGTCTCTGCTTTTCAAGCGTTAAAAGCCAGTGACAACTCTCTGAAAAGTGGTGAATGACGAGGAGCTGACTACCAACAACTGTTGCACAATGAAATGGAGGACGGCACTAAAGAGGGAGCAGCTCTTCATGGACCAGAGACGAGTGGTGTCGGTTAAAGACTCTTTCAAGCGGGGTGACCCTGTTATAATGAGAGTCACGCCAAGCCAGAACATGTATGGAAAAGGGCCACAGGTGATACCTGAGCTCACATGCAGTTTGTCAGCGTGTGAAACCTGTTGGAAAATCCAGCAGGTGACCGCTGAAGGCAGTTTTTAAACTCCTGCGGCGCCTCAGCAAACACAGAAATGGTTCTTAAATCATAAACACATTATGTCTTCTTTTACTTATAGTATAAAACCACTTGTGTCCAGTGTTATCTCGCTTGGAGTCACATACCAAGCTTTGACTTAATCTCTTAATCACAGCGAGCAAAGGCGTCCGATAATGAGCTTACCTTCCTGTTAATGTGACTTATTCAGTGCTTGTTTGGCAATGAAATTAGTAGCCCTGGATCAGTCCTTAGTTGTGGCTCAGACACCAATTTAGAGCTAAATCTTTGATTTCCAGCCAAATTCTTGCGGTGTGTGTTCAAGGTGTGACACGCAGCTGCTTATGTACACTGACTCTTCATTGGACACAGCCCAGGTATCCTTGTATCACCTCGTGTGACGCTGTGTTTATGTCGCTCGTCTCTGGAATCCCTTCAGGATCAGTGGATTTTAGTCAAAACTCTGAAATATCACATTGCACGATGTAAACATTGGCATGTCCTGGACATTAACAGATGCGTGGAGAGTCGGTGCAGGTATTAGTTCAGTGGAATGGAAGCGGGTTACATAACACGGGCGGCTGAAGGAGCAATTAAAAGCCAACATAAACAAACAAATGTTGATACAGGTGGAACTTTTTGGCCCACGTTTCTGATTTTGGCGGTTTGTCAGGTTCCTGATGGCCGGTCCTGACATCTGTGACATTTAATTGCTGCCCCAGTTGGAGATGAACCGGATGCATCACGCTGTTGTGTAACCCTACACTTCCAACACGCACTCTCCTTTTAATAGCGCACCGGCACGCTGTATTGTTTTGAGTCGATTCTCAAAATGAGCAAATCATAGCTGACAGTCCGCGGAGGTTTCTTCCTGTTTTGGGAGATGGTGGGGAAGGGGCGTGTCCGGGGGAGAGCGACCCACCGAGAGTAACGCGTTCCGACAGCGGTGTGGGCGTGTGCGTTGTGGGCGAGCCCGCAGATCTGGTTGGGCGAGAGCGGGGCTGTATAAAAAGGCGGAGCGCGGGGCACACGCTCTCTCTCACTAGTTCTGAGTTCATCACTCTGTTTGGCATCTGTTGGGATTTTCAGCGTGGCTGCGAGGTAAAAGGCTCCTCCTGATCAGCGCCCGGCTGCTCTTTGTTTTCGCCGTCAGACGGCCTCTGGAAGGTGAGGATTCACAAAGTGTTGGTTTTCACGATTTTAAGACCCGACTTTTCACGCCAGGAGCAACTTTTGAAGCTTGGCTTACATTGCTTTCCTCGCAGGGGGTGTAACTCCAACCAGGTTTAGACATTTATGCTTCACATATGTTTTACCTGCCCCACATTCTCTCTCCTCCTCCTCCTCACCTTGCCTTCCCTGGAAGTTTGATCACAAATGAGTAATCAGTCTCAGCTGGAAGGGACTTCCCTGGTTGTTGTAGCTCATGAAGCTCACACCTTCTGGGTTTGTGTATCGATGCACAACCTGCAAAACCTTCTTTTTTTTTTTAAAGATGATCTCCTCTTAATCTTTGCACCAGTAAAGACAGGCCAGTCTGTAAAGTTTGAACATGTTGAATCTCGGCTTCTCCCCGTTGGGTACTTCTTGTTCTCATTTCATGGTTGGGCGGACCTCCATCCCTCCATCTGCGCCTATGGCGTTCAACTGTTATGCGGAAAACGCCGCATTCTTCGTTAATTAAATTTGGGATTGTCCGATCCGCCAATGAATGAATGAATGAAATGGTTTCTTTTCTTTGCTGCGCCGCTTCGTGACGCAGCATGAAAAGATGCTCTGTTGCTTTTCGGTTCAGAAAATAATTTAATAACGCAGGACTTTTAAGGGCATTCTGGAGTGAAAGTGGCGCCGAAGTAGGTCAGATCTAAAATGAATCCAGATGTGAAACGTCTCTTATGGGCACTTGTATGGGGAGTTCTCTGCATGGGGTTCGAAATGGATCGGCAACGCAGAAGTGTCTGCAGGCGAGAGACGTTCCTTCCTCCTGCATCGATCAGATGGTTTTGGTTCATGTGACCAGCCGGCGGCGATGTTCTCTTCCTCTTTTGGCAACAATGCAAAAACTTAATGAAAGTTTGACTTGGACCAGGGCGGTTGATTTAATCTCGTGCTTGACTTTTTAATTTATTTATCCTTCTCATTACTTCTGGAGACGCGGCTCCTGATCGCTCCTGGTGGATATCTTTAGTTTTCTGAGTGTATTTCTGTGTTTGCGACTTCGTTCAATTTTCAGCATTTCTCTGTCTGATTGCTGCACACTCGAGTTAATCCTCCTTTCCTTTTTCTTTCTCTCCCCGCAGGTCTTCAGAGCCGCCCCAGCTCTTCCCTCCTCTTCGAGCCACCTCGCACCACCACAACAGCAGACATGATCATCAGACTGGGCAGACTGACTCCTGGATACTTCCGCCTCCTGCAGGTACGTCCTCCTCCGCCGACGATGAATTTTATGCTGGCGACTTCACTTCAGGCTTTAACACCGGTTCTAATCTGAACCGCGTTCAGATCGAGGGGGGCCCGGACTTCTTCTGTGACCCACAATCCGCTTTCATCACCGGTATAATTAGGGGTGACACTAATCACTGATATCATTTCCTCTCTTTCTTTTGTTCGTCCTGCTGTCATCGTAATCCACTCATCAGTAGTGACCCTCCATACATCCCCATTGTGTAAAGTCTTTGTTCGCTTATTTACACTAATTTGGACACAAAAAGCCGTCCCCTCACATCATGTGAAAGCTCAACAGACCGGAGAAAAGTGACTGGTAGTTACATAAGATTTGACGCTTTGGCGCGACAGTACATTTTCCTTTTGTTGAGCCGTTACTGTACGAAGGGGATTCAACTAGCAGGACTAAGTTTTAGCAGCAGAGAAGAAAAGAGGTCTTTGGTTTGATCTGACAAAGACTTCAACATACAGTTTGACTTCGATGCCGTTGGATGCACAGGAATGTTTGCTAAACGTCTTCCAAAAAAAGTGCAGAAAACGGTTTATACATTTTTTTTCTGTGTCGACAACAATATCTATAATATGAAATAGAATCAGTGTTGGTTTTAAATCCGTTTGCTGATCCGATACATTTATTTAAAAATGTTCCACTTTAGCTCTGATGCAGCAGGTAATCTGCAAAGTAACAAAAGTAGTGACTGAAGTAGTGGAGTAAAAGTACATTAATTGCCTTCAAAATGTTGTGGAGTGGAAGTATAAAGTAGCAGGAAATGGAAATACTCATGTAAAGTACAAGTCCCTAAAAATTGGACAGTACTTGAGTAAATCTACGTAGTTATATTCCATCACTGCTTTCTGCCAACATCAGCAGAAGTCATATCTGTCGTGGTGTGTGTACGTTTCTTTACATGAAGGTGGTGGTGTGAGTGTCGGCAGCTGTCTCCGATCCCTTTTTTAAAAAATGCTGACACTCCTATCTCACTGCCCGAGGCTGCAAGCTGGTCGGAGAGCGAGGAAGAGCAACTTAGATTACAAATGTGGGCAGTGTTTCTACACAATACAACTTTATTATTCTACTGTGCAGAGAACATCGTGTTCCCCCTCTGCCAAACTCTTTCCCCTCTTAAATGTTTAATGGCTGTTCTTGCCAAAGGTTTGGTCACAGAGGTGCAGATGTGGGGTGTTTCCATGAAGGACAAAAATGTCCAGGCTTCAGTATATGTTGTTGACAAGAAACGTGTCTTGAATGGCCCATTGTTTCCACTAAAAGCTGAACTCTGACCTTTTTGTCCTGTTTTGTTTTTTGGCGCTACAGAGGCAGGTTGCCGGGGAGGTGCAGACGCAGCCGCAGGACCGCGCCATCAACCAGATCGCCATGATGCTGGCCATCATGGGCCTGAGTCTGTCCTACTACAGTGCCAAGCAGATGACGGAGAAGGTCCAGGTCCAGCCTGCGCCCTGAAGAGACTTTTGACTTCTCCGATCGCGGAGATAACGGATGAGCCAATGAGAGGCGAGGGAGGTGGAGCGAGGAGGCAGAAGCATTTGACGGTGTCTTCCAGGACCGCACTTTTCTCACCTCACAGTCATAGTCACACTCAGACACTGAATTACCAGGATCCCTCTTTCACCACGCGCCGAGAAATCAGGGCTGCTGTTTAAAACGTTTTCTGTCATTTCTGTTGTCGGGGGGGCCTCGAGGGATTTTGGGGGGATGGCTCACTCGTATGGGGTCGTGCATAGGACCGGTTTTAAGGACTGGGTTGGGTGGGTGACCAGAACCAGCTGACCTGCCAGCAGGGTCTGACCGTTAGTCGTTACAAAGGTACACACTTGCAAGATGCTCTCAATACTGTTCTGAGCTATAACAAGAGGGGGGAATGAAAAAAACTCTTGTGAAAACTGTGAATTTTGCCAGAGCTCTAAGCTTGGAGTCCAAATGGAGTTAAACACTCTGAACAGTAACGGCTCTTTAAAAGGGAAGGCTGACTGCACCTTGTACCTTGTAACGAAGTGACGTCAGGCCCAGAACATGTTAAAGGGGATGAAAAGTTAGCGCAACCCCTTTTTTTTGTAGTTTATCTGCATTTCTTTTGTCCTTCACATGTGAACATTTAGGGAGCTTTATTCACAAACTGTCAATATAAATCTACTTGTGAAAAGATTCAGTGGACATTTGCACAGAAAGGTGCAGAAAGGTTTTAAAATGCTACGTCAGATCTGCGAAGGGACTTAAAAACTACTCACTACCTATTTTTATGGTGTTTTTTTTTTGTTTTCTTCCGTTTTAACATTAATCCATGAAGTCGTGTTAATAAGATGTGTGACCGCCTCGGTAAGAACCCTTCCCGCAGTACCTACTACATGTCAATGCAAACATTTAACTTTACTGGACTTTGCATGGGTGTGCAGACTTTTAAATCAAAGCATAACAAATCACGAGTCTGTCTTTTCTTTTTGTTTGTTTTTTATTGATGAATGAATGTATTTCTTTATTTTGTAATGATTTAATAAAGCTGTGAATATTTTGAACAAGCTCTGCAGCAGGCTTTTAGTGGTATATCGTTTTGAAATGTCGAAAGCTAACTCCCTGTTAATCAAAAAGCCTCTCCTGTCGAGTGGAACCGGTCTGAGTTGAGAGTTTCAGCAGTTCGGAACGGAGCTGGAGGCTGCAGAGTATTTCCTGTATCAGAGAATCTGCGGCGGCGTCCGCACGCGATAGGAAGCAGGCAGGCTGATGTTGGCGTGCCCGCTGCACACGCAGGCCCACATTTGTGGTGAATTTGCAGAAATGTGGTTGTGTAGGGATGAGTTTGAAGAAGGAAGCTCATGCAATAAAGACATTTGAGCGTGAAAGTCTTCTCTGATGGCACGAGGAGTGAGCATGAAGGTGTAGAAGAGAGGAAGTCTTTTAGTTCCAGGTAGACGCTGATGATCATGATTCTTTTAGCAATACAGACCCAGTGCTTTAAGGGAAGCCTAAAGATGGAAGGAGCGTTTTAAAGGACAATTCAATGATGTCGGCAGCCGTTTTAGTCGCCTCACAGAATATCCACGAAGCATTCCCCATGTTTTATATTATTATTTCCTCATTAACATGGGGTACGTCACTAAGTGCGAGAGATTTCCACATGTTGACGAGGGCTCGAGGCGGATCGCCGCCTGCTTTTCTGCACGTCCTCCCTTCTCTCTCGCAGGGCGTGGAGTTTAGAAAGTGCGCATGCCTGCCCGCTGTCTGATGTGATGCCCTGTGACAGGCTGAGACCTCGTTGGGCGCCACGTGCCCCCCCTTGCCCACGCCAACAGGCTCCTCCCTATCGCTCTCCCTATCCCCTCCCCCCTCGCACATCACTGGGGGAAAAGAATCTCACTTTGCCGTTTCAGAGATGCTAGGCTCAGGACACAACCCTTAACGAAGGGCGCCCATTGGCCAACCGGTGATGCGTCACCAGAATCGGCCTCATTCTGAGCCGCAGAGACAAAAGGGATGGGGATAAGGTCATTGGTGGGGAATGTGGAAGAGGAGGATCATTATTTGGGGACGGGACGGGAGCGGGGGCTCCTTTCGCTTGATTTTTATTTTGGATCATCGCTGAATCAACTCTCAGAACGGGCGTGAGATCAGAGAGAGGGAACGGTGACGAAATGCAAAGGGAAGTTCTGTAGATGAGATGGTTTTGTGGATGCCTCGAGGAGGCTTCTTGTAAAAAAAAAAGCAAAAAAAAACGATTATCCAGGAATTGGTGGAATTTGGAGACGCAGGTGTGAACACGAGCCTCAAACAGGGCTGTGAAGCTGTCACCTTTAATTTTCTCAGTCACTGAGTTCACAATCCTTCGCTCTTCTGAGAAATCTGCTCAGCTTGTGTGTACATTATAAATCTTTGTGCTGTGGCAGTGAGAGAGGAGTCTGTAGCTCCTGTTTGTATCATCTTGTACATTAGATATGAACTTATTCTTGACAGGCTGTATGAAATAGAAATATATTGTTTAGGACATTTGTACTGATTCAGCTGAATGAAATGAAGCATACTAGCACCTTCCGCAGATTGTATATGTTATGAATTTGCTTTGTTTTCTGTCACAAAGTATCGTGTATATATTCCCCCTTTTTCATGGGGACGAAGTGTTTGAGCCTCACAAGGCATTCCGTCCCATGAGTGAACATATATTATGTTTTGTTGCTGCCTTATGTTCAATAAAGACAATAAGATCTAATAATGAAATCTGCATTGTGTGTTTTGTGTTACTATTGTCATACTGCTGAGTAATGATATAGATCACCTTCATCATGCAGGTCCATTCTACAGAAGCTAAGCTTTCTCAAACCCCAAAAGTTAGACAATCTGACAAAAAAAAAAGGCATTAGAGGCGCAAAAGAAGTCAAGATTATTTCTAGAACACATTTAAATGCTGCTTATGTTGACCAACATGCTGTAGAAAAGAACAGTTTAACCATAAATACCAGACACCTAAATACACCAGATTGTTTTGATCAAGCTCCGTGTGTTGTTCCCTGAGAAATTAGCTAAAATGATGGAAATATTTTGGATCCGTCCCTTTATCCGAAATCCGCACCAAAAGTTAATGTGGTCTATTCTGGGCCGAGACCCATCCTGCATCCAAGTGTCGTGGAAATCACGAAGAAGGACAAATAGAAAGCAGTTGACGAGACAACAGATTACTGGGCCAGAAAGTAAAAATGTGTCTTTGGCAGCGATTTAAAAACAAGAGACGGAGGGGTCTATTATTTAACAGGAACTGGTCCCACAAGCCTGAAGCAGCAACTTCCACATTTGTGGACATAGAAGAAATCTAGGAGCTGAGTGAAGGTCTGTGATGCAAGATGGAGCATGATCACCATCAGCAGTTAGGTCTTAAATTGAATTCTGACAAAAGAGAGAAGGTTATTTTTGCATGTTCTGGGCACTAATGTTAGCTGACGGACTCTTTCAGCCACTACAGTAGCGTTATTGTTAGCGAGAGAGCTAATTCTGTTAGTTTCACCTCAAGGCTCCGTCGTCCACGAGCAGCTTCGTTGACTTTTCAGCATCAGCAGTCACTGATCTTGAAATGTGTTCTTAAGTTTTCCACCTTGTTAAGTGTTTACCCACTGTTTCTATCTCCTTCTTCTTCATCGCTCTCTCTTTTTTAACATTTCTGGGCCCTACTTTTGTGTTTAGCTGCAATGATTTTGATGGGACGTGTCAATTTCTAGGTCGTTAAAAAGGAGGTAGTTTTGTAATTAATGTTGTCTAAACTCATCAGAAATCCTCAGGAGGGCGACCCGCTGTAGTTCATATGTTATAATTCACAGCATACTGTCGGCCTAACACAGCCCTGCATACTGTATATCAACGTATACGACACGATGGGTGGAGCTGGTGCGCTTAAAACAGCGTGTTGGAAACAACTCCCTGTAAACAAATTGCACAACGAGCACAAGCCGTGCCGGTCCAGTTTATGTGTCACGGGCGACATCAGGTCACATCTCAGCATCCTCGGCACAGTCGGGCTGAGGAGACGGCAGGGTGCACGTGCCCGGCTGGAGCACATGGGGGTTCACTCTGCCCGGGGAGCCGCTGTTGTGACTGGCGTCCAACGTGCAGACTGCAGAGAACACAATGTCTCTTAGATGGCAGACACCCTCCCCCGCCCTGCAGCACAATCAGCAGCATCCTCTGTCAGCTGCTGCTACATCAGAGCTCCCAATATCTAAAAAAATATCTATTCTAAAAGTCTATTTTTAGTTTTTTTATGAGCCATATGAGAACTGCCATGCCCTAAAAACAAATAAGTGAAATTCGTTGTGCTGTGTAAATTAACCTGATAATTGTAAAGCTGTGGTTTAAAGGTCTGCTGTAGCTGTTTATATCTCAGCCCTTTAACCTGCCGGGCCAGTGATGTAGGACGCCATGTTCTGTCTCCTAATCTCACTCAGATTTTTTTTTTCTATCTCCCATGACTCCCTTTTCATTAGGATTTACTGAAAGCGGCTTATCTCTGGACTCGAAGGCTGTTTATTTCTCTATTTATGGGCTCAAAGGTTTTTCCCACAGGGTAGAGATGATTGTTTTTTTTTATGACTGTTGCTGGCTGACGTCATCTGTTCAGAGCAAAGTAGACAGAGGAAGGTATGCAGTGAAATATAGGCTATCCAATAAAACTGATAATCAAGCTTTTTTTAGTATGTGGATTTCATACGATGAAACTTGTCTCTAATGTGAGATCCTTGAGGACCACAATGTAGAACGAAGGTACTGATAGACCACAGATAACCACAAAAATGTGTTCAAACATGTTGATTTAAAAGTGACATATGCATCTTAATATATCTTAAGCTTGTGTAAATGAGTTCAAAATTTAAAAACTCTGTTGACTTCTAGATGAGGTCACGCTGTAGTGTTGCAGAGATATCTCCTGAAGCTAGCATGCTAACCAGCTGGACTTAGCCTGTCCGAGTTTAGCGTCCGTCTGTCCTCAGTCAAACTACACCAAGGTGGTAGTTTTCTTGCCGGGTTTGACTCCTGGCTCCTCTGCAGCTGACCGCACTGAAGCTTCGAGCTCCTGGTATGGGCAGAGTCAGCGAAAGACTGCTAACTGCTAGTGCTAACTGCTGCTTACTGAAGCTGCAGTTAGCTCCACTAGCCACAGTGGAGCTAACTGCAGCTTCAGTAAGCAGCAGTTAGCACCTACTTTAGCTTCATCTTCTGATGGACTATTTCAAGTATTTCATCCAAGTTTTGGCTGGTGATGTCTAATAACTACAGTAATGATGTTCCTTGTGTGCAATGCTAGCAAGCAAATGTTAGCTACACGCTAAATTAAGATAGTGAATGAGACATACTCCGTTAGCATTGTCATTGTGAGCACATTAGCATGCGCAGACACGTGCATTTAGCTCATGTAGCGCAACCTCACGGAGCTGTTGGTCATCTGGTTTAAAACTTCAGAACAGGATGTTTTGTTTTTTTCTGCTCATCTTTATTCATGGCATTAGGAAACACATGGAGGAAACCACTTGCAGAACCTGTTGCAAAACTTCATTTGAAATCACGGAGGGAGGAAGCAGTGACTGGTAAGCCGCAACTATGTGGCACTGTCACGCAAAAGCTGGTGCCTGCACTGTCATGACATGCAATAAGAGTATGATGCAATGATCTGTTTATATTCAGGGCCACACTTTATTTCAGGGCAGATGTTGAGTTCAGTATTTTGATTGTTGGACGTCATCATTCTGATTTGTGCTGAAACACAATTCTACCTATTTTGAGAAACGGAGTAAGAAACTGTCACAGTATTTTCTGCATCGTGTATCCCGTTTAAAATCACTCACGAGCCGGGCTCGGATCGTTCTTTGTGCTAATCTAAACCCACAGCCTGAGAATGTTGTTTCAACGCCCCGCATGGTTTTGATGGGCACATTTTTCTGCTGAGCCGCTCGTATGAGAGGAGCAGGCCTGGTGAGCCGCTGGTTTCCTGTCTGTGTCGGTGGGGGATGTTTGTGAGAATACCAGCGGCTGTGTGAGCCAGAGCTGAGAGTAGTGTTTGGGGATGACAGACTCAGAGTCCCTGAGCTTTTAACACTGAATATACTCTCATCATTGTTGTTCGCTGTGAGTTATGTCTCTCTGAATCTCACAATCCCATCCATTGTTGAGGGGGTGTGGGAGGTTTTCCGTCACTCTTTTCTTTCTATCTGTTCAGCTTTGTTCAGGTCTTCAGATATCGTTTATCATTCTGAGGGAGGCAGCGCCTTGTTAGGAATATATCACCTTACCCGGCTACATGTCACCGTCAGGCCTTGACATACAGAACAGACTCTGATGATAACATACGGGCCATGTGGCCTACTTTCCAGCAGTAAAGAGGCTCTTATATGCTGTAAGTTGTGACATGACACAGCACTCACGTGCACCCACGTCTACAGGCACACTGTGCACCTGTTGACCTCAAATGATGCAGTCTTAAATATGAATCTCTATCAATGAGAAAAAGATTTTGCTTAATTAAAAAAAAAAAGCAAAAAGAAAGAAGTCGGTGTCAGTGAAGTTAACCCATACGTACTCGTTATGTTTTCTTGGGTCAACTGACTAAGATCTCTTTATCTTATCACTGACTCACGTCCCTTAGTCTAGTAGCACAGTTTCTTGGAAAAAGTCTGTGGCTAAGATACCCTAAACACTTTAGACTTTATACTTCCTGCACATTATTGCCAACGTTGAGAAGTCAAAAATAGGACAGCTTTCCAAACCAAAGGTGGGGAGACTTCTGTCTTACGTTTCCTACATTCTGATGACTTTTAAACAACCCAGTCGCTAAAATAAATGTTAGCTGAGTACCTTTCTGCAAAACCACAGCTGGACGTTTCTTTATGTCGCAACTTTACATCTGTTTAGGTTGATTTTTCAATTTCTTTCTTGTCACGACGCTGTGCTTATGCTTCGCTTAGGTTTAGGCACAAAATCCACTTGGTTAGGTTTAGAGAAACCATCACGGTGTGGCTTAAACCACTTGGTTTTGGCTTTGTCCCTCACCCCTTGGGAGATATCTTGGGTTAAATGTCTTGCTCAGTGGCATTTTGGGAAGGTATTCTCAGTCTTTGCTCAGATTTTTACCACCAGGTCGAGGAATTCGACCCAGCAACGTAACATGTATTTATGGCATCCAAGCTTTAAGTCATTTTGTGTAAACTTAAGTGGGTTTTGGTTTCTTGAGACTCCTTTTAGAATTTCACAGATTTCCTTTTATGTTGTCCCTGTGTCAGCATGTCGACTGTCTTTTTTTAGTGGGCTTGAATGCTACAGTGTGGATTTAGTGAGCAAAGCAAATTCAAAAACAGGTTGTAACTCGGCTTTACATTGGACACGTGTCTTGTTCGCTGCTGGACATGTTCATTGTGTCCATATGAAACACCCACCGCTCTGTTTACTATCTCTGTCTACACCCCTTACCCTATATCCTTTTTCCGTCACTGCTGCATCTATAACACATCCAACACCTGATAGAATTCCGCTCACACCAGGAGCTTCACACCCAAGACTGCTATAAAGAGAATGCAGAGTTGGACGGTAGCTATTACTACCTAATCCACTCATCTCATCCCTGAATCCCTCCATCTAATCTTCCTCTGGCAGCGCCACCCCCTCCCATCTTCTTCACTGAGGTCAGTGCAGGTTAATTTTGGAGGGAACATTTGAAGACAGGTATGGATGTCGGGGATGGATATCCGAGAGACTCCTTATTTGCGAGGGAGGCGGCTGAGGCATGTGGCGCTGCATGTGGATTCCGATCGTAAACTTTGCCACCATGACATTATGGCACCAGAGAAATTTACGGCCACACTGCACCCTTGTGAACCTTCCTCTAGACCAAAGGCGGCTCCTGGTTGGTCAAAATAGCTGTCCATTGATCGATACACTGCTGGTCAAAGCTTGTAGAATGGCAAGGATTGAGAGGGAGCATGCTCCTTCAAAAGGTTGTGATTGGGCGTCGCTGTGGTCATTCCACTCCGTTGCATAACATAATTTACGGCTCTTGTCATGAACGCGGCTGGTTAGCATGCAGAACCTGCTCACACGTGACAAACATGTTCATGCACACAAGAATGCAAGATGCCACATACATGCATTACACGTACACGCATGTAGACTGCAGTTCTGTTCCTCTGATGTTATTCATCCATGTCCTGTGTTGTTACTGAGCATCAGTGTGGTTTTTTTTATGGTGCATTGCCGTGGGGTTTTTAGAAAAGTCAACTGAGAGAGAGTTAAAGTCAACATCGCAAAGTTGGTGCTTTTTTAACCCCACCTTGGTTACTTTGGAAATGTACCTGTGTGTTATCCGTGTATATGGTGCCACGTGTTTCTGCTTTCATTTAACTTCATATCGGCTTGAAATCTTTGGATGTCTGAGCCTGTCACATCTGCACAACATCACGGTATTGAACACTCTCTCCGTGCCTACATGTGTTTTTCTTCTTGGTGTTGAACTTTAAATTCCTGTTGAGCGAAAACTGAAAGGCCTGTCGTTGGGGAACTGCCTCCAGCCATGCAACAAAAAACCTGCGTGCAACCGCCTCGCAGCCGGTTTGAACAGGCTATATCCTGAAGAGTAAGAGCGCAGACGAGCACACACCACATATGCAGTTTAAGGGAAGAGGGTTGGAATTTGAGGGGGCACCACCTTAAAAAGAGCTCCTCGGCGTGTAATTATACAAGATTGCAGTTATACGTAGGCGCACACGCAGACGTGTAAATGCAAATGCATTATTTGTCGCTAGTATTCTCTCACAAGTAGCTCTGCTTTCTGTTAAACTCATGTGACCCCTTGTTAAAATGTTCCCACCCCGATCCAGAGCTATCTTGGCATGTAGATGTCATGGCCACACTTTCTGCTCTCTGATATAGATACAGTCAAGAGTCCTGGAAAGCAAGAGGGCGTTCTTTTTTCTTTTTTGATATTTACAGTCATAACTGAGTGCTTGGATGAGTGGGTGGAGCTGGGGAGGATTTTCTGATTGGATCTGACTGGGGATCTGTGAACTTGTGGTAGCGATTCTTCACTCACAATGTAGACAGAACCCTGAAGTTCTCCCTGCTTCATCGTCTGTTTTACTCTAAATGGGAGCATGAACTACAAAATGAACATCATGCTGTATTAAAGAAGAAATAAAGCTAGTGATTGAGGCCACAAACTCATTGGGAAACTGTTTACCGAGGTAATAAATCAAGTGAGAAGTACCATCATTCTATCATAAGCTTATATACAACCAGACTTCTTTTTGAAACCAGTCGGGTCGCCACCTGCTGACACTTGAACTTCGAATCACTTTTCTATGTTAAGGTATGTCGAGGGATCAAAGAGGGCCGGATTGAGGCTCATTTCATGGTGATTTCTCGAGGACTTCCCGTTCATTCTTATGGGAAATCTTTACCCTTTTTTTGTGATTTTCATGAAAACCCGTTGGCGAATCGCTGCCAAAAGTCATAGCACACTGGTTGTGATGATTCAGCACATTTAGATATATGTTTTGTGTATGTGCCGGACAAGCTGCAGGAATAGTTTCTCGCACATTAAACTTTAAAAAAGTTTAGGTAAAGTCAGGGTATCAGCAAAGTCAGTAAGATGCATCCTGTGGGGACCATGAATGTGTGCACAACATTTCATTGCATCCATCTAATCAATAACAGTCTACAGTGTGTAGTTTGACTGTGCAGTTGAATGGAAACAAGTCTCCATTAATGTTATGAAAAGTTTAATGTTCACGTCATTTATAATTCATGGATTAAAAGATTGCAAAACCAATGTGAAAGTCCAATAATTGGTGACGGTAACAGCATCAATCTGTTCTCATATCTAATACGGTAAATCATCTCAGTGAGTTCATCACCTCATGTCAACTGTAGGTCTGTATATATTTATCTCACCATCAGGCCTTGTAAACTATACTGTGGCTTCACCTGCCATGACCCCCCCTCAACACATTCAAGGTTGTTCTTACATTATAGCTTTATTTACATGCAAAGGTCAGTTCATCTGAGGCTGAATCTGTCCAATAGATGAGATTAATAATATGTTTTTTCAATTCTAAAAGCAGAACCATGATCGATTTAGCTTATCTTACCCAGCTCTCTTTACGGGATGATGATACAAAGTTCTCTACTTACCGTCAACACAATCGTGAAAAGCAAGAATGTTTGGTCAGTTCCACTGTTTAACCATCTAATCTAGGCCCAGCAGGGTTTGCTTGACCTGAAAGGATGATTTAATCAGATCCGTCTTAGACCTGAGCGTCTCAAGTCAGCCATCGGAATGCTTCTCTATTTACAGAGAGATCAACCTTTCATTGTGGTGTGTTTTTGGAAGGCTAACCTGTGTGTGAGAAGAAGTTTTGTTTGTGTGTTGAAAGAGGTCAGGACTTGAGGAACTCAGTCAACCCGCAGCTCGCAACAAAGACTTGAGCAATTCTGGTGGACGGACTGTGTTGATCTCGTACCTCACGGTCACTGGACAAGTGTGTCCCTTCCTCAATCCTGCCCATTCTCTGAGCTCCGTTAACAGTTGAGCAAGTTTGGTACCAGGATAAACTCGGTGAACTTTGCCTTTTCCTGTTAAACTCATATGTGCTGTGTACTCTGTGTTGACAAAGAAAACAGGTGAACAAAATGGTCAAAAGATGCTGTTGGGGTATCTGAACCTTAATACCCTGACAAGAGGACAGAAGACGTACTGGAACCTCACCAATGAGATCTTGAGTGCATGTATGATAAAACAAAGAGGGGGTTAGGTGTATAGGCAAGCCTCCCAGCATGCACTTGGACATCAGATTTAAGGACATGAGTATTGTTTTGTGTTCCTGCATTCCCCTGTCCTGCAACGTGAGCGCGTAGACGGCCGTTTGCATTGTTGATGCTGCACCAATAAACACATTGTTAAAGCTGCGCCCTGTGGACTTTTTCCAACATGCACACCTTCACTCTTCAACATGTTGCTTTAATCAAGGGTCGGACAATAAGAAAAGCTACATCTACAAGTGCTCAGAGAAAGAAAACGTTCATCAGCATTGTCCTGAAGAATGTCGTCTTCTTTCTGCGTGATGAGATGATGACCACAGCGAACTGGAACAGGATTAATAACCTTGGGAGTTCTTACGTAAAAGCAGAGTTTGAAGCCAAGATGCTGATGGAAACAAAACAACAGTGAAATCCCTTTGGGAGGTAAGCAGAGCTGAGATCTGGGCATTTTATTGTGTGTTACACAACAGTTGGCATGACAGGAAGCGCCCATTCTGGAACCGGCACATCTGCAGGGCCTTGTAAAACATGAGTAGAGCGTAGAAGGATGTGTGATGTCAGTGCGAGTAGAGGTGTTTATGCAACATGGTCGCCATTAACTTATTTAACAGCCTGCTTTTGATCATGCATACAAGTACACAAAGAGATAAATAAACCCATGCTGACTCGTGCATATGCACAAGTTTGCACATACACACTAATACAGATGTAGATCCTACTAGTCTGTTATTTTTAAGAAGACTTGTGGTTTGACACAAATCTACAAATCTATATATCTTATGTTTAATAAGTTTATGGAGGAAATAAATGTGACTTCATATAAGAAATGATTTAGCACCTCCGTGTTTAACTAATACTTTTTGGGTGGGACTTTTCTTGTTTAAACTGATGCAAAATAAATAAATAAATAAATGAGCCCACAAACCATGTGACACACGACATTTACATTTAGGCCTCAGCTTTATTTGCATAAACAAACTTCATTGTGCAATTTACAACCTGACACATTTTAAGACAGTACATCCTTTCTGAGGGAAGGAAAATAAGTCTGAGTTAATCAAAACATGCATTCGAAGAACATATAAAGATAAATACATGTGACTGGGACCATGTGACCTTTGGACAGAATAACTTTTATTGTTTTTGTTAAACATGAAGCTACAGCCAGCAGGTGGGCCTGAAAACAGGCACTAACCTAAGGTAAGAAACAGAAATAGGTATCCGGGCTCTGTCCAAAGGTTACAAAATATACTTTGGCAAGAAAAAGTGCAGCACATAACCACTTGGAAAACTTCACTGTCATTTGTGTTCCTTGGTTTTTACACTTTGTAATAATTTGTAAAATATGGCCCAAATTCGAAGGAAGCTCCAACAATATAGTGGGCAGCATTTTACCTGCTTTTTGCTAAATATCTTAGCTATCTACCCTAAGCTAATTAGCTCATGGCTCAGTTATCCGTGGAGCTGTAACCCTAGAGTTCGCCTGGACCAAAACTTTGGATCACAGGGGGAGTCACTGTGGGCAACAGGGCTCCGCTAAACCGGGTTCAGCAGGCTGGACACCGAACTTGGACTGAACACAGCCTCCGAGATGGACGAAGGTGATTCACGGCAGCTCTGACAAACAACTGTGACTCCAGAGGGGAGAAGAATGGAGTCAAACTGGAGTCAAACTGGAGGTGATTGTGGAAAGACAAACCAAGACTGTGTTGATGAGATTCATGAAGTTTGTTTCAACTTTGAATGAAGTGCATTTTGCGATGAGATAAGGATTATTACGCTATCGGTTCAAAGTTGTATTACAAGATAGGACCGGCCGGGGCTAGCTGGTTAGCATGCTAACTTCAGTTGATATCTCTGCAGCGCAATACATGGAGGTCTCTGACATAACGTCAACACTGTTTCTTCACACTATTCGCACAGTTCTAGCCACATCTAGCCCCTTTAAACACATTAAACACTCTTACTTTTGTGTCTTACCTTCGGACACACGTTAGCTGTTTGCTCCCAGTCAAGCAGCTGCTGGTTGTGTCTTCATATCCACCGTACAGACACGATAGTTGTATTAATCTTCTGATCTAATTCTAAAATGTCAAGCTATTAGTTTAATCTGCCGTATTGCATAAGACATAGGACGAACATGCAGGCCAAGCAGCTGTCCCACAGTCTGACATACTGACCCGCATACCGAAATTTCCCCCTCGTCAACACACTGATCAATTTATAGCGGTGGATATCGATGTTTTCAACCTGAAATGTTGAATTACTCAGGTTTGTACAACGCTACACACAGCGTCAGAGTATGTAGAGCAAAGTTCAGCAGGCTCTGCGCTTCCCATGGCTCCGTCTTTACATTCGGGTCTATTTAGGGGTGGAAACATTCTGCTCCGTGATGGGTTACACATGTGTCAGGTTTATGAAGTCCAGGAACCCACTCGCATGCCGGTGGAATATCACCGTCCAATCCAAATCGCCACAGGAGGTCGAACAACAGGCGGATAAATTAACGGGCGTCGAGCGGACACCAGTGGACACGAGCGGGCGGGAGGGGAGGGATCGGATACTGTATACGGGGAGCTGTGAAGAGGGACGAGCACAGATGACAGTTGTTATCTGCTGTAAAGGTCCTCGACTTAAAGATAGCGATGAGAGTGATTAGTTTAGGAGGAAGACGTCTCACCTCTGAGTGTTTATTGGCGCTCGTGTTGTACACGTGCACTACAAACAGATTATGGTTTAGAGGTATTTTGTTCAAAAACATTAAAGATTTATAGAAACAAAAAGCAGTCCAGTATAGTAACATAAGTATAATTTTGAGCCACTTGTACTTTATATTTGTATCCTCTACATTTCGGAGGCAAACATTGCACTTTTAACCTTTAACCTACATTTCTTTAACAGTTTTTTGCTAAAGTTTAATGCAAAGTTCAACTTAATTTCAAGGATTTAGGCAGGAATGGAATTAAAACATTGTGTTTTCAATAGTGTTTAATCACCAGATAATAAGAATCATGTGTCTTTGTTAAGCCTTTTATATCTATAGGGGAAGCAGATCTGCTGTGTTGCAAAGCCATGTTTCTACAGTAGCCCAGAATGGACAAACCGGGTGAGGCGAGGTGTGTTCAGTTGGTTGTAATGTGCGTCTCGGCCGCTAGATGGCTGTTAGTTTAATCTAACAACCTTGAACAGGTTTTAAGAAGCAGTCCACTGGTCCAACACAGCGCTCCTGTAACACTGTTGGACTCATTATGGGCAGTTTAAAAATAATAATTGATTGAAATCGATAGAACCAGAGATATCGCCTTTTTTATTCCACCCATTCTGCTTCTCTTTTAAAGCTTGGTGCCTATATTACCCATAATGCAACTTAGCCACTGAGCGTCATCACTGGAGACAGTTTATCAGATCACATGCAGCTTCATCTGGTGCCACAAAAGGCTTCATACTACTTTTTTTTTTCTTACATTTGCAGTAGTTCTCCCCGAAGACCTGTAAACACACTTTAAATGTGCAAAATTGTTGGACTTTTCCTTTAATTGCTCTGAAAACGTCATCCATCACAGTGTAAATACATCCGTTTTAAAAATATAGGCTAAAACAATATAGATTCCTAACATTTTTTCACCACAATCCATGTGTGATTCAGTCAATTCGCATGCTTTAATCATAGTCATCATAATAATGGGCACCAGTACACAGCTCGGTCCAATGAATGACAGCTTTTGTCTTCTTGGCACTCGAGTGATGATGTTCTCATCTGGTGACATTCCTCTGGTTATATTCCTGGCTGCTGCTGGTCTAGATTTAGTGGTCAGGAGAATCTGCCAGCAAAGATCCTCTCCCCCTTCATCCACACGGCGCTCCCTGCTGTGTTAGTGAGCGGTCAGCTTGTGTGAAACAAGTCGAATTGATTTGCTTCACACTTTTTTTCTCCGCAGGATGAGCTTTCACTGAGCCAAAATCTTCATTATTTCTTTTGTGAGACTCCGAAGACGCAACAGAGTCTCCTCAGAGCCACACAGCTCGTGTGCCTTTACATTCACTGGATCCTATAGACTGACCTCAGAGGAGGTTCAGCAGCTGCTGATCTCCCAGCTGACTTTGAACCGGCCTACGTGTTGACACTGTCGCACATGTGCATGTATATGATAAACACAGCGGTGGGATGCGTTTGTACATTGTGTTCTGTACATTGTGTCCTCTCTGGAGCACGGCGCCAGAGCACGGGATCGTGTCACTGTCACCCTCTAGTGGTCACAAGAAAGAGGCAAGGGTGATAAGACAACACCAAAGAAGGCAGCACACGATGCACAGACATACTGTATATGGACTCAGGCACGCACAGTCATCAGCGTGGACCTTCTCACGTGGAAGTATTTGTGAAGCTCCACATAAGTATCGACCAAAGAAGAATCGTTCCTCGGGTCCTTGTCATGAAATAAACCCCAGATTATTACTGTTTTTGTCTCATCAGGTGTCATTAACAGTCATGTAGTGTAAGCATTAAGAGAAATAACCTGTAGATCAATCATTCAGAATCAAAACTGTCCTTCTATTCACCACCTGTGAGAGTTTCTGGGGCTTAAAGGGAAGCATGCAAACACGCAAGGAAACCAAGAAAACACCTGCGAGACAACACATTGACCCGAAGAAAGCTCAGAAAGCTTTGGACCGGAAGAGTTAAAACAGTGACACGTGTTTGGATTTGATGCTGTCGACTGTCCGACAAAAGACAGTGTAGTTATGGCAATAAATGTGATAATTTGTTTTGATGAATGTGGCCAAGAAACATCAAGTTAATTCAAATGAAATGAAAGCAAACACAACTCAGATAACTTCCCCAACTGGAAAAAGTACATTTTCAAACAGCAATCCAGTGAAGCTTGTCTCAAAGTCTCTGGTTGCTTCTTTCCAAGCTTTAAATTCCCTTTTAATAAAGATCTGTTTGCTGCAATGACACCTCTTCACATATTGTATTTGTTGCCACTGATTATCTAAGTTGTGACACATTACCCTCACTGCTTTATATACGCATTAACAGACTGTTTCCTGACAGTAAAATCACATTTTTATCATCACTGCCTGCAGTATTACAGCTGACTACCTCCTCTTAGTGTCTGAAGCCAGATGTTCAACACTGGAAAGGACTCTTGAGCCACCTTGTGGTTATCTAAGGCTACAGCCTGTAAAAGTATATACTGAATGTTATGTTTCTCGCTTTTTATCTGGACAACATTCATCACGATGATATACACAGAGAGGTGGTGGCAGCCTCGAGGTGATGAGACGACAACTGGCTTTGATGCAAGATGAGCATCTGCTCTGATCTGAACATCACATCCACCGCTGCCTGCAGGCTGGACTGTGAGAGGTAAGATCACACTGTGCAAATACAGCCACGCTCTTTAAATACAGAGGTAGTGACACCATGATGTGTATTCATATCACACCTCAAGCTGTTTACTCTGCAGATATTGTCGTACTATATACATTATTTGAGTGGCTGTGGCTCAGGGGTAAAGCCAGCGTCATGTTTGGGTAGGTTGTTGGCTCGATTGCCCTGGTCTGCATGTCGAAGTGTCCTTGAGCAAGAGACTGAACCCAAAACTGCTCCTGATGTGCTGGTCAGCACCTTGCATGAAAGCCAACCGCCATCAGTGTATGAAATACTGTAAATTGCTTTGGACAAAAGCGTCTGCTAGATGCCCTAAATGTAAATGATTGGTACCTTCACTGTATATTTTGCCTTCTGTCTCTGCTGCACATGTTCATACTTTATATATTTTAACATATTCAACCCTTTCCTGCCTATTTACATCTTTATTACTCATCACATATGCACTTCACTGCTTTTTGCACTTGTGGTTGGATGTTAAACTGCATTTCGTTGCCTCGGTACTCAGTGAATCAAGTTTAATCTAATGTGTCGTCTGATTGTGAACTTACATTTCCAGATCTTCTTGATCACAGCCCTGTTAGGCATGTTTGCTTCATACCAGAACCCTTCAGAGACACACATGTAGGCCACGAAAGAAGCCGTGCTGCCTCCACAAACTGCCCTGCTGCGGTGTGTTAAATACTCGGGTGTGTCCTTTTCCAGCCACTGAAACATGAGCTCCTCCGGGCCACAACAAAAAAGACTGGCTGCTCTTCAAATAACCGGCATCCATCAGTTTGTGTGCGTAGACGTGTCGTCCATAGAAGTGCATTCATAATTCATTGTTGATCTTATGGATCCGGCCCCGGACTTACAGCTTCATTACTGTCGAGCTGTGCATGGTAATCAAAACCAGGAGGAGGAGGAGAGCTATAGGACGAGACAGATCAGATTTCTCTGATGTCTAATCACGGCCACACTGGATAGCTTTAAAGTAACATATAACATGTTTAAAGCACAGTTTTCCTTCAGTATAGAGTTTTGGCAATCCCATAATGAAAGAGATAATTGAGACAAGCTGGATTTACATTGAACTGAGTTGTTTCTAAGACACTAACATGTGTTTCCAGGCTGAACAGTGTGCATCTCTGTAGTCGGCTGCATTGTTGTGGGCGGCCACTGAAACCCAATCAGTCATCAAAGCTTTATACATCCCTCTTTATCTACACGACACTCGCCGGGCCCGCTCAGGTTGCCGAGCGACCGGTCTCAAAAAAAAAAAAAAAAAACTCGTGGTGCACCTGAATCTGATTGGTGTTTGACTGATACGCCGGAGCAGCCAATGAGAGAAGGGGAGATGCAAGGAAGTGGCCAGGTAACAGTGGAAGATAAGTGCTGGGCGAGATGGATTAAAGTTCAATAAATAACCCGCAGCAGGCGTCGACGTGTGTGTGTGTGTGTGGAGTTGATTTTTAGTGAATTACAGATCAGATTGCAAGTAACTGATGCGTGATCTTAAACAGATCAATGTCAGTCTAATGAGGCGTGTGAGGAAGAGTTTAAGACGCAACCTGTTTGGACGAAAACATGAACTTGCGTGCCAAAATGAGCCAAAACGAAGCATGAAAATCATCCAATCTGAACATAAACATGTCTTTACTTTGCGTGTGTGTGTGTGTGTGTGTGTGTGTGTGTGTGTGTGTGTGTGTGTGTGTGTGTGTGTGTGTGTGTTACAGGAGCCAGTCTACCAACGCTGGCTGACAATGGACCTCTGGCTCTGGGATAGAGACCCTCTGAAATATACATGAGGAAATCTACACCTGTTTCCAGGTAACCGAGGCAGGGATTCTGAACCGTGACGCTGAATCTGCTGTGTGTGTGTGTGTGATGTGTGTGATGTGTGTGTTTGTGCACCTGTGCGGGCGCATGCACGAACGGCACAGCTTCCCGGCTCTACCTGTTCAGACGCTCTGAGGGGAGGAAAGCAGCTGTCAACCTCCCGTCTGACCAGGAGAAACGCTATGAAACAGTGCGGCCCTCGGCGCTGAACGGCCTCCCCCGCGCTGCCGAGCTGACTCGAGAAGTTCACGCATGGGAAGCAGGCCGCCGTTGGCCCAACTGAGACGAGCCTGAAGCTGGGAAGCGGAGCCTTGGCGGAGGGTGGACCACAGAGGCGTACAGAGGTCTTCACAGGTCTTTCCCCCCTGAACGTTGAGCATCCGTCTGTGCAAGGATGAACCCGATGTGGAAGGTGTACAAGAGCAAGGTGATGAAGACGCTCAACCCCGAGTACGAGGAGGACGCCGCTGAAGAGGTACGGGATTCACAGGTTTTGCTGCTTCGTATGCACGTATCAAAGCGCCGGGAAGTCGATGGTGGTTGTTGGCATCCAAAGTCAGAAAGTCAGCAGATCATTTTTTATTCATCACGGGGTCAGACGAGCTCGCTGAGCTGTGTTGGTCTCTGTGCAAAGGGAACTTTCTGGGAGAAGTTAGATAAACTATACTTCCTCTTGTGTGTTTTTTCTTCAGATAGTTAAATTATACACTGATTAAAGTGTGTTTGTTAATGTTGGAGTGCAGATCTCGCGTGCACTCGGCTGTTTCCAGTGTCAAAGATGAAATCCAGCTCCAGATATGTTCAACATTTCATCATTAAGTATGATAATGAAGTACTATTTTGAAGCTTTACTTGAGTATTTTCATTTTAAGCCTCTGCTCCAGTGCATTGCAGAGGGAAATACTCTCCTTCTTCCTTCCTGAACACAATAGTTACTCATTACTTCACTGATAAAGATTAAACCAGTTGTTCCCCGTCTGTCTGGCTGATGATCCCACAGTTTACAGATATATTTCCCTTCATAACCTTCTCAGACGGTTTTCCTTTGAATATTGTTCGAGGCCTAATGTGGTAAGTGTCATCATTTCACCAAACAAAGAGGAAAAACTAAGAAACAATACTATTTTATGTAGCAGAACAGCATCAGTTCATTTTCCCTGCACCCTTCATCATCTCACGACCCTTCAGAGTGACCCTGCTACACTCTGGAGGGGGAACAAACCCCTGGATTAAACTACCAAACTGTATATTAACTCATTAAAACTGGCTCAGGATCCAGCTTCAACTTGTTGCCTCAGTAATAATAGAAAGGATTTATTTTACACACATGTGCTGATACCTGCACTCCATCCAGACTTTGGTACCACGGTGCTGCGGTGACCCAGATCTGTGGAGGGCCGAGAAACTCGATCCTGCAGGGGAGCTGAACAAACGGATTAGTTGGCATTCCGCTGAGTGACTGACACGGAGGACGGGACTGATAGCCAGGGCCTCGGGGTGCACTCAGACCAGACTGTGGTGTCTCATAATAACAGTGCATGTACAGGGACAGCAGGGGATATACATGTGTGTGTGTGTGTGTGTGTGTGTGTGTGTGTGTGTGTGTGTGTGTTCAGAGGGATAGTTTCCATTCAGACGGATGTGCAGAGTTATTGTTTGAGTCTGCGTTGCTCCACATACTTGAAATATGAGACAGATGAATCGTATTACTGTGATGTCAAGACACAACCTACACTGATGTTGGAACAGTGTTCACGTCCGTGCATAAAACAAAAACAAAGTATTGAAACAAAAGTGAAAAAAGAGAACATAATATCTATAGATCTCTCTGTGCCTGAGTTTTCTGCAGGTTGTAGTACCCACAGTGGCCACTAGATGTCGACTACTGAGCACATATCTTGTGCACCAGGCAGCAGACTGTAAATAGAGTCAGGACTTTGCTGAGTGGTGTCTCCATTTCATCTTTGCTCCTTTTGAATTCAGGTCACAGAGGTGGAGAATGATATGATGAGTCCAGTGCAGGAGGACGAGGGACCCAACGCTGTATCCCAGCTGGCCAGGAAAGTATGTGAACACTGACATTCCTTAATCTTTGGGACATTTTATGACAGAGTTTATGATATGAGCTATTAACCGTACCGCACAGCTTCAGTGTTCCTTCCTTCAGTCCTTCCTTCCTCTCTGTAGGATCCTCATTTGCCTCTACAAAGTGGTGGCCAATCTTTCTTGGGTTCTTCAAGGAAAAACTATATAATTAATATCACAATCAGTATCAACAAAATGAAGAAATGCTCTACAAGTCAAGCATAGAGACAGAAAACAACTTGCAGAGGAATATCATAATAAGTTGTTGTAGGATCACCTAAAAGTCTTCATCTACGTGTATCACAGAGGGCCATTGTTCTGCTGACCCTGTGAAACCACCTACTGGTTGACCTGCTCTGACCTTTGACCCTGTGTGTGTGTGTGTGTTGGTTGTGTGTCCAGATGCAGGGGGCCGGGACTAAAAGCTGGAACAGGCTATCGTCTCTCTTCAACAAAGACGACGAACACCAGCTTCTAGAGGAGACCGAGAGTCCGCCGGTCGCCGACCAGTGAGTGGAAATCTTTCTCCTGCTGGTCGGGTGGCATTCTGTCACCTCGTACCATCTGTGGGGGTTTGTACTGGGGCCGGTGGAACCTATGGGTGGTTTCTTCTTGCACACATCAATCTGATATAATTGGAGTTTTAATTGAACGTGCACTGTGCTACTTTGTTAAGTCACTGATGAACTGAATCGCAATAAAGGAGGTCTGATCAAAACATATATAAAGCTATAAATGGTAAGACTGAGGCTTTGATTTGGTGACAATCTGGTTTAAAAGTCAAAGTTTTATGAACTTCTAGGTTACATGTGACTTTTTTTCTGAACAGCATTAACTGTAAATGACTTTTTAAAGCAGCTGTTCGAGATCTACTCTCCTGCTGCCAGTTTTTCTGCTAAATATGAATCTACCACCACCAGCAGCCTGTTAGCTTAGCTTAGCTTAGCATAAAGACTGGAAGAAGGGGCAAACAGCTAGCCTGTCTACAGAGCTACTACAGCCTGCTGACTCTGAATCAGTTTAACTGATGAGTGAATCACTAGAATGAAATGAAAAGATCTTAAATCAGTGAACAGTTAGTTCCAAACCCAAACCATAAAATGATCCCCACACTTTTCTCTGTATTCTCAGTCCCCTTGCAGTAAAGCCGGAGGAGCCTCCTCGACCCGCCCGACGCTCGGCATTCTGGGATACCTTTGCGACCAACTGGGCTGCCAAGAAGCAGGCGGAGGCCGCAGCCGCCGCCGCCGCTGCGTCGAACGAGGCGGCGGCCGGCCAGTGTGAGGAGGTAGTGACGGAGGCCGGAGGGGAGGAGAGCCAGGACGGGCAGGTCACCGAGGGAGAGGAGAGCGAAGGAGGAGGAGGAGGTGGAGGAGGAGGACGGAGCAGCAACAACAGCTTCTCCAAATACGTCTCGCTGGGCGGAGGGAGCGAGGAGGCGTCCTTCAAGTGGAACTTTGTCACCAGCAAGCTGGCAGAGCTGAAGACAAAGAGCAACTAGCTGTACATGATGAAGGAATCTGGAGAAGATAAACAACATGATGAAAGGCTTAGGAAGTTTAGGAGGAGGGTTTATTCTACACAGGACGTCCTGTAACTAAACTGTACAGCTATTGTAGAAGTCCCCCGTTTTAAAATCACATTCCGGAGCAATTGAACTCACATCGTCTCCTATAGACGACTTTTTAAAACCACATCACAATGAACGAAAAAAGTTACAATGAACGAGGATTTATTTTAACCCTCATGTTCCCCATGACACTCATTTAGACCCAAACATTCTCAGGACACACAGAGAGAACAGTGTTTAAGAGCGAGGAGGGATTATAAAGTGAACGATGGGTTATTTTAAATCTAAAAATAAAATCTCCCCCATGACCCTGAGCGCACATTTACACACACCGAGTACATAAATACATGCTAACACTGGAGTTCACTTCAGGGGACTTCTAAAAAAGCTTTTACCGAAAGAGATTTATCATAAATAATTGAATTCTTCATCGTTGGAGATGAGGTGGCTGTACGATACAGATCTTCCTAGAAGCTAATAGTCTCTTTATCAGCCTGAGACGTAACGTAGCATCAGTGTGTCAGAGCTGAACCTGGTATACAGGCTTCACAGTACAGCCCACCGGTGATATCTCCCTTCCCCAAGTGCTTTTTAAGAACCACAAAAAGAGGCCTTCACACCTGTCAGCAAACCTCGATCTAATCTGCAGTTTAGCAAAAACCGGATTAAGAGATTAAAGTCTGCGATAGCTGGATTAGCCGAGGATTATCTCACTTAACCTGTTCAGAGGCCAGCGGATTTCTGTTAGCAGATCCGGCCTGTGCGACACGACTATTACATAACGAGAGAGTTTATAAAAAATAAAACACTTTTTCTCTCCTCAGACACCGGGGAGAGGAAATGTGTGAAACATGAATGTGTGTGTGTGTGTGTGTGTGTGTGTGGTGAGACGGCGTCAGCTGCACTGACGACCTGACGACTTAACTGACTTGAATTTTTTTTTTCTGATGGCGACCGACCGACACGCGCTGCAGAGTGTGAGTTTGGAAACATTCCTTATTTTGTGACATGAGAGAAACGAGGCTTTTAAATATTATTTTGTCTTGTTGGTTTTTTGGTCTTGTTGTATGTTTTCAATCTGTCGTTTTGTTTTCTCTGGTATGCTACAATAAAGCCTGCTGCACTGAAACAAAAGACAGAGCAATGAATGAGTGAATGAGCAAAATGTTGAGTTTGTGTCTTCTGCCAAACAAATTTCACAAAACTGTAAGAAAAAAACAGCTTTTAAGGTTCCTGTATTGTGGTAAGTTTTTACATGTGATTGTTGTGGGAGAACAGATGAAGACAGGAAGAGACTCAGACAGATGTATGTAATTTCTCTGCAACACATGCAAAGCAGACAAGCTGAAACGGGCCCCAAATAGTCATTTAAATAATCAGAATATGAAACTGTCAGATGTTTTTAATTATCTTGATTATGCTCCTGTATAATCGGCCAAGAATCACAGATAGGCAACTTCAAAATAAAGGCCAGTAACAATGACACAGGCTAATGGAGATCTAGTTTAAAGCCTGATCACAACTTAAAAGCACATGAACATCACTGACAGACACAGTAAACCAGCTCCGTGAGGGATTAGTTCTCTCTAATAAACTTGGTTCAGGCTTGTAACGAGAGGGCGTGAACACACACAAAAGATTTGAAAAGCCAGATTAGTTTATGTAATCAATGAGAGTGTGAACTGGGTGTGGAGATAATGGAAGGTGGTGTCGGTGGTGTAGGGGCAGCTGTTTGTCAGTCCTGGTCCTCTGCATGTTTCAGATGTTTCTCCACTCTAACACACCTGATTCAAATGATCAGTTCGTCACTGAGCTCTGCTGAAGCCTGACAACGATCTGCTCGTCTGAATCAGGTGTGTCGTGGAGCAGGGAAACATCTAAAACATGCAGGACAGATGGTGTAGGGGAATGTGTAGTCGTACTCGACATCTACAGTGTTAAAGTCTCAAAACTTAAGGGGAACAACAACCTACAGTCTGAAAATTGCTTAGTAAGTTACTCTACCTTTACCTGGTGGCCATCATGTTGGGAGAACTGCGTGTGGGGAGGCGAGCCCTGGTATTAAAACTGCTAAATCCCCATAAAGAAAAAGGTAAGAGCTGCTGGCTTATTTATGTGTGTAATGTTCAGCTTTAGATAAGGGAAACTTGTCATCTTCAGCCGGCAGGCGTCCGTCTCTGAGGTGTTGTTTCCTGTGGTGACGAGGATTGAAGATGCTAATCTGCAGATAGCAGACGGGGTGTGAAAGCTGACTGAAACAGGCGGCCAGTGACAGGATTTAAAAAAATAAATGATGCAGACTAGGTTGTAAAGCTGAATGAAATCACGGAGATGTGGAGGCCAAGAGATGTTGGATGAGTAGCCCTGTCTTGTTTCTTCACAAACGAAGCCAGGCGGGCGGCCGTCACGAGAGAACTGCTCGAGCAAAACCAAGTTCACTCAGGTCCAGTTAGTGCGGTGCAAGAAAAATGTGACATCTTCATGTTAAAGTAGAAAAAAACACTTATTTTTCTTGTCTTTAAATCCCTCGGAGCCTCTGACACATAGGGCTCACAGCATATTTGTTTTATTCTGCGTTGAGGTTATTGGTCGCCTTGTGTTTCGGTTTTGTTTCAGTTTAGTTTGGGATTTTTAGGGGGGGTTACGCTCCGTCCAGTGGGCCCTTCTCTTTGCTTTTGTTGAGTTTGGTCCTTGCCTCCATTTCACTTTTTGTCTAAAGTCTAATCTGGCTTTTAAATTGAACAAAAGTGACAAAATCACACAGAAGAGCCGGAGCAGGACTTTAATCTGTGGCCAGCAGGAGGCTCCCTTTACCTTCTGACTGTGGAACATTTGTCTCCTCTCTCCTGTTCTTGTTTTACTGCCCTTTCTCTCATCACAGACACTAAAACCATCATCTCTAACGGAGCCAAAAATCTGTTCATATTCCCTCTCAATCATACTTTAAATTTTCCCCCCTCTGATCTCTTTGCCTTCACCTCTTTAATTTCCTGTTTTCCCTGCTCTACACCCACTTCCCCTCCCGCTGTGCCATGCTTCCTCATATACAATACCATTTCCTTTTCGATTTAAGGGCCTTTGTTGACATTTCCATCTGAAATCTGACAATACGCCCCAATAAAAAAGCTTCTTATGGTCCCATTACGTGAGCAAATGCACCCGGAGCTCCAGTTCACGCTTTTTTTAGCCGACCGGCCTCCATTATTTCCATGTGTTTCCAGCGTCAGTCAGATTTCAGGCCTGTCATCGTGGATCCCGTGTAAGTCGGTGAGTCTCTGTATTTTTGTCCGGACTTCCACAGTTGTCAGTCTCAGTTTGAGTCAGAACAGATCCCTTCCCTTCTCACAACTCGGGGACACGTTCGGCTTTTTTGGACATATTTATGTAACGGGGGCCCAGATTCCGTGTCGGAGATCATAAAACAAGCTCGAGAGGTAAATTTATTCTGTGAAAGCTGATTTTTCTTTGGAGGATGGGATCATGAGAGCGGCTTGTTTGAGTGAAAGCTGATGACTGCTGCTGACTATCTGATGCCGGTGCCCGTCGCTGAGGTCCATATTGCAGCTTTTACAACATCGAGAGAGCAGCACTCAGTGGAAATGGGGTTTGTGGAGCATGAAAGCATCAAACTGAACAGTAATGGTTGGTGACCAGGGAGTCTGGAGGAAGAGTGAACCGGATGGATGAGGAGTCTGTCAGGTCTCGAGTCTTGATGTGACTTTGGGGACTGTGAAATAATGACCTACTTACGAAAAAGGTTTGGTCCATAAACAGAGACGAAATAAAACTAAAAAGAAGAACTCTCAGCAGCTTCTCAAACACTTGAACTGTATTTTTCAGCCTTGATTTCTGTGTTGTGTTCCCTATTTGTAAGAAAAATTGATTTCTGAGTCTCACTCATCAAATACTGACAGCCGACCTGACATACAATCCCAAAGTGTTCGGAAGGAGACAAACATCAACTTTTCTTACAAATGGTTCTTTTTGACCTAAATACCTTTTAATCACCCCCCCGCAGGTGTTTTCACTTAATCTGCCTGATTAGGCCTCATGTCACTGTGTGAAACTCTGCTTGATTACGACGCAGTCACACCTTCCACCAGGCCTCAGCCCACGCTGAACCAGTCTCATACAGCACTGTGGTCTGGCTGCACCAGTTCTCACTCTAGTACAGTCTTGCTCGCTTGTTTGCATGTCTTCATCAATCACGATCGGTTTCGGTGGCGTTTAACCCAGGATGCAGCGACGGCGCCCCTGCAGAATGTAGTCCCAGACTGCAGGTTCCAGCCCAGACACATTAAAGTGAAGGTGCGTTACCTGCAGTAGATACACCGTGAGCATATAGCATACATTTAAACGGATATGTATCTTTTAGGTTGCTGAAGTGGTGGCTGGTGGTTTGGTGATGTGCTGCTGCTCTACACAGCGGGAGAGCTGGTGGTCACCTACTGCAGGTAACACACTGATTGGGGAGAAGCACCTCATTCAACACCACATCAAAAGAACCCAACTACCTCTTTAATCCGGCCCACACTCCACGTGGAATGGCGACACCTGGGCGGTACGCTCAAGTGCCGCCATTCCACGCTGCATGTGGGCCGGATGAGTGTGTCTGGTACGATTTTTGCTATGTGGGTTGTTTGCACACGGGAGATGAGCTCTGGCTCTGCAAAGAAAAGGTAACAGCCGCTAGTTTGTTCACATTTGTGCTGTAAGCTCACAAAGTAATTTGCCAGTTTCAGTGCAGAGGTTATCTGCCTGGTGGTTGTTGTCGTCTCGTGTAACGACGGGGGTTTTTGAACAGTACAGTAATACTTTCACTCATAGTGGAAGGAAGCGGCCTACATCCCAAAAGTGAATTTCGGTCTGACTGCACCGTCGCTGTTCTGATACATTACACTCATTTGGCAGATTCACAAGGGACTTTTAGTTTCCCCCAACACACACAGACGCTCCCACACTTCCCCCAGAGCGTCGACTCTTTTACCATCGTAGTCTTTTCAAACAGGTGTGTGTCGTCACCCCGTCTCTCTGATCCTCCGGCCTTTAACATTTGGCTCTCACTGCAGCACAAACATTTCCCCTCCCCTCCCCCCTCCCCCCTCTCCCTACACCAAATACATCATTCAGTACTTTCTTTTTTTTTGTTTTTCTGCTGATGAACACCGATGACTAAACGGCTTCGCACCTTGCCCCGGGCTCCGTTCCACACACTGTAATTACTTCAAACAAAAAGCAGCCCACAGAGTTGTGTGTGTTTGTGTGTGTGTGTGTGTGAGTGTGAGCCAGCTTTAATTGTTGCGCCCACAGCCCACAATGCTTTTTCTTTTCTCTGCTGGCTCATCTGGACAGGAGATGATTAGAGAAGATAACAAGTTAAATCTGTTTATATCCCTGATTGCCCTTTTGTGGCGGGATTACTTCTGCAACCGCGATGATTTATGGCGATGATGAGCAGCGATTACGGCAACAGGTTGGATGTTTTTAGAGCTTTTATATCACATTTATTTTCTCCAAGTTAAGTGCACGCTTTGAGGTAAATTTAGACAAACGGAATGTGCAGAGAAAATTTTAAAATTAGATTTGCATTGTACGCGGACGATTTCTCAACCCCCTGAGGGAGATTTGGTAATCCACAGGGCCCGTTTCTTTTGTCGATCGGCGCGCTGAGAAAAGAAAAGGGAAAAACATCACATGAGGTCAGCGGGACCGTTTTAGACACGCGCTGCAGTTCGATCTGAATTCGGGTCAAACTACCGTATGATTATGTTGTAAGTCGACGTTGGGTTTCCAGCGTCCTCCTCTTGGCCGACGCAAGTCATAAATTATGCAGCCAGAGGGAGCAGGCCGTGCCAGGTTCAGGGAGGTTTGTCTGCAAGATTACAGCTGAAGGTCCCGAAGTTTGTCAAGCTCATGAAACAGCCACGGAGAATGTGGCCCTGAGGTGTCGTCTCCCCGCCGTCTCAACAACCAGCTTGTTTTGTCTGTAAAAGTCCCAGATCAGAAGTTAGTCGTGGGGGAAGATTTACAGGTGAAATTATGGAACGGGCGGCTGTAAAAGCAAACAGGAAAGGTGATATTTGACTTTCAACCTCACACACACACACGTACGTTTCTTGCATGAAAAGCCAGACAGACATGTCTGGGAGCACTCAGGTATGACGATGCTGCGGCGAAGCGTCTCAACAGACACGGTGACTCACACACTCCAGCAGCGGTCCCATCTGGAAACCGACCCGCGGCTGCAGAGTCGTACACAAAAACCCACTCTGTCTGAGGCGTTTCAGGTGCTTGCTTACAGCCGCCACGCCTGCCTGAAGCAAGAGTGTGAGGACAAACATGCACGCACACACAAACACACAACACAGTCTGAAAAAATACAAGAGGAGAATGACACAATTTTTCGTGGGTTTGTTCACCAGCCGGGACATTTTGATAAGGTGGAAACATGTGAATGTCAGGGGGGTCCATCCCTCCTCGGTGAACAGTGAAGCCCTCTTCTTGAAGAAAATAAAACGGGACATTGATTCTAGAGAAATAAAACAAGCAAGGAGTTTTGTTTTTAACCGGCCAAGTAAGTTAGCTGACCTCAATTCAACTGAGCAAGTACTTCACCTGCTAAAGAGAAACATACAGGGCACGGACAGCAAGTATCAAACATCATGGCTGTATTACATCCATAAATATACTTTTTGTTCTCCTAAAATTGTAATTACAAATGTACCTACACTTCGTATATAACTTCAGTTACATTACGTGGTGTCACTTTACAACGCTGGTAAGTTAAAATAACTTGCCGTTGAGGGTTTTGGCTGCAAACTGGACACGAACAGCGATCTCCTGTGGCGGTTTAGCTCAACTGTCCAGCCCCGACCTCCTCCCTGTGCAGGCTTTCTTGTTCTTTACTTCGCCTGACTTCCTCCTTTGCTGCCATAACACTTACTGCAGCCACTGGAGGTCGCCACCTAACAAGAAACATAAATATGGGCCATAATAACCTGCTTTCACAGTGAACCTATATGGTGGGATGGCTGCATATTCAGTGGGCCCAGTACAGAGGAGATAAACCTGGAGGCTAAAAACATCTTTGAGGGTATGTCTGTGGACGATTTGTTTAATGCTGCTGGACCGTGGATGTCTTTGTGAAGGCCTCTGGTCTGATTTTTCATGACAGTCTGAAGGATGTGTACGTTCTCGAGAGCGTCGTCTCAGTGCGTCTTTACGTCCGATAACAGAAAGCGACCGACTTCGAGAACAACACAGAAGTTCCACAGAAACCCTTTTAGGATGGACACAATGTGAGTAACAACAAGTGTAAAAATAACATTTCCACAAAGCTCCTTTGATGCCGGACTAATCTTACAACAGTCTTATCTCTCTCTCTTATTTCATTCTTATCCAAAGATTAAGTTCAGCGTCATTACCGGCGCTACATGAAGCATTTTGTCCATTTGTGCTGTAAACTTTTATTTCCTGTAAACTGGACATGAAACTCAACACGAAACGTCTCCAGAGGCTCCTAATCTCGTCTCTAATGGTCCCTCGTGTTTACAGTAATTACGCTAATGTCTTGAAAAGTAATGTGGTCGTATTTAACCGACTGGACTCTTCAGATCCGTTGCTGCACAGAGGTCATTTCTCCAGCGGAGGAGTTGGAGAGATTAGCTGTAACTCTGCACCAGACGACGCTCTGATAGTTTTATCAGCTGACGGCAGGAGAGACCCCAAACAAGCATGTAGCCAAAGCAGTCGGCGGTGTTAATCTCTCGTGTTTGCAGTACGTCTGCAGAGATAAGACGGAGGCAACTTGATTTTTAAAGTGAGTCTACCTCTCTGCCGGGTTAGAATGACCTCCGTTTTGCAAACCTGTAGCCTCGTTAATCCTCGAGCGATAACATGTGGATCCCTGTGAAAGTGCAGCGTGATTTTTTTAAAAAGCGTAACGCTCGTCACTTAATCCTCCAAAAATGAAACTACTTTGAAGTTACGGCGCTTTGAAACTATTCATAAGTGAAGATAATTTGAATTTACACTCATAACGTCTAAGAGAGCTTAACACAAAGTCCCTCATGAGTGGAATCAAGTCGTTTTGAGGCAGCAATAAATAAATCAGCTAGGAGCTGTTTTTACTTCTCGGCAAGTGGAGAACTGCATGTTGCACTGGTTGTATCGGCCCTTTAAAGGCATATCAACAGGTGAAAAGCACTTGGTGGGCTATAATCTGTGAAATTTGACCCTTGTGAATGAAATCAAGTTATTTTGAGGCATAAATACTCTTTCAGTCAAGAAGGAGGAGTTTTTGGGAAGTGGAAAACTTTTTAAAGGGATTTCAACAGATAAAAAGGACTCATTGGGCTTTAATATGTCAAATATGACCCTCATGAACGAAATCTAGTCATTTTGGGGCATAAATGCCAGAGGTGGCAAACGTACACACATTCTTTCTTCAAGTAGAAGTACAGATTCAACTTCTTTAATCAAGTAAGAGTAAGAAAGTCAAAAGTTTCACTCAGGATTTTCTACCGGCCATTTCTGTGCAAAGCTAACTGAACCTCACATCATATCAATATAAATCAAAGACTATTAAACCTTACAGTTAGAATCATTAGGATTTGTCTGAGCTGTTTGTACGCCGCAGTAAGATAGTTGATTGCTGAGTCTCATCCCCAGAATGTCAAATATGGACATTTTGGATTGGTCAAGCGTCCCGAGCAGCAACAAAGTGAGAAAACAAGAAGATTTGTTAAAACATAGGGAGGAGACATCGTCAGGAAGATAAATACTCAAGTAAAGTACAGATACCTGAATAATCTAAAAAAGTATTTGTAACTCCAGAACTTTGGAAAATACTTTTTCTAATCAAAAAAGAGCTGCAATCTCTGCATGTTACTGGTTTTAATGGCCAGTTTTAAAGGCATATAAAACATGATCACCCAAATACGGAAGAGGATTAGGGCCAGTGCCAAAAATAAAAATTGAGTTCTGACTTCTTTTCTGCCTTCTGTTATACTTCTGAGAAAGTCTTTATTCAATTTTGTTGTTAACAGTGGCCCTACTCGTCTGCCGTAGACCACATATGAATGAAATCCTGTCATTCTGGGGCAGAAACAAACTTTCACTCAAGAATCAGGAGCTGCAGCATAAATGAAATCAGCCTCTGTTTCTTTTTTTAATCAGAAGAGCTGAGAGTGATTTAGCTGTCGTGTCGATGCTGAGCCTCTCTGAAAGGTTTGAAGTGTTTTGGAGGAGGAGAGCGGGGGCAGGGAGGTGAATAATTCAAAGACCCACAATCCTCAGGCCCTCACCTCTCGTTTTAAGGAGGTTCTCACAGGACGTCTCATCCCTCTAATCTACCGGCTCAATCTCAGTTTGTGTAATCCCGTGACTCTTTAGGAACAGATTCAGGGGGCCCCCTAAAAAGACAACCTGCCTCCCATACCCCCTCTGTTTCCCAGCAGAGGGGTAATCTCCCCGCTTAGCCCCGATCCCACCCCCCCTCCACCTCGAGGCCACACCGCAACCCACCGAAAACACAAATACACACAGGCACAGGCACGCAAACACATAAACACACAGTCGCCCTGCCACCCATCATCCATCTCTGTTGAAACCTGATCTCTAAATGTAGGTCCGTCCACTGTAAATGCATCGATCCTTCTGCAGATATTGACACTCTCTAACAGCAGCGCAGGGCTTATGGGTTTGTCCCATCACCACAAGTCAATAACTTTCAGTCAATACGTGTGTGTTTTTTCTTTCCTCGAATCATGTTTGTATTTGTAGGTCGCATCGATCTGGGGGGGACACCTACCGAGAGGAGCGCCGAGCCCGTAGAACCCGAGCCTCGGTATTCCCACACATGACACAGAAAATAAAACCGAGCAGCTGAGATGTTTTTTTTCTGACTCCGAAATTATAGTTTGTGGAGTTATTTTTACGGGAGCGATATGCCAGAGGGTTACAGTTCTGCATCAATCACGCTGCTCCCCGCTGGCCCCGGATTGTCACATCCGTTGTTCCTGGTCGTCGCGGTCGCTCAGACAATAAACGTGCTGGTGTGTGTGTGTGTGTGTGATATCTTTAGGCTGTATATTTGGGTATCGCGGTTGCTGGAATGCTAATCGATTCTTTGGCCTTTTCCACAGAGGCCCTGTCAGGCTCAGGTTACTGTTGCCACAGCTGTTTAGGGTTGTTGTTCTTTGCTTTTTGCGCTCCGACCTGCAGCTTCAACCTCTAAGCCCAAACACACACACACACACACACACACACTGACACAGACACACACACTCACAGCTCCCCGTGAGAACCAACCACCTCCAGCAAGACACCGGGAAGCCGTTCAAGAAATGTATCTGAGAAAACCTCATTTTTTTGGGGTGCTGGAGACACAAACTCTCGTGCTGTAGATATGCGCTTTAATGACTTTCGAATAAACTGGGTTTGCTGTTTTATTCATGAAGACATTTTGCCGTCTGAAATGCCTCGTTGTTGTTGTTGTTTTCTCATCGCTTTGGATCTAATATGCTTAAAACGAAATGCTTGTCGTTTAACGGTTTAAACATTTGTCATTTTAATCCAATATGAATCCCACTTTATGCAGCGACGGCTCAGAGATGTTCGGAGGTGTCTAAGGAAAAGCCTGACAGTTTTGGAAAATAGCCTTTTTTTGTGTTCTCGCGGAGAGTTCGACGAGAAGATCGATAGCACTCTTACACTTGCTAGAAGCCTGTTAGCTTAGCAGACACTTCAGGGAGTCACTGCTCCCGGCTAAAATATTCTAGCACATAACCCCCATTTCGAACCGCTTCTTGTTCTTTTCACACGTTTTCTGTTTGGATCAAAAATCAACACAATATAATGTTTTATTAAGTGAGCTTTAGAAGTACTTGCAAGCAGATTTTCTACCTTTTAAACAGAGCCATGCTCGCTGATTCCCGCCTTTTCTTGTCTGTTTGCTAAGCTAAGCTAACGCCATTCATGTTTACCATACGGCTATGAGCGGTATCGATTTTGCAGCCTAGTCACCAGAACATGATGTCAGGAGTTAATGTTTCTGGGTTAGCATAACCACAGTGCTATGACAACAGAGAAAATTTAAACTAAACAAATGTAACGCCTAGATGCCGTTTACACCCTCAATGCATGGTCGAGCTCGTGCAAACACTTCCGAGAAGGTGAGCGCTAACGATGATTAAAAAACAGGTGTGTCTTTACAAAGCAGTTTGGGATCTGGTGCTTCTTGAGACTTGGATGACGCCAGAGGAGCTGTATGGAGCCATCCACTTCAGTTGTTTAGGAGAATGCTGCAACGCCGTTTTTGCATTGAAGCTCCAGCAATGTTTTGTGTATGTATTGATTGAAACTTAATTTTTATGGTGAACTGTTCCTTTAACCCACTGCATCAGATCAGTACTCAAAGTTCAGGTATCGGGAGGGAAAGTATGGCATCTCAGCAGCTCTAATTATAACGTCTCTTTGTTCTTCACACGAGTTCTGTCCACTGTCATTTTTCTGTGTATCTGAGAACGACATCATGATCGTCGATGACAGACTGTCGAAAGAGTGCACTCTCATCCCCATCAGTACATTTAATCTGTTCTAGATGTGTAGGAATCTCATGTCAGGGAGGTAAAATAATGCATCCAGGAGAAACAGACAGTTGGAACAGGAATAAACACACTGTACCACCTGGTTTATAACAAACACAGTGAACCCTTTACAGTTGTTCTTGTAAATGTAATGACGAGCCTGTGATACCAGCTAAATGTTGAATTCAAAACATACAGAGAAAAAAGCAGAGATGACATTTTCCGGGCTTGTCTAACATGTCAGTAACACCGCAGCCCGATCACGCATCCCTGCCCAGCAAATCGAGCCTGGAGGAGCCAGTGGCCCGTGAGAACAAAAACCATCCAAGTCGGAAATGACACATTGATGCACAGCTGGAGACTCCGCCGCCTCCCCCCTGCTTCCCATCACGTACGAGCAGTGCAGGTCTGGAGACACGCAGGGCCGGAGCGTAACAGAGCACACATCTATTCACAGCTCCACGAGCCCACACGGCTCGCCTTACGGCCTCCTCTTCCTGCGCTCCTGCAGGAGCCGTGCAACGCTCCCGTCCAGCCTGTCATCAGGATGTCATTAAAGCCCCTCCGCTCCGTCTCTCCTCCGGCTGGTCGCTCTTTTTGCAGAAATTCCTGCGTTCCTGTGCGTGCTGCTCCTCTTTGGAGCCCTCCTGTCCATCTCTATTTCTGACACGGGGAATCCGAAGTGTCAGTCCGTCCGGGCGCAGAGGTGATGGGTGAGGAGATGTGGCGGAGGAGACGGTGTCACCTGATAAGGAGTTGACGGAGGCTGTCAGGAGGCCGAGCTATTGTGGGACGAGGCTGTTGTAGAGGGGTCGGTATTTATGAGCACGTCTTTGTGTGGACGTTAAACAACTATATTAAAAAGGTGGTTGGAAATAGAAAGAATTTAAGTTACTGAACGGATAACTGGATAAATCACATGTTGGCATTTTACATTTCATGCATTTCATGTGAACATTTCTACAATATCACAGATTACATTACATTTATATGAGTTGACCTTCATATCAGGAGGTGGATGAGCAGGTGGTGACTTGACAGCTGGGTGAGACGGTTATCAAGCGAGAGACCACTGTTCCAGGCAGCGTTTCAACAACTGGTGTGTTTTAATGAGATGTTAGGAAATTTCCCGCCATATAAGGGTCAGCCAAAACACATGTTTCTGACGAGATGATGTGACCTTTTCCGGCAGTAATTGGAGCAACAAAAAAGGGATATTGTTGACGAGACCTCGGGACATTTCCCTCTGTATTAGGGGCAACAACAGATACCTTTGACGAGATGTTGGGTCATTTTCCAGCATGATAGGGGCAATAAAGACAGATATTTTTCACCATACGTTGGAAGATTCTCCCGCCTTGTAAGTGGCAACCAAAACACACATTTGATGAGACATCTGGACATTTTCTGGCCTCATTCACTCAATTCCACAGATTAATACATAAACATGAATGTCAAAACTTATCCTTCGGTTTCTTTTTATTTCATCTTATTTTAATCTTAATTATTCATTAAGATGCCTTGATGATATTGGTGAGACTGCATCCTCCTGTTCTTACAGCGTCAAATGATTCCAGTCTGTTGTGTCATCCGCCAGTTTTAATACCATTTAAAAATAAAGAAAGGAAAATGTTCAATCCCCCTTTTAAAAAAACAAACTCATCATCTGTCTGGCATCGTGTCTGCTGTCTGTGCAGGCGAAGAAACCGAGACCTCTAATCCTTTTCATTCGACTCCTCTGGAAATCAATGGAGCTTCTTCAGCGGACTGATGAATCATTCCTTTTGAGGACTCTTACACCTGCGCGAGTGACACGCTAATTGGCCAATTAGACACCTGGATCGCTCACGTCTCCCCCGGAGGAGACGCCGCTGTCAGAGGGCGCGACCCAGACCCGAGAGCCTGGCGTCGGATGCAAGCACCGTATCATGTTTAAGACGATTCAATCCAGAGTCAGCTGCGGCCTTCACTCTGTCACGGAGCTCCGCGTATCGCTGGCCCGCGCCTCTGGAAGCTAAAAGTAAAAAATGTTTCTCTAAAGAGAGCGGCCTCCTTCAGAGTGTGTGCGACTTCTTCTGCTTGTTCAGCTTAAACACTTTATGCTATTCCTATGATTCACACTACTGTTAATGAGCGAGTCTGCTTCAAGAACATCTTCAGTGCAAAAACAGCTTATTCATAAATATATCTCTTCATGGCTGCAGACTTATAAAGATTTCCGCCTTTAACTTACAAATCTGTCTTTACATAACTCAAGTATTCTGCTGGATGTACGTCACGGAGCTGCATTCCTCCACAGACCACGCACAGTAACTCGGGGTCTTGGCAATAAGTCATGAGAGCTCTCGCTGACGGACTGAAGAATGTAATTAGAGGAAACAGACTGCATTAGATCCCATTAGACTTCACTGGGTCAACAGGCGGCGCGCATGTAATTTGTTGACAGATAATTTGTTTTCAAGTTTCTCATCTGTCGGCCGCGATCAGGATTGCGGGTAGTCGCCTTCGGAAGTGATTACGTCAGCGGATTTATTCTTGCATTTATTATTTAAAGCAATCTTGCAAACCGTTTTTGATCTTTGTGGGTCAGATTCTTTTCTTTTTTTTCCTTGTTTCACTCTGACATCTTGGCTTTGTGCCGCTGCAAAACCCAAATTTAACCTCCGGGATGCAATAAAAGATGATCTTTTCTTAACATACAGCCAATGTTATTAGCAAAATCCTGTGTTTTTCTTTGATTTTGAAGATGCCACCCTTACTTTTCTTCGGCCTGCAACTTACAAGCAATACTGTAAATAGCAGGCTTGTACTGTTGCAGATAACCAGAGAGGAAATGAGACAGACGCTGAATCATTTAAGAGTTTCTGTTTGCAGAGACACCAGATATTTAAAACTGTCCATGACATAATAACAGAATGAAAAACTTCCCTGCAGACTGACACCACTGACGACTGACAGGTGTTCTCCTGCGCGATGACGCCTCCGGTAGGGATCCTCTGTGGTTCTCGAGGGCAAGTCGTAAGGCGAATCCTCAGGGGGAGAGCCTGCCTGCCCAGCGTGGCGCCACGGCGATGGGCCTTCCCTCGTCCCTGGCAACCAGACCGGGGTTAAATTAGGAAAGGGCTAACCCCAGAGCTGTGGCGGAGACGAGGGCGAGGTCAAACGCTCTGGTCTGCTTTGATGATGGTGGAGGTTGGAGAGAGCAGCAGACAGACGCTCTTCATCTGGAGCCCGCCGCCCCCCTCCGAGAGGACGGATCAAGTGCTGCTCATCGCTAATGCTGCTCCCTTTGGGTACACGGAGATCAAGCTAATTCATGTGCATGTAGCCGAGAAGGGGACATAAATATCTGTTCAAGGTACATCATCAACCGAAGAGGATACTCATTGTGAGGACAGACAGGAGAGACGGCTGTAACTAACAAGAAGTCGCCGGGTTTAGTTTCAGTATCAGACATACGGGTGATTTACTCTTCCTCTCTTGGTGTTTGTCCCTGCCGAGGCTGCACCGCTTCCTTTTGTCTCTGAAGGTTACAGTCTAAGCCCGGACTCAGTCTGTCTACGCTGCAGCTAAACATTTAATCTGAGCTGCAAAAAAAAAAAGCTTTTCACGTGCTCGAGGCAGAAACGTGTTTGTCTAAGAATAATAAACCGAAAAAGGGAAATTAATTTGTTGAACAATCTGTGAAGTATTTCCTCTTTCACCTCGTGTTATGTTGAGATATAAGAGTAAAAGCCTGATGCAGCCCAACTACTGTAATCATTTGCCTCGTGTTATGTAATAAACCATAAATAACAAAACACAGTGCAGTATTTAAATGGCAGATACATGAGCCTCCGTAGTACCTACCTGGTACTGAGCGACCTGAGACCCGCTACTGGTCCAAGGCTGGTGGTTGGGAACTTTACTCTGAAGGGTACTACGAAGCCCAAAATAATCAGTCTGACATTGTTATGTTGTTTTAACCAGAAGTATGATCTTTTACTAAACCCAACCAAACCGCAACCGTTTTGACAGCCAAAGTCAGTAAATGTCACATTATGTAAAAATGCTTTTCCGCAAGCTTTATTTTCAAAGTCTAACCAGATGTTATGGAACAGATGTGGTTCGGGCAACTCCAGGATTGTTTTCTAGCATCTATTCGCTCCTGCAGAAACAATATGACTCCTTAATTGCCTCCTGGTCTTTGTTTTCTGCATCTCTGTTCCCTCAGCGAAGCAAAGCGGCTGTGAGAGGAGGACAGGAGGAGCTACGGAAACCCAGGAGGTACAGAAGACGTGAACTACAACGAGCTACATTTCTAGAGGGAATGCTAATAAAAAAATAACTGTTAATAGGATTAACACACAAATACTCAACAGAGTAATTAGATGACGAATAAAATGATCAAATGCAAATTTGTAATAAGACTTAAAGTGCATTTTTAGCCCCGAGACGGTTGGATATAAAGTTTTATTGCTAACTTGAGCCCTTCATGTGCACGACTTATCCTAGAGGTGTATGTAGAGCGTCACAGTTTGAAACTTGAGCTGCCGTATATGAGGAGACTGGAGTGAGAGAGATGTTGGCATCTTAGAAACAAAAAGATGCCATCGCTTTGCATTGTGGGAGATGTAGGACTGAACGTTTCAGAGCCAATGACCAATTGTGAATGTAGCAGCTCTTGTCAAAGTGAATTATACCTGCGTTTGTTATAAAGTGTTGCTGCTTCTTCTGCAAACCTCTGAAGGAAACTGCATGGAATCACTGAAGGCTTGTAGGAGGAGGAGGAGGAGGAGGTGCTGAGGAAGACCATTTGAAGATTTGTCTTTTTAAAACGTAACATTTTCCCAGACAAATTCAACACATCAAAGCCGCCATCTAAAAAAAAAATAGGCCCTGTCATTGCCCGTAGCCGGCGCCATATTGTGAACATATGGTCCCCGGAGACGCTCTGAACCTGTTTGGTGAAAAACATCAAGAACCGAAAGTGAAAGAGAGTCGACGAAAAACCATAGGGGCGCAATAAAGCGACCAATAAAGAGACTGTACGGTGGAGTTTGGGTTACGAACTCCGTGCCCTCGTGGGAGTCGGATATCAGAGCCGGAGAAACGTGGATGAATGTTTCATGGATGCTGACGGGGAGCGAGGGCCAGCTGTCGACCTGATGTTTGCTTGTTCCCACATGACCGTGAATAGATCTGACTATGTGATTTAGGCCGCTTTCTCCCTAACCGATAACCCAAGATGCTTTTTTGCAGTGCAGAGCGGTACTGTAAACCATGCAGGGTAGTATCGAAATTACAATAACTCTTTGACAACAGCAGAAAACACTCATTTTTGCAAATACGCACACGCCCATGTTGTCGGGCTCTGTTTGGATGGCATGTCGGGGTGATAATCATAGAGTCTGAGTTCTCAGGCTTCAATCCTGAGTGGTTATTTTGCCCATCAGCAGCTGTCTGGTCATCCAGTCTTCAGCTAAACACTACGACTGCTTCTTCTCTGCAGGGAATGTGATGACACCGGACATAAAAACATTTTCTCTGCTCCTCGCTGAATAAAGACTGTGACGAGACAAACAAATTCTCACAATTTGAAATGTGGCGTGTTGAAGTTCAAACACTGGTGCGCATCCAAAAAAGAAAGTCGACTTTGATCGCTTCTTGCCGCCCCGCTCACCAACATCATCATCTTAACCGGTCAAAGATGTCGTGTGGGACCGACTGTGGATTCGTGATTTACGCCCAGAGTTTTATTATAAACCTGTTTACTTCTCGTTTCGAGAAACATCTGCTCTCGGAGTCACTTCTCCAACTAGCATGGGTGACTTTTAATTTACTAAACCGGGAGTCACGAGGAGTCGGCTGGTATTCAAAACGCCATATTTGACAGCAAGAGTTGAAAATCTGACTTATTTTTTTGGTAAAACAGCATAAAGACTCTTCTTCAGGCTGGAGTTTAACACATTTATTCTCTAGTCTTTTAAATAAAGGTTGAAATCAATGGAAAACTTTACTAAGTTGAATAGAAAGACAAGAAACATTAGCAGTTCAGTTGTTGTAACCGATTTTAACACCACTGGCTTTTTGATTATCAGCAACGTTGCACTGTTTTTCTGTCATACAACAACAGATAATCTTATTATAATCATCTTCCAGACGATGCTCATGTCAGTCACACATTACTGAGGATCTTCTCCGACCAGTAGTCTCCAAAACAGAACCAAACCAAACACCACAAGATCTTTTTCTCATTTGTTTGTCGAATTCTCATCATTCCTGTTCGCCGCCACATGGCAGGGATGCAGTACGCAGACGGGTATGCAGAGAGAATTTACCCCTTTTTCTCAAAACAAAAACCTTCAGAGTAAAACCCCGCGAATCTGCACCCGAGCAGGTGAAAACAAACACCGAGGATTATTCGCAGCTTGCGTTCGGCCCCGGCTCTGCTGAACTCTCGACCGCGCAGCCTCAAATCCTGGATATCCAAAACACCCGACTTGTCACAACAGAGAACATTAATTTCTCTCTTTCCCGTCACAATAAATCAAAGACTTTGGGTCATGATGTTGGCGTGCTGTACAGTCGAGGCAACTCAAAAAATGTTAACGTGTTTTATGCTCATTCTGATTCCGACTGTTTAGCTAATGTGATGTTAACTGTTGATGATGTGATGAAGCAGATTTTCATGAATAAATGACTATGAAGATATTGTATTCCAGATAAAAAAAGGTACTGCCCCGTTGATGCATGCATAGTTAAGTCAGTTTAATTATTCATGCTCAAGTAACCTAGTTCGGGTTACATTCGCTCTTCTAGAATGAACATTTTCTTACATTGTTACTTCATTAATACTTCAGAAACTCTGGTGTTACGAGACACACAAAAGACGCACAGTATATTGTGATTTGTTTATGAAAATGCCTCAGGTCAGAATATGTGACAGTTTAGGGATGCTACTACCTGAGGAGGTGAGAATTATAGACTTGTAACAGAACTAGGCACTGGATGGAAAGATGGCGCAGATTCAGTCCAATGACAAATGACAAGTGTTTTGTGTGCGTCTTGGAGACCTGGAGATGAAACACACGGGATGAAGTCAAACGGTAAAGTTAGCCAGGAAGTAGCTGAATGCTAACATCTGCTAATGAGTTACCAAATATGTTGTTTACCTTTTTAAAAATGGCCGACTGTGCCTCCAGACTTTCACTATCCATCATCTTTTCAGTTGCTGATCAATTGCGAAGCTGTAAAATGACAACGATGTGTCAAGATTACCTACTTTTTATACGACTACACAGCAGGATTACATTGATTCTGCATATTTCATAGACTTCAGTGCACATATCTGCGATGCTGGCTGGAGTATTTTCACTTTTGTCTTCTCATGACCTCTCAGCCGACCCCTCTGTACTGCCGTTATACCGTGGAAGTCTAATCAAAGTACCAGAAAGAGCTGATGTTTAAGAGCTTTCTGCTGACATGTAGCGCAGCCCGTCAGAGTGTCAGGAGTGCAAAGATTAGCTGGTTAATAGAAACTGCGAGTATCTTACCAGCGCTGACTCAGCGTAGAGGAGACAGCTGGCAGCGTTGCCCTTTTGATAACTTTGTGTTTCACCGAGTGTCCGTGCGGGAAAACTGCAGGGATGAAAGAAGGATTCTTTCAGCGGACAAAGGGTAAAGTAAATATGCGCTGGCTGTAACACCTAAACCAGGAAACGGTCAATAGCTGCAGCACTCCCTGAATGAAAACAGAGCAATAGCTGTCCATTATTGAGTTTCGGTTCAGCCCAGCTGCAGTCGATCGTCGCTCTTGTTCTTACAACGAGGGGTCAGCTGACCTCTCTGGAAAAACCACAGCACATAAAAACTCCTGTCTCCTCTTCCTGTAAGTTTCAGTCGGGGGCTGAACCAGATCCCCTCCGGCATTCCCGCCGTTGTTCCGCTGCAGTCTCTCCTGACGTCAGAGTTATTTGAAGAGGGTCCACGGCTCCTGGTCAGGTTTCCCACAGGCCCAGGTCTCTGAACCCCCCACCTCACCCCCCTGGAAGCAGAGGTCACGCATGAGAGAGGAGGGAATGAAAAGGGCCACTCCTCTGATTTATGGCCTGACGTAGCTATAGGATACCTCCAGCTCAGGGATGGTTTTTGTTACGGAGGTTGGGGGGGGGGACGGCCACACCGAAGCACCTCCTGCCAGCGCCGGTTTAAGATTTCAGCCATTCAGAGGGAGAAGCCTGGCATTCAGCTGAAATGGTGAAACCGCTCAGACAACAAGCAGGTACAACAACAGTTACCCTTTTGTTTATGGCCGACTCTCTCAGGTTGCGCTCCCAGATGTAAACCAGCTGTTGTGTTTGGGAACAATTACATAACTGATGCGCCGGCTGCTGTTTCGAATCATTCCACCCGTTCCCTGGAATCGGTTACGAGGATTTTATTTTAGTCAACTGGTCCTGAGTCAATCTGCAAAGCCTGTGTCAAATCAGACCGCGGGGCTGAGATTCTGGTTCGACACCGAAGCTGCTTCTCGAACTACTTACTGTCATTTTTCAAAGTTCAAACAAGCACGCAAAACACATGTAGCCTCGCCCTTGCTCACAGTGCATCTGGATGACGTGCTAACGAGCTAACTCGAGGATGACAGCGTTAGCAACGGCCTTTACCTCTATTGACGTCGTTTTATTTATGGTTAAATCCAAAATGCCTCCACACAGAACTTCTCACATGGCGTATTAATTATCTGTTCAGCCTCGCTAGTTCTCCATTTTATTTTCGAAAAGAGAACGACAGTAACAATATATCATACAAATCAGCAGCAGGTCAGACGGTGCATATTAGGTCCACTTCCCTGTTTGGTTCAAGGCTTGTTTCTCTTCCACACAATGAATTTTGAACGCTATCTAGGCATGTTGAGACGGACTCCTTACTGAACACTAGCAGAGAATCAGTGTGTACAGTCGTGTGGAACTGGGACACTTGTGTATCCACCAGTATCTTCGGTCAAAGCCCACCGCTGCTTCTACAAAGTCCCACATGCTTGTGACTTTTTTCGACGTATCTGGCACATCGCCGATGGAAGTGTGTCTGGCTAACAGCTGCTAATTGGCCGACATGTGTTTTCCTCGTCCCGATCACACAAACCCGTGCGCCGCCTCTGTGTGTGCTGCGCCTCTCCGTCCCTGAGTCATGAGCCGAGCTTCTCTCAAGCGTAGACATCCGCAGTCTGCCGAGGCTGCTGGCGCAGAAGAACTAGGCCAGATTTGACACACTTCACAACCCATGCTAACCCTGACACACATTATTGTTCCTCAGAAACAGAGAGGGGGAAAAAGAAAAAAGAAAATCTCTGCTACAAATGTGTCACAGTTTGAGGCCCACTTGGACATGAAATGTTTTTATTTTAGTATTCGAGCTCGAGTTGTTATCAGCAGCTGGACTGGAGGTTTATCACCCTAAAAGAAGCTCATGTTCTGCCCGCCTGTGCGATGTGACGCTGAACAAATCTCGCCGCGACAGTTGCCAGAAGCGCTGGAGACCGCAGTGAGTTTAAAACTCCGGGCAAACAGGGAATTCAGGTCTTCATTTGGTGCCCCAGAAATAAGTCTTGTTATGCTTCTTGTGGCAGCGCGAGCCTTCGAGCAAAGACTCTTTAAATGAACAAAGAAAAAACCCTCAGCTGCTTGTGTGAATTACGAAGCGTTTGATTTTTGTACATTTGTGGGTTGTTAAAGTGCTAAGAATAGTTTTTGTGGAGTTACAAGAGATGCTGATTTCAGTTAAAGCTCCAAACGAGTTTGTCAAGTCATAATTGGGTCAGAAATTCGCCGGACAGGGTTTGTGCTGGTGGGCAGAAGCATCGAGCAGGGAGGTCTTCGGACCCCCTGGTGTGGTTTTTAATGTGAGTGCAGAACCACATCAGCAGCATCAAAGCTCGCAGAGATGAATCCCTGCTGGTTTATCATCCACTTTTTGAAGTACCAGGCTTTTTTTTTCTCTCTCTCGCAAGCACACTACAGTCTTAAACAGGTACAGCAGAAACACCAGAACCTGAACCCCGTCATTCCTGTAATAATACGATTTGAATTGTGCCAGCTGTTGTCTGTTGTTTGTTTCCAGGCAAACTGGGGAAGAAAGGCCAAACCCAAAACATGACCATATGTTTAAACCTTGTCCTATGAACCCAAAACAGGATGTCACAGCAGGCCCCTCCGGTCAGAGTAACTGACATGGACACGGGCGCACAGGAGGGCTATTGTTTCGTCCCGCTTCGGGAAAGACGGAGTGAAGGAAAGGGAAGCGTGGGACGGGACAAACTGGATGTGTGCATGTGTTTCCCTGTCAGAGACTTAAAGACTTCTTAGGCTATCTAAAGAAACAGCCAGCTTGCAAAATTTTGCTCAGTGTCTGCATAACGGAGCCGGAATGCGTCAGACGTTTGTATCCTTAAACGCCCCTCAAAACCCTCTTGGGCTGCTTTTAAAGGGAAAGTTCATCGTTATTATTAAAATAGAAATCACGCATTTTTTCCCTATGTTTGTGAATTTGAAGTCTCTCCTCAAGCTGAAGAGCCGATGAGGTCATCCTCAGACAAAACCCCGGAGCTGCTCCGCAGACAGTGAATAATGGAGCAAGTTGAAGCCGGACGGCAGACACGCTGCATTTTATTGGGATGTGGAGACATTTAGTAATCCACATCGTAACCCTTGAACAAAGCTCGTTTGTATATCTCAAGGGAACAGTTTTAGTCGGCTCAGTCGCTTTTCTCTCCGACAGATGAGAGGGCTGATACCACTCTCACATTTGCATGGTCAATATGTCCTGTAGCTGAGGCCCATTTAGCAGTTAGCTTTAGCTTAAAGCACCGGAAAAAGGGTGACGAGCAGTTTGACGGAGAGTTAGCCGATGTGCCCGTAAGCTTTGGCCGGTTTCTGCTGGTTTTCAGGCAACAAACCCAGAGTTGTCACTTTAACTCTTCAGTTTTTGTTCAGATTAAACAAACCAGATGCATATAAACTGTTGATTAATTAACTTTAGAGTTACCGGTAGGCTAAGTGGGTATTGTTACATTCAGACAGAGCGAGGATAGTTTTCCTACTCCCAGTCTTTGTGCTATGCTAAGCTGACCAGCTCCTGGCTGTAGAGGCACGAGAGTGATATTGATCTCGTCTGTTAACTCTCAGCTAGAGAGCCTGTGGGGCTGTGGCTCAGGAGGTCGCTGGTTCCATTCCCCTGGTCTGCATGTCGAAGTGTCCTTGGGCAAGATGCTGAACCCCAAACTGCTCCTGATGTGCTGGACGGCACCTCGCATGGCAGCCACCGCCATCAGTGTATGAATTACTGTAAGTCGTTTTGGACAAAAGCGTCTGATAAATGTAAATGTAAATGTCTTAAAGTAGCCAAGTTTAGTTGCCAAATTAATTTGTGATGATGATATTGTTGCAATATATTGATTATTTTTATTTATTTCAAGCCAAAAACAGCTTGTATTCATTGAGTTTTACTTCATTTTGAAGAATGTTGAACTTTTCTTTAAACAAAAATTCCACTTCAGTGACCAATTTAGTGACATTTCAAGAAGTGTCACCTGATAATTATTGAATCAGTTTAAAGATTTCAATACATCCTGAGCTGCTGCACGCGGAAACAAAAGCTGACTCAGGTCTCACAAGGACAGAAGAGACGACGGGTGTCAGGAGAGCGTCTGCGCACAGAGGCCTCCTTGTCTATGAACACAACCTGTTGCAGCTCACTCAAGAGCATAGTATGTAGGGAATGCTAAAAGGATTAGCGCATAGCCACTTGAGATAATGTGAAAAATGAGACGTGAGGTGGTGGAGGGAGGCAACAAGGAGTCAAGGACGAGACGGCGTCACAACACAGACTCGGTCGACCGTTAACGGCTAAGACGATTAGAGAATGACTAAATCACAGCTGGATTTTCATCATTTTATGTGTCATCATTTATCCACAAAACCTTTTTTTAAAGACAACAAATAAATGAGCCTCACACCAACATTTCTTTCTTTGTGTTTATTTGCTGTGTACATCATACACAAACGTCTTTGGAATAAAAACTAAATCTCTCATATATATATATATATACCAAATAAAAAAAGAGATTCAGAGTTTTATGGAGCCACTTTGTAAACATGCAACCAAACAGGTTTTTTTTAACAAGGGAAATGTAGAAAAACCAAAACAAAGTCCAGTTGAGGGAGTTTTCGGGAGCGTGTGCCATGCTGACGATAATCACAGAAAAACAAAACGTATCAAAGCTGCAAGTAATTGTGTTAATTCATCACATGTACAGATATATCGTGCCCTCGTGTTCAGTTCTACCTCCCGGCCTGACCTCTTGCATACCTCGGCAGACCCCCCAGTTCATATTTCAGTGGCATCATCCGGGCCAAAGCGATGGAAATGACCTTTCATGGAGATAAAGCGAGAATCACTGAAGGATGGATGAGGTGAGGTAGGATCTCCGCTTATCAGAGGACGGAGGGGCGGCGTCGGCCTCCCCTGCTTGTTTTGATGGGGCTGACTGAGCCAGCTGGGGAGGTTAAACGTCCGCAGACTGCCAGATGGTGAAAGTGACGTCCTAAAACATTTCGCAGCAAGGCTTTGACACACTGAGCTCCTTTTGCTTTTGGAGGTGAATGAATTATTTTATGAAATCTTCTTCATTTTTGGAAACTCAGGAATCTTCCCCTGTTTTATCGTCTCTGCAGATTTCACAGATGTGAGCGCTGAACGTTAGCAGTGGTAATCAATACCTGTGTCACACGTTATTATTGGTCAGTGTATAGTGTGTGAGAATTGACCCTCTTTTAGAGATGAGACAATGAGATGAAAATGAAAATTACTGGTCGGGCACGGCTCTGCTCGTCTTCCTCGATGCAGGTGCTCCTCTGAATCTAGCTCAGTGTTTAATGTTATATGAGATGAATCTCCGTTACGAGTAAAAAGCTATATCTCTATCGTTCATTTCCTCTCTCTCTCTCTCTATCCAGTTCAGTGCATTAACAACCCCACGGGGGTGCCTCGCATGTTTGTTCCAACGCCTGCGTTAAAGGAGTAGAAAAAAAAAGAAAAAAAGCAACACACAAACTAAACTGGGACAGATCCGAATGAGGTACTCACGGTTCACTTCACACTCGCACAACAGTTTTTCCAGTTTAGAAAAAAAACATAGCTTAGTGGTTTTCCATTTTAATTTAATCATTAAGTGAGAGTGTCGGTGTCAAGGACACTGAACTGTGTCCGCTGTGCCCTGACTAAACATACACTTATGTGCCTTGTGATGGGCTCACAGGGGCTGATCTCAGCTCAGTTCTGAATCCGGCTCGACTGAAACAAAAGCTACAAATGGAGAGGACACCGATGTTCACTCCACACACAGCCACGCACACAAACACACACACACACACACAGATAACAAAACATTTTGCTTGGAGAAATGGTTCCATTTGCCAGTAAGGTCTGTCTATACCCACACAATACTTCCATAGGATCTATAAATACAACATATCAGTTTGACAGGAGATAACTAATGGCAGTTACTGTCCGCTCATATAAAGAAACAGTTTCTTTGGAGTTGAAGCCAAGGGACCAAAGGTAATCATGTGCCATGAAACGCTAACCCTACGTGCAGACATCTGCGGCTGAAATGAACCCTAAGTTGATCTCATTCAGCAGCCATGTCTACCAAAGCTTAGGTGCTTTGTCTATGATGCATCAAAGCAATGCTGCTAGCTAATTCTGGCCAATACTGAATGCAGTTTTTGAAATTCAAGCACAATCCAGAGACGATTCAATGCTTTATCTTTGGGTTTATGGTGCGTTTCAGCAGCAAATATCTGCACAATGGGAAACCAGGTGATTCCACTGATTAGTTTCTTATCTCTGGGGACGGATGTACGGATCCCCTGATTAAATGTCTCATCAGAAACCTTCAGACTCTCTGCTGTCCATGGCAAATGGTTCCCTGTCCCTTTACTAAACAGTAGACTCTTTGGGTCCCTCTCGAGCAGCGTTCTTACACCCGTAAAGCCACTTGATGACGCGAGCGTTCCTCTCAATGATCGACACGCCGGTGGGAAGCTGCTCGGTCAGCTCCTCCTGAAACAGCCCGTCCCCCGAGTGCCGGGAGAACTCGCTGGGCTCTGAGCCGCCGCAGCCGTCCCCGCCCACACTGCGGAGGGCCAATGAGAGTGTGTCTATGGAGCTGGCGCCGGAGAGGAAGTTCTCCCGACCCAGGCGCTCTATCATGTCCCCGTCCAGCCCGCAGAAGTCAAAGAAATGCTCCTGCTCTGATAACGCCACTGAGCAGCGCAGACGCAAGTCCGACTTGGAGCGCTGCAACTCACCAAACTTCCGTCTGGGTACAGGCGGGGGTGACGCCCGCTTCCATGGGTCGTTCTCATCATCGTGATTACTTGAGTGGTTGCCGTTGGTGATACCATTAACTCCATCGCTGGTACCATTTGTAAATCCATTCTTAGTCCGTTCAAGCGTTGGGCTCAACCCAGGGCTGGGGATCGACCCCAGGCTGCGTTCTTGGTCTGTTTTACTAGACCTCCTGCTCCCTGGCCCACCATCCGGAGCGTCTTTGTCATTGGTCCAAGACATGCGGGAGTCGCCATCCCGTGACGGCGCCTTCTCTTCACCGATCACCATCTTCTGGATTCTGCCTTCGCCTCCGCCACTCTTCTCCCTCATAGAGCCCTGGAAGAGGCGGCGGACAAAGCTGTAGCCCTTCACCTCCATGTTGCCGTTCTCTCCCAGTGCTGCAACACTGGGGCTCTTGCACTCTTTCTTCTGCCTGTAAATGAGGAGGGAGTCCGGCCGGAGCATGCGCTTGCCTGTGCTTCTTCTGAGCACAGGTGCACTGTGTGGCGCTACCAAGCTGAGGTTCCCAGGAGTCTTGGGGATGGGAGGCATCGCATTCTTCACATTGCTCCTGTTGTGCGCCTCGACGTCAACGGAAGTCCGTCTGTTCTCCTTCCTGGAGTCGTCGTTTTCATTTTCATCTCTCGAGGTGAAGGAGCCGGAGAGCGTAGAGAAGGGAGTGTTGGATGAACGTCGCGGAGGAAGATGAGGCGTCAGACTACCGGGGACAGAGAAGGCTCGCCGGGGCTGTGGAGGTGGGGTGGCGCAGGGGACCAGCACAGGCTCCTGTTTGGTGTTGATCACCTGCTGGCTCTTTACATATTTGGCTTTGTCGGCCTCAAGCCTCTCCACAGCACTTATTGAGCGGCCTTGGCCTCCGCCATCTATCTGCCTGCGCAGGTAGTCTGGACCCTTGTTGAGGAGCCTCAGGGGAGAGGGCGATCCAATTGGCGTTAGGGGCTTCATGTTGATTCACTGAGCTGGGAACGACATCAAAACTGCAGCCCCCAAATCAGCTTCTGGTGTCCCCCAGAGAGCAGTTCTTGGCCCTGTGAAGATTTCAAACCAAGTGAAAGTTTCAAAGTGTTCTGAGCATTCCTGTTCTCACAGCTCTTGAATCCTTTCTTGACGGGTAATAGATAGGTAGCAATTCAGGAGACCACAGAGTCCAAGTTTGTTGTAAGGTCTTCTATAGATAGCTTACAGTCTCTTTGTTGGGCGATGCTGGAGCCCAGACAAATTGATATCTCTATCCAGTATTTACACAGGCATTTGGATAGGCAGGCAGGGCACAGGGAAGTCCTTTTTTTGTCAGCCAAGAGCACTCCCAAATGAGACGCTCCCTGCCCACAGCGCAGCAGAAATAGCAGGCGGGGTGCACTTTGAAAGGGTTACTTCTTTCCTCCCCCACTTTTTCTTCTCTCTTTCCGTCTCCCAACAACACCCTTCACTGTTGATCTTTTCAGCGACGACTGCCGGGAAAAATGAGATATAATGGCCTCAAATATTTGCTTTGTGCAGGCTGTCTGGGGGACGCCGGGTCAAGACTCTTATTGTTTGGCGCCCCGTCGTGGTTGAGGCGACCTGAGGGTGGCCGGCACCGAGGCACTTGGTCCGTTGATGGACAGATGGGGCAGATGCAGATCTTGTCCTTGTCCTCACCTCACCTGCAAACATAGAGAGAGAGAGAAGAGAGTGGTTTTTAGTTGGATGCGTTAGCAACAGAGCCCAGATGGCAAGAGAAGGACTGCGGTCCCTAAAGCTCAGCTCGGATTGTGCTTATTTAAAGCTGGAGGGAGTTGCATGTCTGCAGCAGGCGGCAGTGCACAGCTGACACACGTACTGTAAGCATTTATTTACCCTCCACCTTACATATTAAATACAATACTATACAATACAAGTACAGGTAAGGGGTTCAACTACAAGCCACGTTAACATGGTGCGGGTGAATCAGTCAAACACAGAAGAAGAACAAATCACTTTTCAACACAGTTTCATAAACACAGATATCACATGTATCATTAAGCACATGTAGGTCGTGTTTCCTGCGCAGGCAGTTCTTTATCTTTTTCCACTGATTTGCGTCTGTCCTCCATCACTCGGCTTAAGTTTATTTTTAAAATGTTAGATCTCTGTTATCCAAACAGTGTTACAGCTTCCTGTGAGTCTCGATGATAAATTAATGGCTGCAGTGTCTGTTGTCCAGGTGGACGATGACGTGTCTGCGTCCGTCTGTTTTCTACGATGGCCGACAAGGACAGATGCGTTGCAGCTTCAGAAAACACAAGCAAACAAGAGAACATCTTCAACAGATTAACAACACTGGATGAAACACGCCAGAAATAAATACACGAATGAGTTGCAACGGCCCAAAATAGTACTTTTTTTCTTAGTTCCTGGACTGTGCTCTCTACAGCATAACCCTTTCTGTTCAGGAGGTTCAGTACAGAATCCACTTTTCATTGATTTTTTCGTATTTGCTTAGAAGGTAAATGGCTGCAAATTCAACATCCTGTAAGACCGATGCCTGAGAAAACCTGGCAAGCAGAAGAAGAGGACAATCATTTTTAAATTGAATGTTGTTTATTCTTTTATTTTTCTATAATCCAGCAGAAAATGTTCACTTTTTGAGAGATCTGTGTCGCTTCATCTCCACAGAAAACTACGCCAGAGGTCGTAAACGCCCTAAAGAGCTGCTTACTTCAACCATTGCACTTCTGAGGTAATGACCTCTTTCATAGTCACAGTTAAACAGCTTGTTCTTCAAATTAACAAGCCTCTATAACAGTTAAATGACACTTTAAACCAAACTAAAGCCATGACTCTGTGAAATGGTGCCACGTTTGTCTTTATGGTGTGTTTTTTTTTCCCCATATCTTTTAAATGCTGTGTGAGGATTTGAGAGGGGGGGTGGAGGCTGCACGCGTCTATAATGGGCTAGGCTCAACCCGAGGGCTATTGATAGCATGAAAACATCCCTGCACACTTATCATGTGTCTATGTACGTTTCACATGTGTGTATGTGCATGCGGTCATGGGTGTATTTTTGTATCTGCTCCAGTTTTTGCGCCTGAGCTTATAAGCATGTGTGTGTCAGCACGAGGCAATGAGAGGTTTCCCCTGTCAATGAAAGAGGGCTGTATGCACAGGAGAGCCCGTCTCTTATTCTGCCCCGTCTTCAAGTCCACGAGAAGAAGTTTGGGAAGACAGACAACACATCTTGAGGCACAGGTGGAGCTTGTTATTCCTTCACCTCCCTTCAGAGTGTCCTGCGAGTCCATCTGGAGAGATAAATGCTCTTTGTGCTGTGCTCGACAGCAGGAGGGTGTTATATTGTTGTGCTTATTGTTCCCACAGGTCCGCCTCGAGTGTTATCAGATGCTATTTTAACTTTTCCGTCACACGAGGTGAAACAATGAACAACCTCCACGGGCAGGAAAAAGGATCCGCGTGTCGAGATGAACCACGTGACACCGCCGATGGTCGCAAACGCATGCAAACACTTCATCTCAGGTTTTATTTATAAAGCATTTCCGATTTGGACGATGGCATCATCAATAACAGTGCGACAGAATGACATGCAACAGAGGTCGTGAGCCGTGTTCAAGCCTGAGACAACGTGACTGCACTTTAGACCAGCAACACTCCAGTCAAAGCTACTTGATAAAAGCAAAACGAAAAGGAAAAGCTGTTCTTCACATCTGATTTTCTAAAACGATGGATGTTCTGCCATAAGAAACAGTTTCACCACATTTTATTAAGTTTGGGAAACAAAGACCACACATTGAAAACACCAAAACCATCCCCTTCCTGTTTTTACATCTGTTCTATCTCTTTTGTTTGAATACAGGAACCACTGAGGGCTCCTGGTGCCCTACTGTCTTCCCTCCATCATCGTCCTCCTCCATCCACCCTTCCGTGACCCTGATTTCTCCCCTCATCCCTTCACCCGTCTTTCCCTTATCCCTTTATCTCTTCACCCTCATTCCTTCATCCCTCAGACTTCATCCCCCCGTTCTTTCATCGGTCGCCCCCACTACCGCCTCCCTTTACCCCTCATTCCTCCCTCAGTCCATCCCAACGCCTACACCATCTTGAATCTCCTCTATGAAATAATCTCCATATCTTCACTGCCGTGGTCTTTGTTAGCGCTCTCATTAATGCAGTTTTCTTTCTTTCTTCCTTTACTTCTTTTAAGAAAATGTGGTTAAGACCCGTTAACAAGTTAAACTAGAATTGCACTCAGTTGAGCGCATACCACCGCCAATGTGCCACCTTTAATTCAATCAAGCCTAATCCAGTACCAGAGGAAACACATTTAAATCCACTAAATCTGGATTTGTAGGTGTTAAAGGTGCAACATGTAGTTTTGGGGAATACAGTGAAAGATCTTCATTGACAAATAATTTATGCCTAAACAAACTAAATAAACAAACTCTTTTCATTTTCATGACTGAATAAACAAACTGACCTTAAAGGACAACACAGTGTCATGCTGTTTTACTGTGTTTATATGTGGCGGACCCTGCCACCTTTCTAGCTTCAAACAGTGTTCTGGGGACCTTAATTTCCTCTGAGAACCGCTTGTTTATTCAGTTACGGAAAAGATAAGTATTTCTGAGTTTTGTAATATTACCTCAGTAATACTTTAAATATAAAAATTCTGAGTGTTAATTTCTTCTCCAAAACTACGTAATGCCGTTCACGTATATCTGCACCTCGTTCAGTCTCGTACCTCCTCACAGAGAAGCTCTAGTCTGTCAAATGGCCTGCCCCTATAAATTCACTGAGGAAGGGGGGGTTAACAACCCGCTTGTTGTTTTTTCCAGATGTCGGGCTGTCAGTCCCGGAAAGTCAGCCATTGTTTAGGTAGAGTTCCGGGAAAATGTCTCTCAACAGGTGTGGAAGGGGAGGAAAGGGTTTGGATTGGGCATGAAATGAGAAAAATGAGGAGGAAGTGAGGGAAAAGGGGTTACGGTGTGAGGGTATTTTTATTGGGACACCTTTGTTCCGGATCAATCTGTTCCACATATGAGCCCATTGAGGCTTCAAAGGGGATTATCGCCACAGGAGCCCAAACAAAGTCATTAATCCTGATCCTGGGGTAAAGTATGCAAAATCATACGGAGGATAAAGAGGCAATAACTATGGATACGGCAACTGTTAATCCCCACTGATCCGACCTGAAATCCAGAAGAATACGGGGAGCATCCACATACGTTTACCTCTGATGTTATGTCTGCTCTTCACGACAGCGCACGTTCATCGAATCCGACATTGAAAGCTTGAAGGAAACCGGCCACTTTCAGAGGTCATCGCTCGCTCCGAGAGTTATCTCAGACATCGGATGACTACGACTGAGTCACGATGCTAACTGACAGCATTACGGGACACGGTGGCTAAAAATAGACGGTAAGAAGCATGTTAAGAATTCTCCAAACATGAATTATGGAAACACTAAAATAGAGGAAGCGGGATACATAAGGGGGAGGAAATCTGCATGATGAAAAAGACACGCAGACTTGAACCGGTGACTCAACTGGGATTTTTGCCTGGGAACAATGGCCACCTTTAGGTCCACTGGCCATAATGAGCCTAATTAGTACCCTGCACCTCCTCCTGTGATCTCCAGGTTTGTGAAGAAACCGTGAGATGAGTCTTTCTCCCGCTGCACGACCTCCTTCGTCGCTCACTGTAGTGTAGGTTGTCATTAACCTCTAAAACCCTTCCCCTCCTTTCTCATCTCAACCCGACCCCACGGCTTCCTAATGCTACCCGACCGTGTGTCTTTAATTCCCCTGCACTCTCCCGCCCTCCTTCCCACTCGTCATCCCTCCACATCTCTTGTATATGCCACAGGGCCTCCCTACCCTCTCATTTCCCTCCCTACTCTCCCTTCCTGTTCACTCCGTGCACCTCTCCGAGTCTCTCCTGCTCTATTTTACTGTGCTCTCCGTGTCCGAGAGCCGGTTGCGTTCGTGTATTTCTGCTGTTATTTACGTCGTAACCCGTATTGTGATACGGAGCAGCGGGTCAGGTTCCCTCGAGGGATTTCAAGATTTATCTGAGGGGTCACAATAAGTAGTTTTTTCCTGACTTTTCCCAAATCTTTGCTTATTCCTACAGAAGCAGTGACCTCCTCTTGACTCTATTCAAATGAAACAACCCGAGAAGGAAAAAAAATCTCTCTTTGTTTAACACGGTCACAGTTCAGAGACTTAAGCAGCTCGTGATAAGGGGTTGGGAGAAGGCATTCTTTGCCTATAAGGGTCACAAACCAAAAGTGTGGGAACCATTAGTCTACAATCTAACTAATCCTCTGTCACACACAAAAAATGTCTATCTTAAAGTCTAGTCTCTCTCCTGTTTTCCCCCTGTAGCTGTGAGTTCAGCACATACACACATGCAACAGTGTTACGGCTCATTTATGCTCTCGTTCCATCAAGCGTCCATCACGTTAGCACGGATGTTAAGCAAAGCGACCACGAGAGAGCATCCAGTCTGCTCCTGGTCGTTCTGAAGTAACTGTCTGTGTGCCGGGGCAGCAACACCACACAGATGTTTAAAACTTCGTCTTCTCCTGAGGTTGTGTCTCACTTGAACTATAGGCTACGCTGCGACACTGACCCTACAACTGTGGTTGGTTCGTGTCCGTAAGATTTCGGAAATGCCGACAGAAGCCTCCGTCTGTATTCCTATGCTTTGAGCATAAATGAGCCTTTAAGCGTTCAGTACGATTCAAAGCACTCACAGAGGGGGCAATAAGTTTGCCATCGTAGAGAGCAAGACACATGTAGTTGTTCAAGGGATAACGGAGCTTACTTTAAAAAAATCCCTGCTCAACTGCATCCATGTTGTTGCACTTGTTTTAACGACGACCAGTGTTGGAAGTAGTTGTGTGCAGAATAGAAAAACTATACAGAGAATCTAGGTGCTGTATCGTCGGCAGCTGGACTCGTTTCAGTTTCTTGAAGACGTTTCACTTCTCGTCCGAGAGGCTTCCTCAGTTCTAACTAACTGGAGGGAAGTTGCCAGGCTTTCAAACAGAGAAGTTAACCAGTGCCGAACTTGATCAGGCTCAGAAATCAAGCACTTAATTTAAAGTATATTAGTCCCTTTGTATCTTAAAATGTATAACAGGGCTCTATGTGAGCTTTGTGATAGGAAGTGTGCATGGACAGCTCCAGCTTTTGTACGTAACAGTTGATAGACTGTACAGCATCACCGACAGGATAGTTACCGTTGTTTCAGCTTGTATGAACACACAAAGAAACCAGTGAGACCTGCAGACATCGTCACAAACATCCTGTTCTAAAGTGATCTCTGGGACGTGCATTGCAAAAGATATCGCCAAAACCCCCGAACATGAACAAACTCCTGGACTACAAATTGTGCACGTGTGACCCCTCTTACGCCTTCAGTCTCCCTGTTCTTTAATAAAACTCCTCTGTCTGTCTGTCTGTCTGCTCCTCTCCCTTCCTTTCCTGCCTCCCTCGTGTCCTCTCTGTGAAGCGGATGGCCCGGCCTGCAGGGGAGGCTTAACCAAGCGCCCCCATGCAGCTAAAGAGGAACCAGATGTTTTGTGTCATGCTACATCAAGATGCCCGGACAGCCCTGACAGAGACCTGTCACGGGGAGGGGGACCGTGTACTCCGGCTCTCACTTTAATCAACAGCGTTGTTTATCCCACATGCATTCGACCCGTCGAGAAGAAGGTCGTGTTTAGGGTTTTGTTATCGATGATCCTGTCACGTACGCACATTCGACCGCGCGGTTCTGCTTATTTTTCCTGATGTGAAAGCGGTGGTGCCCCCAGAAAGAAGCCAAACACCCAACAATCCAGGAAGTGTTTGTTTGCTTCAGAAGAATAAAGTCGTCCGAGCTCGCCGGGCGTACCCGAAGGGAAAACCCAGCTGGCCCGGGATCAGAAGGTTAAAGGAAGTTCCAAAGTGAATTATGTGATCCAGCGAGGTAAACACAAGATAAGAGGTTAATAAATTCACAAGGACCACCTTTGAAGCTCTTGGGAAATGAATTCAGCACGCTTACCTGTCAAATTAATCTCTGGACGGATGAGAGGCATCTGCTGCTGACGAGGAACCAACTGGCCATCTCGACCGTCCTTCCCCTCTTTCATTTATCGCTTTCTTTACACCAACACCTGGCACTGCTCTCAGGGACGACACAGGCTAACAATCGTCACTAATGGACTGAAATGTCCCGAGCGTTCAAACGTTAACCAGAGCTCATTCAAGGATGCTTTCATGTCATGACGCAGCATCTGTGCGCATCGATTCTCCGCGGTGTGAATAAAGCGTCTGCATGGTCGCTAATGAGCCGCGATTCATGACTTTGTCTGGTTCGGTCATTAACCGACGCTACAGAGACGGACCTGAAGACGTCTGTTACGGGCCAGTGCAAAGAAAAGGAGGCGTCGTCTTCTTTTATGCGAACAAAGAGACACACCGGCCTTTCTTTGCATTATTAATGGGCCACAACAAAGGTCCTCCTCCAGGTCTACGGATACATCTTGACCTGGTTGTGCTGCCTCATTAGTCAGGGAGGGGAGAAGACAAACACGGTGACAATACAATGTAAGAGATGGAGCCACAGGACACATAGGCTACTGTCCCCCTCAAAGACAAAGCCTGGTAGCCAATTGTAAATCCTATCACCATTGTGAGGCCTTGAGCGCCATTAGCCGCTTGATCTACGGTTAGAGGCTACCTTTGGGCTTTCTCCACATTCATGTGGAGCAGCAGCCAGCCACCTGGGACGACTTAAGGGACCCGCGACCTGAATAGACCTCCACCCAAACCATAAAATGGACAAGATGGGCTCTTAAATCACTGCTGCAGCTCTTTTGTCATTCAAAGCAAGACCACGTAGAGACAGATGAGCTGTGGTGCCACAACCCGAAGACGCCGGGCCTGTGCAGACCTTGAGATGACAGTGATAAGATATGTGCCTCTCAGGAACATGGCGGGTGTGTGTGCAAGCTGGCTACTTGACAATATTACAGTTAATTAGACAGTAAATCAAGCAGGCTGAGTCAGGCAGAGTGGCTTGGCTAATAACGATCAGCTAATAAGCATATTGGCCTTTTAGCTGGTTTCTAAAATTAGCCAAAACGTTTTTGGGCTAGCTGTTGCAACTCAGGTAAAAAAGTGAAAATAAACAAGTCTACAAAAACACATTCTGCTCACAATAATCCCCCTCCCCACCCCCCCTTTTTTTACACAATAGCCAGTTAGCTTGTAAATCAGCTAACTAGCTACTAAGGTTATAGTATAGCCGAAACATTTTATGCTAACTGTTTAAACTGTTTGTTTTTACTAAAAAGAGAAAATATAAATAAGCCCACAAAAGGCAGAAAACACATTCTGCTCACAATAATCAAAAACCTTTTAAAATAATAAAAGATAATATCGTGTAAATCAGTTAACCAGCTACTTAGGTTGTTAGCCTATTAGCTGATTTGAAAAACTAGCCAAATCTTTTTTGGATAGCTACTGAAACAAAGTTTTTTGTAAAAAGTAAAAATATAAATAAGTCCACAAAAGGTAGACAGTGTATTCTGCTCACAATAATCATACAATGAACTGTTTAGAAGGCTACAGCTAATTAGTTTGTAACACAGCTAACTAGCTACTAAGGTTATTAAACTAAATGGAGATTTGGGGATTATATTAATCTTATATTCAGCCCTTTAAAATACAACTAATTAAATCAGCGAACAAGCTTATAATTAACCAACTGGCTTGTGAGATGGACAATAAACAGTTAAAAAGCTACCTGGCTCTTGTGCTCATGTTAATTGTAAGTGTATTTATGATCAGTCATCATGTGAGCATCAATTAACTTATGAAGGGTATCATCTTTTATATTATACACTACATCATAAATCAATTTCTCAACGATTACCAGCTTAATCGATCGGAAATACAATTGCTAGTTGGCTTTATGCCACTAAATTGAGATAATAATTATCGGTTGAGATTTCAGTGACTGCCTCAACACGTGATGTAGTCACCCGATAGATAACAGCCATTATACTGTAAGTCGGACCTTTATCACACTGCACACCCATGCAGAGCTAACGCTGATAACGTCTGCCGAGATAACGTGTTCACATTTAATCCTGCTTTTATCAACAGACTGGGAAAAGTTCCTTCTCCTCAGCCAAGGCTCCAGGAAGGAGTGCTGTCGATAATTAAACAGCTCTGACCTATAAAGTTTTATGAGTCACTGTTTACTTTTTCACCTGCGTCTTTACTCAAGCATTTCCTATGAAAGTCCGCCGCTAAAACTGCCAGAACCTTCCCAGGATCTGACTCCAAACACGTGGCTTAGATTCAGTTTTAGATAACGAGGGGTAATAATTTTAATGGAAAATCTCATCTTGGATCAAAGTTTGGAACAAGTGACGTTAGAGTCCCTCAGGTGATGTCTGACACCAGGTGCAGTGTGCCAGAAAAACCTAATAATCCAAACTGTAACACAGAGACACCTGAACGAGCCTCCCGGTGCAGGAATGTCGAACCCAGCGGTGATACACGCTGTCGATGAGTGAAATACGGACGGGCGAACACATGCACTTACAAGAAGATGACGTGTACCTGGATCCTCACATAAAAACTGTGTTATCAAATCCAAACACTATAATAATGCAGCAAAGGATCCATAAAGACGCTGGAGGTAGAAAACTTGTATGTGTGTAAACAAAAACTCATCTGTGAGTTTGCTGATTGGTTGATGAGTGATTTCTATGTTACTTTTGTAGAGAATTAGTTATTAATATAAATCATTCATGCTATCACAATGATACGGAGCAACGTGCCTTAATAGGGTCTAATCCTTTGGAGATCTCTCTGTACAACTGCTCTCATCCGTGGATATGGATCTAATAAACAATAAGAAATGTGTCCTAATGGCAGCTCAGGTGTCTCTTCTCTACCCGACACATATAAATGATGCAAGGTTTTGATTAAGTTTACTCAATCTACAGAAATTATAAATAAATTTAAGATAAAGTGCCAAAAAGTCAACGATTTTGAATTCTAAAATATGCACCTTTCTTATTTTTCTGGACTAGTTGGACTAAAATATGCAATTTGAAGATGTCAACTTGAGCTTGTTTTTCTGCTACTTTCTGACATTTTGTATGCCAGGAGGTTAATTAGTTAACCAAGACAAATAATCACCTCATTACCCATTGCAGCCCTACGTGGTTGAGTTCAGCGTGGCTTTTATTTCTTTCGTTTTACAGCTCTGTCATTGTGCAGTTCTGTACCAAAGCGCGTCACATGAGCTGCAGTTCCAAGAGTGGCCACTAGGACACGACAACCTGCAGCACTGTTCCTTGAGCATGACAGAAGACAATCCCAGTTTAACAATTACAGTTTTTCAGTTATATCAATGGATCGACTGGTAAAAAAAAATAATCTAAACTTTCTATGGTTGAGTGCAGCCAAAGTGTGCACTGTGTCATGTCATGTAGGAGAGTAACAGTGTGTGTGTGTGTGTGTGTGTGTGTGTGTGTGTGTGTGTGTGTGTGTGTGTGTGTGTGTGTGTGTGTGTGTGTGTGTGCAGGAGAGAGTGGAGTTATATACAGAGCACTCTGATCTGGGCTACATCAAGTAGACATCCCAGCTCTGGACGGCATTGTTTAGTAAATTATGACCACCGCTGCTGCTCCCTCCACATGCCAGCCTGGCTTATGTGACCAGCAGCACAAACCACAGTGACCTACTGTGTGTGTGTGTGTGTGTGTGTGTAGCACAGACCAGGACTGGGAACGCGCATTGCAACTCAGGGTAACACAGAACTCCCCCCCCCACACCCGAAAAAAAGCCTGTCCTCGGGCTGTTTCTACAGTTCGGTGCATAGGCAGAGATCTGGGCACATCCCTCGATCTCCCAGAGTCTTAAATTATGAAGGCCTGTTCCCACACTGTGAACCCTCATTAAGCGCTCAGCTGGTGAGAACGCTCTGAAAGACAGCACTGTCTGGCCAGCCGCCAGATGTTTTATTTCACCAAGTCGGCACATTTTTCACTCTGCCAGACATATGTCCGCTTCGACGCAGTGATAAAAGACGGGCGGGTGGACGGTGGCTGTTAGACTCGCACAGAGCAGCTCAAAATGTCAAAACACGCTCGTTGGCATTTAATCACACACCTGTACACAGCTGACTGAAACGTCCTAAAAGCCTTGGAGATGAAAAAGCCTCTCTGAGAGATGGAATATGTCGACGCTACTGCAAAGTTCTGTTTCAAGATTGAGAATGACGAATGAATGAATGAAAATCTGGACACTGCAGAAGAGATGTTGGTGATTCTTGGGAAGAAGAGGTCACAGGTGAGCCGAAAAAGGGATTCAGTGCAGAACTCCAAGAAGCTCCACTGTCTTTTTACACAGACACGTCACCAAAAGAACATTTTCTAGACTTGCTCTCGACACATGTTGCTGACGTTAGCAGTAAAAGGTTAACACCGACTCGTGAGGACTTGTGACGGGGCTGTTTGGGGTTGGCTGAGGCTTAAAGCCGCTCCAGCTGTGCTGTGTCCCCAAACACTGGGTCATCTGTGACTGTGGTGCCAAACCCCCCGTCCAACCCCTCCCCTACGGCGCTGCTGCATTCTCTCCAGCTCTTAAAATGTGCCTGCATTGATCATCTATCACAGATTAACCCTGTCTGACCAGGTTCATATAGAACAAACCCTGATGAAATAAAACGCTCCACTGGTATTTCTTATTCTTTTTTCATATACTGCTTGTTGGATAAGCAAATGAAGGATGCATCACCCACTCTTTTTTTAACTAGAGTATTAACTTGACAGCTAAAAATAGTCATTATTCTAAAATGTTTAATACGTTTTGAACCATCAATCCGACCTACATGCTTTAAAAACATGTCTCAGAAAAGGAAACCCACGTAGTTTCTTCCTCTGGGCCGATGGTTGTTTATGTTCAATAAATAATATCTTTATCAGAATAAAAACATCACTTTTACGTCAATGTCCTCGATTACATTGTAGACACAGGGAGATAATATTATAATAAATGGCTGTAACTTGCTTAAGAAAGAGTAGGATGTGAACAAGATTCATGTGGAAGTCTGAAACATCGAAGTAGATCTAAGAGAAAAATTGAGTTTCTGTCTGGGTTTTCAAAGAATTCTGGCAAATTCATCCACCCTCAGACGAAGCAAATGTTAAAATTGGGACTGAATCAAATGGTGTGAGGCCCTCGATGCTGCCGGCTAGAACAGGGCGTGAAATAAACAAAATAAATACAGGAGAGTGAAACGCCCCCGAGACTTGTTCTCAGTCTTTGAAGGTTAAGCCCCTAAAAGCCTTCTGTGTTTCTCTATAACATTAAATATGACTGACTAAATAACTAACTAACACCCAAAGTTTAAGCTCGGGGGAAAAAAGATTCTTAGTTATTATTTAAGAGTCCAACAATGAAAATCGGCTTTACCAGGACGGTGTAAACAACTTTCATCACACATGCTGATTGATACAGTTCAAACAATAAGGAAAAAGAAAGGATGAAAGCAGAAATGCACATTTCTAATTCAGAATGCAGCTTTTTCGGGGCCTTCGCTCCGACATTAATCTTTTGCAGCCCTCTCAGCACAAAAACAAACACGACTCTCCTCCCGAAAACCTTTTGATTACGAGAAAAAGAATCACCCAAAAAATCTCTCTCGCACAAAGACCCCTCGACTGAGCTCCTCTGTTCCTCCTCGCTGCCATCTACGCTTAGCCGTTAACCTCTGCTGAACCTGCCAGCTGTCTTCTCTCATTACCGACCGACCGACCTGCTTCCTCCGCAAACAGCACCCCGAGTGCCACGAGAAAAGAGACCCCTCTCCTCCTCCTCCACCTCCCTCGCTCCTGTCAGAATCAGAAAACATCTGGAAGAGCCCGAAGAGTTTGCGGTCCCCTCCCGTGTCGGAGGGAATGTCCAGGCCTGTGTCATCTTCCTCACGGTCGAGCGGACGCAGCGCGGCCCGGCTGAGTGTGATGGGATGTGGCAGAGCTACAGAGGCGCCCGGGTCCGACTGTGAACAATTACGGGGATGTGAGAGCAGCGGCGAGAAGGGCCGCTCTCACAGCTGTCAGCCACACACGGGGGACCGTCAGGAGATGGAGATGTGTCAGATCATGTTTCACGATTTCGCCGCTCATGATGAATAATGGATCGAGTTATGAGCCCGTGGAGATGAGAGCGATGTAAGAGCAGAAGCGGACTTCAGGCTCTCAAAATTAGATATAAAACATTTGATGGAAATCTTGAAAGTCATAATAAATCTTTAAGAGATAAGCCAATGAGTAAAGGTTTAACTCCAAAGAGCCACGTTCTCTTCTCATGAAACGATCGCTTCAATGAATACATGAGCTGATTCGCACAAAAAATGCCTGAAACTCATTCAGCTAGCGGTTAAAACTGTTAAAAAAGAAGAAGAAAAGAAAAGAAAATGGCCTATAAACAAGTCCACAGAATTAGACAAAGCACTTTTTGCTCACAGTAATCAAAAACCTCAACATGAAAGCTTAACATAACAGCTAATTAGCTTGTGAATCAGCTAACTAGCTAGGCTCCCTAAGGTTATTAGCCTTTAAGCTTGTTTGTATGACTAACAAAAACTATTTTAGCTAGCTGTTGTGGTTCACAGAAGGGACGAAGCACATTGTTCCCACAATTATCAAAAACCTTTAAAAAAGGTGTAGTCTAACTTGTAAATTAGCAAACAAGCCAGGCTACTAAGGTTGTTAGCCTTTTAGCTGGGTTGTAAAATTAGCCAAAATCCTTAAAAAGTTCAAAATGTAAATAGATCCACAGAAAGGAGAAGCACATTCTGCTCACAATGATCAAAAAGCTTTATACAGATAGCAGCTAATTAGCTTATAAATCAGCTAACTAGCAGGGCTACTAATGTGATGAGCCATTTAGGTTGTTTGCATAATTAGCCATAACTCTTTTGGCTAGCTGTCAAACCTGTTGACAAAGCACATTCTGCTCACAATAATCAAAGACCTTTTAGCTTGTAAATCAGCTAACTAGCTACTGATGGTAATTAGCCTGTTTGCTGATTTGTAGAGCTCTGCTTCATCATTTAAAAAATGTACATCACATCACGTCGGAGTTTGGTATCCTGTTACACAACATGAATCTATTTTTAAAAATCACCGGCCTTATCGGTAGCAAAAATCATTTTCAGCTGGCTGCTTTCCACCGAGCTGGGATCAAGAAACATTTCTCGGGGGTGCATCTTCATAAATCTTTAAGAGATAAGCCAACAAGTGAATGTTTCACTGCAAAGAGCTTCACTCTGAGCACATCAATCTTGAAAAATATGTCTTTTCGCATGAAATGATCACTTCAGTGAATATGATTACACACCCTGATGTTTACGAAGCAGAAGAGACACCAGCTCGCTACACAGATGGCAGGTTTTACTTCTCGTTTCAGCCAGTCATCCTTTGTAAGAGCTGGTATTACTCTATCACAGGGTGCCTGCCTCGATATGTTGTGCTGCTGCTCGCTGTAACTGAGAAGCTGTGACATTTCTCACATCTTCTTCCTCTTTTTCAAACTGCTCTTCCTGAAAACGGTCAGCGAGGAAGTTCCTGGGGACCGTCGGCGCAGTGGCCCAAAAAAAAAAAACAAGGCGACAAAGAGCAATAAAGCCAAATTATAAGCCTCACGGTTTGTGTGTGTGTGTGTGTGTGAGCGTTTGAAGTCTCACACTGTTGTGAACGTCAAAAAAAAGTCTAAAAACCAGCTGCTCCTCGGCAACACACACTCAAACACTTTTCCAACACACTGCCGGGGGGGAGATGATGTCATTAGCAGGGTACATTTTCCTCTCTAATTAGAAACTCGAGCTTCCCGCCATAACTTGGGGGCCTTCGCATCGAACCGCGCAACAAAAACGGGGATTAAACAGAACAAACGTTTGACATCACTCCCTAAAATGCGATTGTTTTTTTTTCTGCAGGAAAAGCAAAACCCAATGCCTCGAATGTGGCTGCGGCGCTGCTGAACTTTAAGTGATAAGAAACACATGAGCGGCCCATTGTGAGCTAAAACCATGAAAACGTCCTGCGGCTTCCGCCCCGTTCCCCGCAGTCAGCACTGATGTGGCTCAAACCGATCAGATTATACACTTGTAGAGCCTCAAAAAAACTGCGTTGACAAAGAAACAAGAAAGAGGAGGAAGAAAAAAACCCTGGTGTGCTATTACGTCCCGTCATACATTCAACTGGGTGACGACCTGTGCCGGATCAGGCAGAGGTCGGTGATCTGGCGGCCGCGGCCTCCGTTCAGACGGTGGCGAGCGCGTGAATGAGTAAGTTTTTCGCAAAAGTCGTAAAGTCAACATGATCCTGCAGGCTCTGCTGAAGTGTTGCACCATCAACGCCGCCGTCATCAATATCGCTGTCAGTGCTATGAGCCAAGCCGGGAAGGCAAAGACCTAAATTACATTTCATTTAGTCATGTTAATGATGTCAGGCCTCCTGTCAGCACCCCAGACGGAGGCTGCAGCGAGCAGCTCAGGCGCCCCGGGGCTCTCCGCTCTGTAACGGGGGGAGGAAGTGTTCTCGTCTGCTCCGTCGGGATCAGCATCAAACACAGTTGCAGCCGTATTACAGCTGGAAAAATTAGCGCACTGCTACATGAATCAGAGGAGAAAAGAAAGAAAAAAAAAAGAGGGGTGGTGTGTTTACGACTGCGCCACACTGTAATTTTGCAGGTAGGTATTCAGTCGGAGAGATGTTTGTATCCTGCGTTTAAACATGCGCAGTGTGACGGATTGATGTCGGTCGGTGGGTGTTTATGATCTGTGAGTCATCGTAGCTTTCGGGCAGGGACGTGAGCCAGGTCCGATTTGCGGGATTAGACTTTCAAAGCAAACAAACGTCGAAATCGAGGAAAGGCAGGGAGCAGCCGGAGTCTTCTTCACTAGTAATCCCTCTACGTCACGTATGACGTGTTTTCCTTTTAACAAGCACCTTGAAGGTGATGATGCACACACTGTGACGAAAGCAGTGAGTTTATCCTCCTGTTGTTCATCTTTTAAGCCGACATGAATGAGAACTCTTTGAAATGCTCCTGAAAGATGGAAAGTTGAGCGACTGAATAGCCTGTAATGCTCACATGCTAACGTTTAGCAGGACTATCATATGGCTGTTCACTCTCTATTACTTTAGCATGTTAGCAGTGTAACAATGGTTAATTTGCCTTAATGCTAACATGTTAATGTTTAGCAGTTTTACAATATGGCCTTTTCACTGTCTAATAGTTTAGCGTGTTAGCATTGTAACACTTGGTAATTTGCCTCAACACAATGCTAACATGTTAATGTTTAGCAGTTTTACAATATGGCTATTCACTATCTATTAATTTAGAGACTTAGCATTGTTACACTTGTTAATTTGGCTCAAACACAATATATCACATATTGTTGATCTTTTAAGACAACATGTACGGGACCTTAAAGTGCTCCTATAAAAGGACATTTGAGCTACTAACTAGCCTACGACACTCACATGCTAACATGCTTAGCAGTTATACCAGATGGCTTTTCACTATTAGTTTAGTGTGTTAGCATTGTAACACAACATATCCTGTATCTTTTAAAGGCACAATATGTAAGAATAATAGTTTAAAACATTAAAAAATAAGCTAAAATTCAGAATATCATATCATATAATATCAGTTGTGTTAAAGACATCTATGTATTGAGCAGCAGAGATCTCTACTACAGTTAGCATGCTAACCAGCAAGCAACTGCTAAAGCTCTGGTGCTAGCACTGTCAACAAGACCAGCACTCCCCCAGTGCTCCGAGGTGGCAGTCTGGACCACTAGCTGCACGGCTAACTGGGCTAACAGCAGCTACAGTTAGCGGCTTCTCCGGTGATATGCTGTGCCCCTGTTTGTTCAGAGTATGAATGTGCCATGTGGCCAACTCTTACATGTTATATTTAAGCCAGCATGTACAAGAACTCTCATTCTGCACTTGAAAATGAAAAATCCGAGCTACTAAATGCACTTTGAGGTGAGATCTGCCTTCTTTTAATTGAACCACTTCAGTCTCATGCGGGACGCTGGCGGACCACCTCTCCCTCTGTAGCGCTGCCAGTCTATGATCTGCATCAAAAAGCATGAATTAAACCTCCTGCTGCTGCTGCTGCACACGCCGCCCAGCACAACACGTGCTGCTCACCTACGAATCTCAGAGCGAATGTGTTTAGAGGACATGTGTGGTCTGTTTAGTCTGCCTCCTGAGTTGTTTATGCTCCTGACCCCACAGTGATCAAACCGACGCAGGCTTGCGTGAGCCTTAAACATATCAGTGGAGAGGAACAGGGGGGGAAGGGGGGGCTGGAGGTGGGTCAAGGTGGAGTTGACCCCGAGGGCAGGGGGGTTGTCTCAGCCTTTACAGTCCTTTCAGATTTAGAGTAGGCGTGCTGTATTATGACCCCTCAGGCCCCTCCGACTTACTTTTGTTCCTTTGTCAGCTCTCAGGTAACACCGTCTTAGGCTTTTTTTTTCATCACGAGTACATAAAAAGAGACGTGATTGGTAGGAAAAAACACTTAATTTAGTCTAAGATCTCAAAAAAACATTTTCGACCCTGATTAGATGTTTGGGAGCCAGAGCCTCATTTTTTGAGCCGCTCCCCGTGATTTCATCCAGATGTAAATATCCAGCAGCAGCACGGTGCAGAGTTAAAGACGGTGTAAACCTGCTGCTGCTCCACCCGGCTCAACTGTCTCCGCTTTAATCGGAGCACAATAGTCACTCATGTCTCCGGTGGTGTCCAGCCTTTCACTGACTGGACTTCCAGGCTGAGTTAAATCCAGGGGTGTGTGCACATATAGGCTCACATGGCAGGTGATAGATTGTTGCACTTGTCAGCTTCTCAAAAATAAAAATAAATTGTTTTGGGTGGATCCATAAACCTGACGCTGCTCCAAGATGCATCCATCACAGACATGCTGCCAAGGAGGGCAAACACACCATGAAGATCTGAGCCGTGACTCTCAAGAAGACAAACAGAAGTAATCCTGCAGTACATTTAAAAGAAAATTAAAGGGCAGACACGTGTACTATTCAAGTGATTTCGTCACTTCACCACAGCATTATTATTATCAGGTCTCTGTTAGTCAACAGGCTTGGTTATTATGTCTCCAGCTGTGCACAAATCATCTCGTTCAGTTTACGCGTGATCAGTCCGCGCCAATCTTTAAAATAATAATCAATAAATCTGTAAAAACAATTCTGCCACATCTTGTAAATAAAGAGAGAGAAGAGTCCAAAAGAATCACGCAGGATCAACCGATCCGATGAATCACTTCACACCCGAATCCGTCACCGAAACTTCACAAAATAAAATAAAAAAAAAACCCCACCTGGACTCCGCACATCGCACGGGACCGTTAAGATATGACAGTGGGCTCTGCGCTCACCTTGTTCAGCTCAGGTGATCCACTCCCGTCGTCTCTGAAATCCAGTAAAGGTGCGGAGCTGCTCTCTGTGACGGGCGGTCTGCTTCAGCGTGGCGCTGCGCTCTGCGCTCTGCGCGGACTGCTGGCACACTGACGGACCGCTGCATGGCAGCAGCGATAAAAGAGGGAGTCCCGACCTCCCCACAGCGAGGAGGGGAGGAGGAGAGGAGGGGGGAGGGTGGGCAGGTATGAGGCTGTGTAAACTGACTCCTGTCGGGCCTGCAGGGAGCCGAGAGGAGCGGTGGGGGGAGGTGGGTTAAAGCTGGGGGGAGGCTACAGTGTCAAATATAACATCATAATGGATTCATAAACGTTATTATAATATCAATGACACTGGTGGTAGAAGTTGTGACATGTGTAAAGTAGCTGTCAGAGCACCACCTTAGGGCTCTATTTATATAGCTAGTTAATAAATAAGTTATTAACTGGTTGTAGATAAGTTATTAGGATAACCTATGCTATAAAGAGGTAAAGTCAGGGTCCTTCCAGTGGACCTTATTTTGGGAAGTCTTTGTATGGTAGTGAATGAGAAGGACCAATAACTTTCTGGTCCCCTTTGTGAATTAATAGCCTAGATAAAAGTCACAGTTTGTCATAAAACTAATGAGATAGATAGATAGATAGATAGATAGATAGATAGATAGATAGATAGATAGATAGATAGATAGATAGATAGATAGATAGATAGATAGATAGATAACTTTATTAATCACCAGAGGGAAATTAGGTTATCGTAGCAGCGGGTATGTTCAAATACTAATAAAATCAAAATACAAAGTACAAAAAATACAAAATATAAAAAACAATAAAATACTATATACAATAAAATAAAATACTGAGGTAGAAGAGAAAAGATAAGACTGTATATAAGACTGTGAAAAAGACGTTAGCTAATTTTTAGCATGTTTACCGTATTCACTGAATATTAGTTTAGCATGTTAGCATTGTAACATTTTAAATTTGCTCCAAATACAACACAAACATGCAAATACTTAGCGGATATACAATATTCACCATAAACTAGTTTATTCTTCACAGGATATTGGTTTAGTGTAACACTTTTTTAATTTGCCCCAAACAAAATGCTAACATTTAGGGGGTTTACAAGATTCACCAAATTAGTTCAGCTTGTTAGCACAGTAACATTTCTTTATTTGCACCAGACACAATGCTAACATGTCGGGGCTTTACGTTGGTTCGTTTGCCCTAATGCTAGCATGCTAACGTTTATCCGGCTTTCCATATGACTTTTCACTACATATTGGTTTTGTGTTTTTGCATTGTTAAATTTTACGATTTGCCCCAAACACAAGGCTAGCATGCTAACATTTAACGTGTTTACCATATTAAGTTTATATAATCTTAGATTTAGCCTTGTCACACTTTCTTACTTTGCCCCAAACACAACGCTAACATGCTAACATTTAACAGGTTCATCAGATCTACTATATGCCTAATTCGCTACCCAACATAATTTGTTTATTGTTTTTAGCATTGTAGCATTTGTTTATTTGCCTGAAACATAATGCAAATGTGCTGATGTTTAGCAAGTTTACCATATTCACCAAATATTGATTTGGCATGTTAGCATTGTTACGTTTGTTCCTTCACCACAAACACCTTGGACAGGTAGGCTCTACGGTCCAGGACTACGACACATTGCTAAAAAACATCTCATTTAATTGTTAGATTTGGCTATTTCTCTTAGCTATATTGTTAAGCCTAATTTATTTTCTTGTAGAATTAACAATTAATTAGTTGCTGAGCCCACCGAGTAGTTTGAAAGTAGTTTTTATTATTGGTTGTACAACTTGTTAACTAATGTCAGTCCGGTGTTTGATTGACTGATTGTGCTTCAATCACCAGCCCATTGTTCTTTTGTTGCTGATTAATCAGTTTTAACAGTGCACTTCACACATTATCTTAGATAATGAAGACTTTCGGCTTTAATAGCTTCACAGTTCATCACATATCGCACTAATCTGAGCATCTTTAGTACGCCCCATTGATGTTGTTATAGTCCCGTGTGACGCAGTTAGATTAAAGTATCAGCCTATTCCTAATGGCAAGCGGAGTCACATTACTCATTTTAGCTGATTTTTGTGATGCCTGTGAGTGAAACCTATTTGTTGATCAGCTGTGGGGTTAAAACACGTCGTCAACACGCGACCGAGAGAACGCAGAACAAACGGCAAACTTTTCAACCCTGCGTTTTCTCGTTCTCAGGGATCGTCGTCTCTCCTCCTGTGTTTTCTCTGCTCAGCCTCCTCCCTTCATCCCCTTTGTCATAAAACACAGCTCAGCATGCCCGGCTCAGAGAGGTCGGGAGCGAGGGAGGTGAGGGGAGGGGAGACGAGAGTGAAAGAGATAAAGGAGTGATCCACGCATTTCACACACACCTGTTTCTCATTCCCAAACTCATCACTCTTGACAGAGCAGACAGGCGAGTGAGGCAGCGCAGCACACACACAGCCACTGGAAAGATTTTACTGAGAATATAAACAAGCTCCAGAAAACACAGCCACGCTAAGGTTCACGGGATCCATACATAGTGTATACATCACACACACGCTCCTTTCCTGCGTCTTCTCACACTTCACTTATGTTGGTTCAGCTCCGTACCTCACAGTGAAAGTGATAAACTGACGTTCCAAGTTAGGAAACTGTCTAAATGCGGGGCTTAAAAATAGCAAGCACGCGCCACGAGGCCTTGACAGAATAGAGGTTTTAAAAAAAAGAGATCAATACGCTCCCGTATCACAGAGGAATGGCATTTCTCAAAATAGAAGTTCCTGTTCTTGCAGAAGCGAGTGAGCAGGCAGTCACGCCGCATTTGGGGCACCTCCAGACTGGAGCCATGGCCGTTCCTCCGCCACATCTGGGCGCAGTAACGCGATCTGCTGATCCCGTTCCCCGACCTCTGCCCCCGCAGCCACGACTCAGGGAAGCCACGCTTCCTGCTGAGCGCTGCGTGCGAGGTGGCGAGCGACCTCAGCCTTGTTTGACGCTATATTTGCCCCCAGGAGGACACTTCCTGTGCAGCGACCTCTCTCCTCGCTGCTGCAGTACGTGTTGCGGATGGTCGACGTAGCAGGTGGCTAATTCCGAGCACGATTCCTGGTGCCAGTCAGCTGTTTAAGACCCTGTTAACTCGGGGTGATAATCCTGAGAACGCTGTGAAAGATCACGTACTGAGAGGGCGAGGGAGACAACAGGGTTACATCCAGGATCCAGAAGGATCTGGATCGCTTCGACTGTGAGGGATCAGACTGAGAGAACTTCAGCAAGATCCTTTTAATTCCATTACAATTCAGCATTTTTGATTTGCAATAACAAGAAAAGCATCCACATTCTCCAACACCTGCAAGTAATTACTCAAGCTTCAGGTCAGGAAACTCAATAAATGTATAAAGTAATAAATATTGCACAGATCAGAATGTTAGATTTTTACATTTTACCTCCAGTGTCTCCGACCAGTCTTTATTTCATCATCAGTTGTCTTCATATATTGGACTTAAAGATTGTTTTCGAAACGGAAGGTGCCAACAAAGAGCAAAAAAACTGCACTAAAAGGATGAAAAACAAGCTTATTTTTATCTGTAACAAGTTAAAGAAAGCCATACTTTTAAAGCTAAGTTAAGATAGAAATAACTTTCTTGCATTGAGGCTCTCTTTGGGTGAGTCTTGAATCTTGACATTGTAGCGATGTGACTCATAGAAGGAGTTAATGAAGTACGATATTAAGCAACGGAAGTTAACGCCACTCCTCAAGTATCTCTCTCTGGCACATCCCAGGGATTGATACCCATTTTAAATACATCTTCTTATTCCAAAACCTCAGCTTTTTGGCCGTAAGCCGTCTTTGGACCAGTTTCCTCAGGGACGGGGATGATGTCACGAGTCGTCTAACGCGGGGAAACCGGATACCCACATGAAATTAGAGATGTATTAGAAGTGAGGTTGTCAGAGTTTTTATGAACTTTCTGTCTCTTCCGCGATGCCTAAAAGCCTCTCGGTCCGCAGAGTACTTTAATCTCTAAATAAGTAATTTCTTATATGACATTTAAATATTGATATTACCATCTAGGGGCTCTGAGCTGTACAGGGACACTTTACTTACGTATATGTAGGTCCCTCGTCCTTCAGTGCCTTCGTGTCACCGCTCTTGTACTGAGTTTGTGAGGACAGAACTGAGTACAACATTCTTTGGACGACATTTCAACTGGTCCATTATTCATAAAAGGCCTGTTTTAGATTTAAAGAGCCAACTCTAATAAGGAGCGGCTATTTCATCAGGAGAAATGAGTTCCAGTGGAAACTTGTGACAGCGAGGTCTGTGGACTGTCCAGAGCAATCAGGATGCTCTTTCTGGAAAGTAATTTTGCTGCTAATCTTTAAAGCTCCGTAAACTCCAAAAACTTGATTTCTCTTGTAAAACTCTTTGAAGAATAAATATTATATTCTGTATATTTCTTATCGTCCACAAACACCCTGAGAACCAACAATGACTCGACCTTTCTCATAAGTTATATAATGTTTGTGTAGTCAAGGCCTTGTATAGCATATTCTTCTGTACCATATCGCTCCATTGTTGTCCGAACTATTTTAAAACATGTCACCTTGCCACACTTAAACTGAAGGACATGTTCTTTATTAACATGACCAAGGATACCGTAGTTTATTCTGAGTTGATCCCACAGACGCCATCCTGCTGCTGTAAACGCTCCAAACGCATCAAATGTGTATCGATCCACCGCTGAAAATAGTCCCCGGCTAATTCAATAATCGTTCAACTTTAGCTGAAAAATTACAGCGCTCAGCTGTTTTAGGGGATTGCTGAGCCCTTTTTTAAAAACAGAACTATATATTTGTGGGCCAGTTTTAAACATTTATATTCAGTAGGAAGCACTATGCCTGGGGCTCAGTGCCACGGACTGGATACAAAAGTCATTATACAGAAAGACGGACTAACGCGTTGTTGGTTTTGGTCTTTTTTTGAGATTTGTTGACAAGAACAAAAACATAAAATATCACAACAGTCCTCGGGGAAAACGGTGACCAATATATCCTCAGTCTCTCTAGCTCTGAAACTCAAATTGGTCCTTGCAAAAATAGAAATACAAGAGCACACACACACACACACACACACACACACACACAGGCTTGAGGATTAATGACACTTCAAAGGGAGGAAGCCGTACCGTGGCCAGCTTCCTGCCTCGGCCCATCTTGGACCATTTGTTGGCATCTCTGTAGCTGATGACGGCCTTGCGAGCCATATGGTGGCTATTTGGAGGCACGGAGGTAATCGTCTGAGGTGCCCATTGATGTAACACTTTGCCTTCTGTACGTTAACTTCCACAATAAAAGGGCCTTGGGCATCTTAAGCCGTCGTGGTATCGCACAAACTCGACGGAGCCCGTTTGTCTTGGAATGAAAAGTGCTTCTCGGGGTTTGTGAATGGACTGAAAACAGGACGGAGGATTATGGAGGGATTGTTTTCTGTCTCTTGTCCTGGATATGCTTCATTGTCTCTCACTGGCACAGGTTTTTCTCCTCTCAGGATATTGTACTTGGCCCATCCTGTTAATATCTGTTTTTGTCCACTTTCTCTTGCTTTGGAGTAAATCTAGCTGTGGTTTTGATTCACTGTCCAATCCAGGAAGTGAGATCTTTTTCTGAGGTCGCAGGGAGGAAGAAGGGGATGCTTTGGTTTTTTTAAAAGCCTGAAGCTGATACATTGTCAGCTTTAGACTTTTAAATCAGCTGTTTTAAACTGCACTTTTTCAACTTTTTTTTATATTAACAATGGATCAGATGACCACCAGATGACAAGACACTTGCGACCCTCTGGGATGCATTTTTGGCTTTAATGTATCATGATGAAGGGCTCTCATTTGTCACCAGGCACGTCGTCTCCTGGGACTGGTGATCCAGTCAGGTGATCCCAGCTCTGTTTCTCAACCCAGCAAGCAAAATCCAATTGGTCCACACTGAGCCAAACATCGTGATAGTGGACCATACGGCTGAAGGGCGGCATCACTTGTGGCCCGATTCCAACAACTGAGTACACCAAATGGCCAATGTGGCCTTTTGCCATTGGCCCACATATGTCATGCAAAATTTAGCCCAAGTCTGGTTTTCCAGCACTCAGCCACTCATGCTACACCTGCTACCTGCAAATTAGAGACTGAATGGATGAATGAACTCACTTTTTGTCCCGTGTTGTTGGTAGTCACCAATGTGACCAACAAAGGGAACGATGCAGTTTGTCTTTGTGACAGAGGTGCCAACAATAAAACTACTTGGAAAAGCCCATTGTGGAAGTTTACACTTCAATAGCACAGTCACCATATCGACTTTATACTTAACAGCTTGTTTCTTCACCCTGTGGCCCAAAAAAAATCAATAAAACTGCTTTATTGTTGGTGATTATGGATTTGGTTATATATTAAAGTCAACATTTATTGTCTCACGCCTCAAGTCAGTATTTACTTTTGTTAATCTTTAATCAAGATCTAAACCGAACTTTCTCCAACCTTCATCAAGTTCTTTGAAGCTGCCTGAACTTAGCCATAAAATATGTCATGTTTATTTGTCAGGAGCAGATATTAGGATATCAGTATGACCGTTTTATTTGGCAGTTACCTGTTTGTCTGCGGACACATTCGCCATCATTATGTTGATTTTAAAAGATGTGTGTCACGCCTTCGGGCCCGGACCTGGTGGCTGACCTCAACATGCTCGCGCCGTCGTGTCCTCCTCTGTTTACTCTACCCTCCGTGCTGACCTTTACCCCTCTCCCCACCTCGCTCCTGCCAGTTACGACTCCTTTTGTCTGCAGCTTGCATCTGGTGGAGGAATCGCATGCCTCCACATTGTTTTGTTTTAGTGCTCGGAGACGAAGACGGAAAAAGAAAGATAAAAAGAGGGGAAAGATGTTCACAAAGTACGTCAGACTTGTTGACCCGGCGCCGCGGTTGTTTGGGCGTACATGAAGAATTGTTTGGTTTCAGCTGCAACATGCCACAGCTCTGATTGATGCAAGTTGCCTCAGCGAGATGAAAAATTGCTGTTATTGAGGATCGGGGCCATCTGCTGACATGTCTCCGGACAGCTCTTATTGTTTTGCTGGAGAAGAAAGTCGCAACACGCTAAGAATTCAACCTGTATGATGAGAATGGCAGGCATGCGGCGTGTAATACTTCCTAATATCAAGGATCAATATTTGTGCGAGTACAGACGAAAGCAGCTCATCCTGCACATGGGGAGACATTCTCTGGATGTTTCAGCTTGGCTCAGGGATTCATAGCCTTTGGCAGAACATCTTTCCTGTGGTGAAACAATACCAGACGTCGTCGGGCCTCGCCAGAGAGAGGGAACTGGCGTTATGAAAAGCAGAGGCTGCAGACGGACTCAAGAGGTCAGTCGGCCAATAGTTCTCCGCATAAACAGCCCGAACCAACACATTCAGGGTTTCTGTGAAAACAAACACTGGAAAGTAGGGGATTAGGTTCTGTATGTGGGTCAGAGAGTGTCCGCAGGACGGCTGCAGAGGTTGTCATGTCTAGGTGGCACCTGCAATAATACTGCGCACTGTACAAGTCGGGCTGTTTGTTGGAACAGGACGTTGCGAGTTCGGTGCGAAAAGCCTTCTGTGTTGTCTTATTAAAGTCCTCGTATTAAAGAGATACTCCCACCCATAATCAGACGTTTGCGTATCAAATACTCGCCTCATGTAGGTTTGAAAGGTGACCGCGTCAGGGTTCTGTAGTCTGATCCATCAAAAACAACAGCAGCTGTGGACGCCTTGAACTTTCAACTTTATTGTACATTCAGGGAACTTATATGATAATTATACAATTAATATTGCTTAAGGAATCCATAGTTTTCGCAAGTAATTTTATTATTTGTACAGTTCCGAGACATGACACCAAAATCCATTCAGCTGTATCATTTTATTTTGGGTTCCTACTGGACTACATTTACATGCTTTGGTCCTCTGTTTGCTCATACTGTCAGTCAGCTCTGTATTCCCCCTCTGTCTGAAACACTCCTGTCTCTTTAAGGATCTGTGTCCTGTATACCCAGTCTGCTCTGATTGGTCGGCTCACACACGCCTGCGAGCCAGCGACGCTGACAACAACAACAGAGCAGCTGTGCTAAATCAAAGTCGGATACAAAAAAAATAGTTTTAAAAAAACAAGTTAACTTTATTTGTCAGGCAAAAATGATGTGTAGCAAAAACAATGATATAAACACAATAAAAGTTAAATAACAACACATAAATTACAGATTAGTCTGCCAAGGAAGGAAGGAAGTAGAAAACAAAAGCAATAAAACATAGAATATCAAATAAAAACAATAAATAGGAACCGTGCCTGTGAACTGATCCAAGTAGTAACACACATATGTGACTGATTTCAATAACTCTTGTTATTTATTCAATTTATTTGGTGCAAGAAAACAAAAAGCTATTTTGCCTCAATCAGTATTGATCTGAGAAATCCTAAAAATAAAATATTCTCGTGAGCGCGCGATGACGTGGATTTGAGCGTTTGACAACAGAACCTTTTCCCACTGTACGATGTTGCCTTCAGGCGCTGGACTTTTGGACGGAACAAAATAATTTGAGGGTGTTTTTCTTTTCTGCTACTGTCAGAGCTGGAATATTGAGCCCTGCGATGACGGATCGATCTGGACGGTCAGCGCTTACTGGAAGCAGCACAGACTTCAAAGGTCTCGCTCGGAGAAGTCGGGTCTGCGATCCAAGAGAATCTGTCAAACAGCTGGCACCGAACAGATGTGGATCTCAATTTCGGGCTAATCGCCTCAGTCTGCGGAATATACAACCTTCCGCTCGAGGCACATCGGCTCAAACCTGTAAACCTGGGCCTATTCTACGTCTACACCACCAATTAGCATCATTATGGAGCGCTGTACGCATTAAACAGGCCACTTCCGCCTCGACTGTACCCCTACAGCAGAGGAAGCAGGTGAAATCAAAATGGTTTCCACATGTTGCCTGGTGATGTATGGCTCCTGTATGCTAGCTAATGAGCAGCGCCAAGCGTCGAGGTCGTGTGGGAGACGGTTCGCAGAATGAGCCTGAACCCCGCAGATAGCGGACAAGCTAACAAAGCCTCGTCTAAGCAGAGTCACGCTCTGGCAGCTTTTTCCTGTTGTAATTCCGCGACGGATGACTTGAAGAGGATGTTGTCAGACTCCCTGTGGTCGGATGGCTCTCTTTGATTTATCCCCGTCCCCTGCGGGAAGACAGGACTCCCATCACCTGTGCGGTGGCGGAGGTGTTGAGCAGCGTAAGTGGCCCTGTGACAGACTCTATTGTGCCCTCAGGGATGGAAGTTCAGACTCCCTTTGTGCTCGTCCCTCAGCAGGAAACACCGCGTAGGGGTCCCGGCCTGCGGGGACACGCACAGGTTCACATTTTACCTGACGCTGCGGCTTTTTTTGTAGAGCAGGGTGGTCGGTTGTGATTAAAGCGATGCTTGTCGACACCTATCTTGTCCCAAAACACGGGACTAAGTGGACACGTCTCGTAGGGAGGCGAGGCGTGTTGACGTGGCGCAGCTCGCTCGGCTCATCTTTGTTCCTCTTGTGCAGCTGACTTAGATTTCGACAGATGATCTGCAGCAGAATCCTGCACGCTCATCCCAAAAATGGTTTTGAAGGCAGCGAGAAAGCATCGTGATATAATTTGAAACGTGTGGAGTAGTTAAACCCAGTTCAGATTTTAATTAATGGGGCCTTGCGACTGTTCGGATCGGCCATGTGTTCACCAAACGGTGCTCCGGTTAACGAGCGTTGGAGCGCAGCAGCTTGCTGCCGGGCCAAAGGCTTCACGCCCAGGTGCCAGAGTGTTCGCTGCCTTTATGGCGAGGACAGTAAACAAGCGAGGCGGCGTCCGTGCCAAGATGCGAGTTGTAATCCAACCAGTGTCCAAATGGCCATGAAACCACAAGTCGTGGATCAAAGCCAAGGCGCTTTCATGTCCGACTCATCCGCCTGATTTGAAGCGACAGCCATTTATTTGACACGTCATGCGAATTTACAACTTTTTAAGATGTTAATTCTTCTAAGACAGTTTTTGTTTGTCTCGGATGAGATTGTGGCCTCCGGCGAACATATTTACGGTCGCTTGAAAGACGCGTCCCCCGCCCGAGCAAATGTTTCATGTTAACTTGTTCAGATGTGTCCCGGTGGGGCGTTCTCCAGTGCTGCAGGAGCTCAGATCTTTGATTCTGCTCTTTGGCAAATGTCGCCCTGATGCTGCTGGCAGTCTGAGCGCTCCCATGTTTCATGGCTGTCAGTCACAGAGGTGGTCTTAGCTTTCAGCCCTGCGCAGTTTCAAAGAGAACGGGTTTTCCCAGTGCCATCAGCCCTAATCAAAATCACATTGTCTCCAGCGATTGGCCCACGGTGAAACTTGGAGGCTTACCCTGAATTTAACTTTGATTAGCCCGGGTCCTTGGATTGATTTGCCCACCGCTCTCCGCTCTTTGATCTGCGAGAGCTCCTGCAGGAAGCTTTAGTACCCCCTAATCAGCAGTCTGTGGACCAGTCCAAGCTTCCCTGAGGGGGGTGCACGGAGGAGACTGACCCACAGTGTGAGCATTAAGGGGTGAGACAGGGCCAGATTGGCAGACACACAGTCTGGCTCCAGCCACGGATAACCTCGGGGTACTCCCATGCCTAATGTCACACGGTCATTAAATCAAGGAGCCTCCGTTAAACTGGACACAACCGCTTTTGACGCCGGGGTCCGACACACTGACACCCTTTATGTGATCGTTACAGGGACCATTGCCCAGCGCAGAGTTGTTGACATTAAGGGGAAAAGTTTTAACAGTGCTCGAGGGCAGCGGTGAATCCGCAAAACACTCAAGCTTGACCAGAGGCTGAAATGTGTCGCGAATTGTGCCGAGTCCCTTATAATATAGTGATTCCAAGCAAGGAATAAGTTAGCAGGGTTTACGTGGAAAGATTTGTAATATACTCAGCCCACTTAAAAAATGCAAATGATGGTTTATATTCTCTCTATATTTGTATGTACACCTACTTGTGTTTAGAAAAAAAGAAAAATCATAGGGAGAATTTAACTACCAGCCACAATAAACTCCCGCCAACATGCCTCTGGGGGCTGCACGTCGGTTCGGGTACATTCACGCGGCTCTTTCATTTTATACTTGATCAGCTTGTGTGTGTTGCGAAGTTGTATCTGTGCAGGTCTGTATGACAAATTGAGATTCTGGAGCCGTGGGAGTCGACTCCTCCTCCTCCTCCTCCTCCTCCGCTGACAGCTACCCACAACAGCTTTCTCAGCGAAGGTTTCGCCAAGTCGCTGATGTGTATCTTCGTCGTGTGATTCCAGCTCCAGTAACATCTGAACACCAGGTGCTGCGACTGAGAGAGAGGGTGAAGACCGTTTTAGTGAGCGAGCAGAGAGGTCAAAAAGGGGATAGTTAGAGATAACGGATTCACGGCTGACGCATACAGACACTGTCACACAAAAGCGATACGTTTGACCTGACTGAAAAGGACAAAGACATAGATTAATCCTGAAATCGAGACTTTCAGTGAGTGGAGGGAACATTTACACTCAGCAATTCAATGTCAAAATGGTGTTGTAGCATCAAACTCTGTACTTGTTTCATTCTACATGGTGAAGCTCAAACATTCAACTGTAGGAACAAGAAGAAGAAAAATCATTTTTTTAATAAGAGGGACACTTTAAGATTGTGAGTTTCCTGACAGTAAAATACAAAATTCACCTTGTGCCAACACCCAACAGCTTCTACTGCTCGTCAATAAAGCATCCATCGGAGGTTCTCGGGGCTTTGTTTGGAGACCTGAGGCCTTTCTGCCCTCAAAAACAGTGTCAAATGGAGCTTGACCTGCAATCTCTGCCTTTTGCCTCAGACCTCCCACTGACGGGTTGTTTTTTCCAAAGGTCACGAGTCCGCTTCGGTCAGTATCTGCTGACATTTTGAGCGCTGCCCTAATTGAGCCTTGTTGCGTTATGGCTCACAGGATCGTATAACGGTGGGAGTAAATGTCTTTACTTTACTGTTAAGTCATATTTCTCTGGTTTTCTGTTGCATCTCACGCCTCGGTCTTTAATCAGTTTGTCGGGCTGTGAGGTGAAAAGAATCTTAATCAAGCGCACACTTTAAAAAACAGACAGGACAGTCAGGTAGCGCCGCGTTTACAGACAGCCCGACGAGATTACCGCTCCGATATCACTAATAAGAGATTAGCCACGGCAAAAAAAAACACCAACGCAACTTCGAATCTGTTCGTCCGCTTGTTATCCCTAACCCTGCTGCTGCTCCTTTTTTATCAGCTGCAGGCTTCTGTGTTGTCTCTGGGGACAAAGCTTCACCTATAAACAGGAAACGGAGCCCCCTCGCTGGTTTCGCTCCCAGGAAGGGCTTCAGCGAGTGACACAAACCAGATCACACACACACACAAACACAGCGTATCAGGCTTTATTTACCTACTTGACACCCTAAATCCTCCCACTTGTCGACACAGTGAGTGGAAACTTACCTCCGTGTTCTGCCAGCCTGAAAAAGTCCGGGATTCTGTAATCCTGTTTTGAGACGGAGACGGACGTGGGGGCATACTTACCGTAGGCCGGGACTTCTCAGGGTGATCACACTTCGGAGAAGTCACGTGAAAGGGAGGAATTTTCAGTAGGAGCAATGAAATGATTCATGAAGTTCTGTTATTACTCCACTTCCTTCTTACCTTCAGCTTGTTTTCTTTTGATTCTCCGGATCTGATATTTTCGTGGCAGGACAATAACCCGCGTCAGAACAATGCCTGTGAATCAGTGGAAAACAGTGTCTCGATTTACAAGACGTACAAAGTTATTTTTGAGCCTATAATATTGGGAAACCCCGTGAAAACTTTGCTTCACAGACGCTGATAACACAAGTCAGCTTTCCAGACCGAACGCCTTTCCGCTATCGAGAGGAATTCGTCTCCTTCTAACGAACCCGACCTCTTCGGCTTCTATCACTTGGACAAACACGCGCCCACGTACAGATGAGGATCTTCGGAGTGGGAGTCCGAGGCCGACTGACTTACAGCTGTGTCAGCAGGAGTTGGAAAAATCCAGGGGAAAGAAATAACACAAGGGAGAGGGATGAAAGGAGATAAGAGGAGGAGCGGAGAGGAAATCTAAGAGTTTGTGTCGGCCCGCCTTCTTCTATCTGTGCCTGTGCAAACGTGGGTTTGCATGTCGTGTGTTTTTAAGCGTGTTGCGTGTGATTGTAGTGAGCGTTCCTGCCGCCAGGTTATCGGCTAAGTGAGTCAGCGGTTGCGGGTTATTGCTAATGGGCCTGATAATGCTGAGTGATGAAGTGCCTCTAACTGACAGAACCCTGTGGGCTGATGTGAGCGGGACTGTCAGGCATCAGTAAACCGTGTGAGTGATGACTCATAACTCTTCTGATAGAGTCCGAAGGGAGTCTGCAGTCGCTCTTTCCGGCACTTTCTCCTTTATCGTTATTCCGGAGAACTAGGCCAACGTGAATGACGTGGGTCAGGGACGTTCAAGCCGCCGTGCGCCGTCGTTTTTCTGTCTTCAGCTGATGACGGACTCATCTCCATACTGAGGATGACGTCTCAATGTCTGCTGTCTGCCCTCTGAAGACCCGAGATGTCTCTACAGCTGGAACACTGAACGTTTTTATTCATCTTGTACGCTGCCTTAACTCACACTACATGTTTAAATGGCCTACTACACCTTATCTGCTCACATTGAAAAGTCCCACTGTACATAAACAAAAGACCCCCCAAGTGTCTTCAGTCATTTCGTACGTAATCACGACACATGTTTTGCTTTAGACGCGCCATTTATTGCATCAACTTACGTAACACATTTTACGTACGTCACATACGCAACGTAATTTAAACTTAAACTTAAAGGATCCAGATGAAGCTGCTTGTAATCTGATAAATTGCCTCCAGTGATGTCACTCAGTGGCTCAAAGTTGCATTGTGGGAAATGTAGGCACCAGGGTTTGATCTACTTTCTCACATATGCAGTAGTACTCACCGAGACCTGTAAACACACTTCAACGTGTAAAAATTAGTCGTGTTACCCTTTAACATACCTATTTCAACCCAAACCTTGATCTTTTCCTAAACCTAACCAAACTGCAACCATTTCACAACATCAACTCCATGTTTACCACGATGATGGAGGTCAAAGGCAGACAGCATTGAATGACACACAAAAGTCCTAAAGTGCAAAGACGCGAGTTGCGAAATGTCCTCAAAATTTGGCTCAACACGCGATTCCGTGATTTCATGAGGACCGTCTGTAGTTTCACACAAACAAGATGGAAGTATCCTCATAAATGTTGAAAGAAGCAAGAAGAAAAATAAACATGGCCCTGGAGATGGCTGGATAATGCGAACAATATGGTCTCAGTCAAAACGAAACTCACTAATTCGAAAATGAATCGGGCATCATGATGCAAAATCCAAAAGTGGACACCGGAAACCAACTGTCTACTACTTGTGCTCTAGTATTGAGACCAATGCATTCGTAGCTCGTAGGATAAATTAGTTGAAAGAAGATGTGAATTTCCTTGTTTCTTGTTGACTGGATGATACAAAGTAGAAAATAACCAAGATCAAAATGATCCAGATATGCAGGATACAAAGCTGTAATATAAAGTGTGTTGACCTGATAGTTTCAAGGTCCACTGTGATGCGGTTCAGGTTGATATCACACGAGAGGGTGGAATTAAAAAACTGCTCCTCCTGTTTCAACACAGAGATATGGCTCATCAATAATTTTGCATCAGATGTTGGCGGTGATAGACTGATGGACTGATTGAGTCTCTTGTTACAGACAGACTGAGTTACAGAAGCGGCGACCCGAGAACGACGCCTGTCCTCAGGTGAACTCTGGAAGGCTGAATGGAAAACTTGGTTATCACTGAACACTGTGGGTCGAAATTTGCATTTTCACAGAGTTCATGTGCAGAACTCACACGGAGCTGGAGCCCGGAGCGGGTTTAGTGAACGAGTCCGTGCCGGAGACTTAGGAGAGTGTCCAGGTTTAACCCGGCAGAGTTAATCTGATACAACCCGGCCGCCTGCGGCCTGAATGCATGTTAGCCGAGTTCTTTTCTGCAAAACCACAGATAAGTTAGAACTGGACTTTTTCTTTGTGATGCAACTTTCTGTTTGTTCAGGTTGAATTTTCTCTCAAACACTGAACTTTTGCTTTGGGTAGGTTCAGGCACAAATACCACTTGGTCAGGGTTTGGAAGGCATCATGGTTTTGGCTTAAAATGCTGGTTTTGGTTGCCATAAAACACCCCTGGGAAAGTCTGCAGCTCTAAAAAAAACACCTGTTTTTCACTCCACAAAACTTACATAGAGCTGCCCCCAACAGGTGAAACCAAGTCACTTGTTTATCAGCCTTTTTGGTTTGTAAAGACGCCACTTGTGCAGTAATTTGTCCTTTCGTTTCTCCGGGAGAAACTGAGTCTGGTGGCAGGCCGAACGCCGAAAGCGAGCTTTAAAGGGAAACAATCGAATTTTCTACAACCGTCAGACTGTGCAAAAGCATTTAATCCAGAATAAGTAGAAGCAAAAAAGTTGTCTATTGCCAGCTAGAAGTCACTGTTTTTGGCATATTGCTTTTTCGGGTGTATCAACTAAAGAAACTACAGAAACAAAAATACGTATCACTTGCACTTGAATGCTCTGTCATGTGTCTGTGTTCCCTCGGTGGCTCGGCAATGTCACTCATCTCCCGCTGCGAGAGGATTGTGGGTCAGAACAGCCAGAAAATCATGCTGGCTTCCATACCTCACATACTGAATCTGACACACTGTGTACGGAATGCAAGCTGATGAGGTAGTCTGTCGATAATGCTGTAAAACCCTGTTATCTGAAAAGTTCATGTCTCCTGTTCTTGTACGTTATGTTCAGCTCGCATTTTAATGTCCGTGCATGTATGTATTAATGATTTCCTGGTATGTCTGCTGAAGGGCCTGACCCTAAATGAGTCGCCGTGAATAAATGATAGCGTAGAGAGCTTCAGTCTTGGCCGCAGCTCAGCAGAAGCACGCTGCGTACAGTATGAAGTCATGTCGAATCGGAGATTGGCTGAGCTCCGCGTCATCGGGACAGACGTGAATGCGCTCCTGTCTCTGTCAGTCTCTGTTACGTAATGCAAACACAGACCCATTAAAATGCGTAATTGCCGGGGTTTTTCCCTTTATATGTATGTGTAAATGTGTCCAGACGTACATGAAGCTGAGGTTAACACACACACACACACACACCCCTCACCGCCTAAGAACGCACACATGCACACACACCACATCACACGGTCCCCCCCGCCGCGTCCAATATCAGGCCCCGCGGTTCACCCCAAACGAGCGCCATGACACGTTTCATTGTTCCTCTCCACCCCCCCGCTCACTTCTCCTTCTGATCGCTGACGTGGAGAAACTCAACAATCGCTCGCTTTTTTTCTCCTCGTCCCCAAAAAAAAAACCCAGCACAATTGTTGTTTGTTTTCTGCCATCTTTCCCTTCTGTTGTTGTTGTCGCCGCGGGCCTCAGACTGCAGACAATGGCTCATTGAGAAACAGGCCCCTGCGAGTGTATCGTCTTGTACGGAGACGTAGACGCTGTGGTCAAGACAAAAAAGAAAATGTTCCCGTGTTGCTTGCGGCGGAGATTGAACACATCTGGACGACCTCTCTCCCGCTTTTGAAAGTTTTTTAACTCCTCCGACGTGTTTTTCCTCAACGTCTCCTTTCTCAAACAACTTTCACCTGGAGTTTAGTGATTAAGCGCTCCACCTTGACTGTTGCTGTCAGGGTAACAGATTGTTAATCATCTGCTTTTTCCTCTCCGGGTTGAGTCGGCCTGTGTCTCCGACCTCTAGGCGGGACGTTTCCTCTATTTTTGCACCGGGCGAGGTTCCTGTCAGCGTTATTGTTTTCCCTCGCAGACTTGTGTAGTAGATGACATCTTCATTTGGAATCCATCAGTGGGTGCCGGGGCTGATTACAGAGCGCTGTTTGTCTATTGTATTGTTTTCCCCCGCTTGCCAACTTGTCTGGCTTTCCAGCGGACATTGTTAGGCGGCCGTGACTCAAATGAACAGTCGGCGCAGTGTTGTTTTTAAAAAAAAAGCTTTACCGCATGTGAGCGCCGCGCTTCACAATGCCTGTTGCGGTTAATGGTTAAATCTACAGCGCTGGGGGGGGTCGGGGCTTTGTACTCGTGTTTTGTCGAGTTAGATCATGTTGAGCCGAGCCGCCAGATGTGCCTTCAGCATCTCCTTTTGACATTTTAGAGGTGGTGAACTCGTTCCCGGTGCCCCCACTGTGAGAAACATCAGGTAAAAAAAATGTTGGTATGTGATGTTTAGTTTTCTTTGGCGCAACTTCGCTTGTTTCTGCGTCTGAACGTCCACCGCTGATGTTGTGCCCCTCAGGAATTCTTAACATCTTCCTGAGTTTGATATGCCGATCCTTATCCCCGCTCTGCAATCCTGCACAGTTCAGCCCGGCCCGTGCCTGTACGCTCCCACCTTCCTCCGCTCCACACACACACACACACACACGGGGCTTTGTGGTTTTGGGTTTGGTCCAGAATGCAGCTCTGTGGTCAGCCGCTACTTAGGCTGAATGAAACAGGAGCTCAGTTTTCCCTCTGCTCGCAGTAGCACCTACCTAACATGTCATCACATTTACACACACACAGACAGACACACGTCAGCGAAACCGTGGCTCGCACTCAACCATGCGAAACTCTGAGGAAGAGTCTGGTCCATCAGGTCAGCCGAGGCTCTGCCAAGACTTCCCCCAGAATGGGGGTCTAGGCGTGGGCCGGAGCTCCGCAGAAGCCCCGGGGGTTACGGGGAGACAGCTCCAGCGCTCTAACGCAGTATTCAGATCCAGCCTGTGTCTGATGCTGCAGCGTGACCCGCTGCTGTGAAGCTGTCCTGTCTCATCAGCGTCCACGCTGAGTCACGCTCTCCACGCCCCCGCTGCCTCTTGACATTCTCTGTACCGCTCGAGGGCCGCGGGGGTGAACGCACATGCAGGAACACGGACGAACACGCACGCGCACAGAGTGAGAGAGCGCACGTCTGAACCACCTACACACACGCAAACTCATAAGTTTCAAACTTGGCATTTGAACAGAGCTGAGTGTGAACGCGTGAATCTTGTTTCACCCACGTGTCCACAGGATCTGTCACTTATCGTCTATGTGTGATGCAGTGCATTCTGGTAGCGCTGCGTTGCGTTTCGAGAGACGCGACGTAACATTTCCCACCTGTCATTTGCATAAAGTGGAGGTCTGGGCTGCTGTATGCAAAGACCAAATCAACAACATGACTTATGCACTATTTTCATAATATAACAGAAAGTTTCCAAATGAGCCGCCATGTTGGCCCGATTTGAAAACCTGGAGCAGACAGAGTTTGTCCAATCAGGTCTCTGCACCCTGAAACACCCCCGTGGACACATACCATTAGATGTACAATAGTGAGGTCATATAAAGGAGTGAACTAAGAGTGCACAGACAAAGATTTATCATAACTACATCGACAGTAATGTAAAACCTCCCCCAAGAATACACTTTAAAAGTTACTATGTAATCAAATACTGCAGGTAAGTACAAGTTTGTGGGTTTTGTCGTGCTTTACGTCAATATTTCCATTTTGTTTCACATTTCAGAGAGACATCTTTCACCCCTACATTAATCTGACAGTTAAGACTCGAAATCTGATGCCTATGATTCGCTTACGACACGCTGATATAAAATAAATAAGTGTACAGGGGGTTTAAATGTAGTTCAGATCAGCTTTGGCGTTGACCCATACAGTATTATGATTATATATTGCAGATATAAATGCAATATTGGTGCTTATATCAGCAGATAAGTAACAAGAAATGCTGAAATCAGGCAGAGTTTTTTAGGTCATTTAAAAAAAAAGTTGAACAATTACAAAAGTTTGTCCACTTCAGGACACTGACAAGGTTTATTTTTCTGTACTTCTTTAAAAACACACATCTAAGTGTAGTTTAAGCAGCTACAAGAAACTTGTGTTGATTCTGGTGGCCCGTGTGCACAAAAGGGCATGAGCACCACTTCCACTTCCTGTAGTTAAGATCTCAGTTTTGGCTCGCTCATGTGGAGTGAAAGAGAGACACAATACTATTTTTATTTTAAAAACTTAACTGTTTGCAGGGTGCGTAGCGATGAGGTAATGTCGCTATTGTTAACTGTTATATGACGGTGGTGAAACAAAAAAAATCATCCTCAGCACTCCCCCATAAAAATATTTTTTAATGTCATGACTTATCCAACCCAAGTCAGTTAAGTTGGAATCTCAGCAAGTGACAGGCATCAAATATAACTTTAATAACTATATGAAATAGCCAATCTTCTTGCTGATGGTCTCATTTGCTTTAATCAGGTCATAAATAGGCGTCAGTATTAATTCGAGTCTGTTTCATAACCACTTAAAAACATTTTTAAAGATAAATAAAAATACCATCATCTATCCACGCCACTTAAATGCTAATGTGTGAGTCCCAATCAGCAGAATGATCATATGTATGATAATACATCGCTCTCAGAGGGGACAATCTGCATAATGAGCACTTTTTCTTTTCAAACCTAACTCCAACTAGCTGGTGTTTCGCTCTCATTTAAATACAATTTAATACGTGTGCCTTCCTTCTTTTTACACCGACTTCTCGCTCTATTAAAAATGTTTGTCTTTGATGCGGTTTAACTCGTTCTTGTTACAGTAGAGCAGCTCTTCAGAGCCCTCTGCTTTTGCGACCGCCTCATCTGAAATGCGCAGTGTGCGCTGATGCTCTGCGGCCGCTCCCACAGAACTACTACTCAGGAAGCATAATTCAGATGTACAGTAACTGTGGACGGAGATACAGTGAGAGCCAGGAAGGATGTGGCCTCTCCTCTCCTCTCCTGTCCTCTCCTGTCCTGTGCTGTGCTGTGCTGGCCAGCTCTTCCTGCCTCTGTCCATGCGCTATACTATACTGTATGTTCACAGGCCGGGTTCACATTCTCTCTCACTCATAAAACAAGTCATCACGTTGTAACAGAGTGTCTATAAAAGGGTTTAAGGCATGCACCAATAGGTCCCAAGGCTCCCCTTGGTATAAGCGTGCTGTCTCCCAGAAATAGTACCCTGCATATTTTATGAGGACCTGTATTTTTGTCGTTCCTGCGCTGAAAAACGGGGTGAAGACGGAGTTCTGCGGTTCTTCCTCTGCTCCTTTTATAGACTGAACGGTCACCGAGTTCCTCTCATGTGGTTTCACTACGAGGCAGAGCGGCGGTGAACTCTGCAGCTGACTCGTCACCCTGAGCTGACACAGTGGCAGCGGTCGGGTGACTAAAACTGAGAACCTCTGGGCTGATTAGAGAGGGCGACAGAGCACGGTGACATATTTAGCAGAGCAAAAGTAAATGACAGTTTGCTCAAGAGTAACAGGGTTTGGACAAGAAAATGTACGCCATTGTCACATAGTTTGTGTAAGACTCACGTGCAGTCAGAAGAAATCTCATCACGATGGAAATTACAGCTTCACTGCACAATCACAGAGTATCTCATGTTTGGCAAGACTGCTCTGAAATAAGACATCTGTCAAGATAAAATCAACTCAAAGGAAGTGATTCAATAATATGATAGTCAGAATTGTTATGTATAATCTTTTACAGGTCTGTTAACGTGTGTAAAAGTCAATAAAATCCAGTGTTCTACCTCAAGTCAGTGTTAGTTTAGGCAGAGCACTGAAGTTGCACTGGAATTCACTGAACAGCACCCGAACCTCCTCCTTTAATGTTCATATACTCACAGAAAAATAATGGTTCTTAAATGGTTCTTCAAAAGGCTCTCTGGTTCTTTAAAGAACCATCACCAATTGAAGAACCTTTTTATATAGGGGATGGTTCTTCACATACTTTATGTGGTTCTTTAAAGTACTAAAGGTTCTTCATTTTTATTGGAGTTATTTGCTGGCATGTAATAGCATGAAATTAGGGCTGCAACTAACTATTTTCATTAATCGATTAATCTGCAGATTATTTTCTCAATTAAGACCCAGAAATGCAGCAAATTCTTACATTTTACTTTTTTTGCTTAAAAATTACTTAGACGATTATTAAGTCCTATTATCAAAATAGTTGTCAATACATTTTCTGTTGATCAACTAATCGTTGTAGCTCCAAACACCTCTCAATTGTTTGGGGTGGTTGGCTGACTGATTGTGGAAACAAATAAATACAAAAAATGTCCAACAGATAAATAAATACAACAAATATCAAGCATGAATTTATGACTATATAATGTGTTCTTTGACCTAGATCTACTTATCTATTGTCCAGTTACACTGATGATAATTTCAAATAATTTCTGTTCTTTTTCTCCCTCACCACCAGTTGGGTCCACAAAGAACTGTCTTGAAAATGGTTCCTTAAAGAACCTATTTCTGCTAAAGTTCTTTGAAGCACCATTTATGGTGCCTCAATGAACTATTTTTTGATGGTTCTTTGAGGCACCTTTGGGGGTTCTTTAAAGAACCGTTTGCAGGAATGGTTCTTCTATGGCATCACTCCGAAGAACCACTTTTTGGTTCCAGTTAGCACCTTTATCTTTCTGTGTGTCTGTGTTTATTAGCAGGGGGTCAGCTCTCTCAGCAGGATCTTCATTGCTGCTCAGAGGACAGTCCCTGCTGTCAAAGGGGCCCATCCAATGTAATTTCATAACCATTTACTGTAAATGGCCAGGTCCCTGAGAAAAAGAGTTGCTAACTGAACCTTAATCCCTGATGTTAATCGGTCATATGTTACCTCTGCTGACAGGGGCGGGCTGGCCATAGGGAGTATTCCCGAACGGCTGGTCTGTTCCAGGCCAAACCGTTTTTTTACCCCATAAATCGGCTGCAGGTGGCTCAGAGTTGAACGTCAGACTGGGTCAATCTAATATTTTACATATTAAGGGGGGATACGATCGGCCCCTCCCAACTTGAGCTGATCCTTGTTTCTATTGAAATGTGATTGGCTCAGCCGCTCAGTCAGTCATTAAACCGTTATTTAGATTGTTTTTATACTGCAAATAAAGTATTCGTGTTAAAATTACGGTTCCACTTGCGTCCGTCATGCGATCGGATAAAAGGCCTCTCCAAGCCAAGCTCCCGGGCTGAATTTAAACCCCAGCCCGCCCCCGTCTGCTGACCTTCCTGTTTTGCTGCTGTCCCATAATTTGATATCCACAAGAGCACTTAAGGCCACATTATGCAGAAATTGGCATTTTGTGCGATTTGATGCCCTCCACAGTTTTACCACAACACCACTGCAGTAAATACAGATCCCAGGTCTGTAACACTGTCTGACTACAAAAAAAAAGCCATTACGTCATAACAATGTTATGTGTTGAAAACGTGTACGCTGAAGTAAACATGTATGTAACGCTGTGATCCTACCCTCTCACTGAAGTTACCATTCAGAGACACCGTTCAGCCTGTTACAAGACTCTGCACCATCAACATGATTTGGGGCTGTGATTTAAGGTAAAATAAAAAAAGTTCCTGGTCATAGCTGCATTAATAAACATACAGTAATTAAATAAAGTTAAAAAAATACAGCCATATAACCACAAATAAGATACTCTTCAGTGTTTCTAAACTGAGACCTCCCACATTACACCGTCTGACAGTCAGCATCTTCGTTCCAGTTACGACACTCAGCCCCGTGTGGACGTAACTGCGCAGCGAAAAAACAGTTCCGAGTCCAAATGACGGGTTATGCCGTTTAATAATACATGAAAGAGGAATTTCTTTGCGGTGGTGAATTATACATGGAAACTGTGGCGGTGAATTACAGAGCCCGCCAATGTCAAGGTACATGCCGGAACATCTCCTCCTGGCTGGCTGCACCTAGCTGAGAGCATGATTTGTGTTCGCGCTCGTAGATTGTGAGAGGCTGAGTCAGAACGTTGTCAAAACACCGACAACTTTGTGAGTGGTGTAACGTGTGTGTGTGTGTGTGTGTTTGTGGGTGGAGTGTGAGTCTGTGAGAAGATGAAGAGAGCAGCAGATAATGTGGGAATGTATTTGGATGTGTGAGAGAGAGAACTGATGCTCTTTTTTTTGTCCTACACTATTTACGTTTGAGTTCTTCTCTTCCTCCACCTGACGTATGGCTCGTATCACCGCTGGCCTTGGCCGGTGGCAGCCTGAGGTAAAGCATTCACCGTCTCCGTCTCATCCTTGAGGATGAAGTCATGACTGCAGCAGATGTTCACTGGCGAACACCACTTCAGAACGAACAGGGCCCTCTGCAGGTCAAGTAAGAAAAAAACTCAAACTGACAAACTGTGGCATAAACAAACCCGCCGATTAAAAATAATCCACATCCGCTAAAATAATCTCCCGGTTCTGGAAATGTTAAGATATTCATAGTTGGCAACATGAAAGTGCTGAATGCGGTGTCACGTGTGTACACGGTGGATGGTGGAATACCTCCGGGCTAAATTTTAACCGCCTGCTTTGAAGTTCAAAGTGGGCTCCCTTTCCCCACCTCGTCTACTTCAGGTGGTGCCAGATGTGACCTGGGCAGAATCGCTGAGCGAGCGCACCTTTCATGGTAATGAGGTAAGAGTTATGGTTCGCCCCCCCGGAGCCAAAAGGTCTGCCTGGAACACAAAGAGAGGAGCACCTTGGAAACCTCGACCTGACAGCGCAGAGAAAAGCAAAAGCCTGGCTGTGGCGCACTTAGAGGGTTTTATTAAAACAGTGTGTGTGTGTGTGAGTGAGCGAGGAAAACAACATGTGATGTTTCATTTTGGGGTGAGGCCACATGGCTCCCATCTGAGCTTGATTTACACCACTCAGATATTAAGCGCTGCTTTGCTCGGGGATTCAGGCCTGTCCTCACCGGAGGAGCTGAAGTCATTACTTTATACCGCCATGACAGTGATGATTATCTCTGTCCGTGTCACAGGACGTCTCTGGAGTCCTGCTGACAGGCAAAGGATTGAGTTCAAACTCACGAAACATCACTTAACGACGTCCATCGTGATGCATTTAATGTTTGTGATCATGATGACATTTTCTCCAGTTTCTTTACTTTCCCTTTCTTGCATCCTCGACTGATGCCTGAACAGTTTGAGCTGTTTGCCGTGTCGTCTTATATTTCTGAAGCGATGGCGCCACCTTCAGGCAGACAGTCGTACGTGCACATTTTCAATGACATCTGGTTGACTTTGGGGAGGTGGTGCTGCATCACCACAAGAAGGTTTGAGTGAGTCACGGAAATGTCTGCTTGAATGCGTTCTGCGTTCAGGTAGGGGAGGACAGAAGTGAGCGTACCGGATCTCGAGAGAGAGAGCGGGAGAGTGCAGAGGAGGGAGGAGGGAGGAGGGAGGGAAGCTCGCTGTCTAATTAATGAATCTCATGCTGCAGTGGAGAAGCAGTAGGTGGGTGTTGATCCATGACAAATGAAGCCCAGAAAACAATGTGATCACATCAGCCTGTAGCTTCCCTATTTGTGAGCTAAATTTCCTTCTTTCTCGTCAACTGTTTCCCTGATCTGGAAGTGTCACGAAGCATTTCTCGGTCGCTGAGGGAGGTCCTGCAGTCTGAGCCGACAACACAAGGAAACACTGAGAGACAGATTAAAGAGCAGAACGAGGGGGGAGACGACACAACCCACATTTTATAGTGATTAAAAGAAAACTCTGCTGATTCATCATGGCACTGCAACACTGTCGGGCCAACAACAGATGGATTAAAAACACTTAAAACCAATGCAGACAAATCGTCTTTCAGTTTTAAACATTACCTACAGTGCAACTTCATGACTGAGCTGTTAGCCTCGAGCAGAAATGAGGAGTGTTCCGGTAATCATCATTCCGGATTCTTTTCTACATTTTCTGCACTAGAGACTTCCGCCAACTGAGCAGGTTGGGTACTGGTTTAGCACTCGGCTAATTTGAGCGGGGATACGAATTTTTAATTATGCATCTCTTCTGGACTTTCCCAATTTTATTGGACTGAATGGCTTAAATTCTGATGGTGAAACAAGTCATTTCTCGGGGGTTGTGATCCACTGTTTTGCACTTCTTTCACAATATACTGTAAGCTTATGGGAAAAACTCGTTTGGTGTCATCATGTGACGATGTTATTACACAGTTTGGCCACTACGTAAAAATTGTTGCTGATATGCTGCCCCCTGTGTTTTTAGAACTACCTTCGATTACTGGCCATGTTCTAGTAATTATATCTTTAAACTTGTAGTTTTCAATTACCACAGCTGAGTCAAGTGACATCACTTGAGGATACTGACCACATTTCCTGCTCCTCCCTCTGGGGCCACAACAGGCTTTGCGACATTTTTCAAATGTCTTATAGTTCTCTCCAAGACCTTTAAACAGACAAGGTGGAAAATCGGTGGCATGATCCTTTAAGACTATGACACGCTGAACAAAAATGATAATTTTCTCAAGTCGTTTTAAGTCATTTTCACTTGGTGTCATCCCACTCTTGCAGCTAAGGACCAGTGCGCAGGATTTAGTGACATCTAGCAGTGAGGTAGCGTTTTGCTACCAACTGAATACACCTCATTTCAACAACTGTATCGGAGCCAGTTTTGCTTCTCCATACTGGGTTACTGTAGAAACATGGTGGTGTATCAAGGGAGACTGTAGATGAAGACCCACTCCCTCTGTAGATATCGAAGGCTCATTGTGAGGTCACAAAAGCACAACTTTTATTTTCAGTTGATCATACACAAATGAAAACATTCATTCATTTTCTGCCAGTGGACCCCCTAAATCCTACACACTGGACCTATAAGAGGTAGAAGAGCTCCTGCTGTACGTGGCTTTTCACCATGCTCCACTACATTATAGTAATCCTTGGTCATTAAACAATGACTGGCTGCAGCATGCCGTCAGCTACGGTAAGCTGCTGAGGACATTTACGTCACTCTGGTCATGTCGATGGTCAACAGCCATCGAATTACAGCAGAGACATTGTGCGGATCACCGTCTGACCCTTAGCCTGCCATGACCACATGGCCATAATTATGAGAATGTGCCTTAATCTAAGATGATGGAAATGATACTTTGTAGTGGTCTGCAGGGGAGATGCTGTGTACCTATTTAGCATAATGTGATCTGGCATTAGTTAGAGAAATGATGTTTGCGATGTCTTAGAGGAAATGGGGATGAAGCGGTTTACAAAAGACAGACAGAGAGACAGACAGACAGGGAAAGAGAGAGCAGGATATTATCGAGCTGCTTCAGCTCCGCGTCAGAAGTGACTGTTTGCCCAGCAAATCCCCAAATAACCACCTCTGCCCAACAGCGTGCGATTAAAACCATCACAATATTTTGCTCGCGGCCTCGCTGACAGACGTGCTGTCAGAGCTCGTCATCATTTACAGAGCTTCTAGCAGGTGGCGTCATGTCACCATGTTTTCACGAGTCTCATCCAAGGTTCCTGCTGGGTCCCCGTCACAAATCCAGGAGGCGACAGCGCTGGATCCTGCGGGCAGCCGCTAATGAAAAGCCACGCTGATCCAGCCAGGAACACGTCAGTGACAGTTTCTGAGCAGGGGACTGAAAAAAAAGGAAAGTTTGCAGATAAATTGTACATTTGGTGATTTAGTATTGATTTAATCTAATCAGCATGTGTGTTTGTGTTTATCTTAATAAATGTAATTATCTGCACAGGATTGCTGTCAGTTTTTCCCAGTGACAGAGGCATAAAGACAAACAAACGAATAAAAGAGCCGCAAACCACAAAGCTTGTCAATTGCCTTGTTTTGGAATCCAGTGGAAATAATAAAAATTACAGCCAGCGCCGTTCCCCTGTAGATTCAAACGCTGCCTGGCAATAATTGACTTGTTTTGCTCCACATCTCGTGGTTTGTGGGGGAAGACACAGCGACTAACTCCACGCAGATAAACGCAGAAAATAGAAAACATCAAGGCGGGCGGGCGGGCACACAAACCATCGGGGTCAATGGCAGAGTTTTACGATACAAAATTGTGTAATTGCACAGTTCCGAGGAGAAAATGGACTTCTATCACTGACGCTGCACTTTCTTTGGCTTCGGGCATATGAAGGAGAGCCTCCCGAAAAGCAAAAGCAAACAAGCTTTGGACTGCAGGCTCGGTCGCTTGGGTTCAATAAAGTTGTGTTTTCGGCCCGGTCTTGGATGAAGCGAGTAACTCCTTTTTCTTCAGCATGAGGATTTATTTTGGTAGAGTGCAATTTATCTTTGATCACATCAGATTTCCCGTCTTCAGCTGTGGGGCGCAGCGTGGCCTTGCCTGCAGCGCCGAACCCATTCTGGTTCATCTGGTTCATTTTGCTATAAGTAGTAATAAAAACGATAGTCCCGGTATGTGTTTAGCTCGGCCCTCCTGAGCAATTTCCCTCATATTTGCTAACCGCAGCAGCAAGTCTCCTATTATCTTCTCCAAGAGGTTCAATGAAGTTTGCAATCATGTTATAAAAATGCAGCAAAGCCTCTCTACCACAGCAGCTGAGGGGTCAGATGTAGGTTATCCTATCCATTTGAATCTTCCGGCGCAGACCTTACGGAGGTGACCACTCGTTTTGCATGGTGGGGGAACTTACAAATTAGCTTGAAGAGTCAGGCTTGGTATGGTGAACATGTCCTGTTGCAAGTCACTATGCGACGGTGATAAGCAGCACAGCACGAACACCCCTTATAAATAGACGACACGGGAACAGTTGTTCTGCAGCCGCGTCAGGGAGAAAGAAGGAGCCATTTGATATCTGTTTACTGTCGAACCATTATCTCAAAAAGTAATACAAACACCACAATAGACACACATGACAAAACACACATAATAAAAGGACACGCTGGCAAGATAAAACTGACATAACCAGGAACAGCACCCCTGAGAAATGACATGCACGAGTACAGATGACTCCCTCCTGTCAAACAGTGCAAACTGCTGCCGATCCTGCAGATATGAAGGCATTCGTTCTAGATCTGAGTGCATGTGTTGAGAGCCCTGAGGCTCGCTGCGGCTATTACCATGAGTATGTTTATGTTCGAGAAGCACAGAGGGTGTGCCACTTGTCTTCCTGGGGTCCTTGACATAGAAACAATTACAGACATGAGATAAGAAAATTACGTTTGGGGGAGATATTTTATTCGGAAGGGAAAAGCCTCAACAAACTAACTAAACAAACTCTCTTTGTTTTCATGACTGAATAGACTGACCGACTGCCACACGATTTTCGATGCATTATTGCGGGGTCTATTCTGGGCTGGGACCCATCTCTCATAAAAGTTTTGTGGAAATCCACTGAGTAGTTTTTGTGTAATCCTGCTGACAAACCAACCAACCAACAAACAGACACAGGTGAAAACACAACCTCCTTGGCGGAAATTTAATGTTTTTTTTTTTTAACATATTCGAAGTAGATATGGATGAAACTATAAAGCAAGCAGACTAAACAGATGAACAAACCCAAGAAGCCGTCATGTCCACCAGATTACTTGGCTCAGCTCACCTTACCTCAAAGCTGCTAACAAATAACCTGCCTAAACAAAATAATTAAATTCTACATTCACCTTCCCTTTCCACTGATTGCGAAGCACCGAGAACAAAAGTTGAACTATGTTTCACTTACCGACTTTACCAAAGTCACATATTTAAAGTGACAGTAGGCCGACAGAGAAAATGGAAAAGTGTCAAGAAAAAGAATGTACTCCTCGCAGCTGAATAAAATGGAACATTTTCACAGCAGGCTCTTTGAATTTACATTGCGGGGAAAGAGTGTTTTTCAATAATTAAACAGTGTCGGTGTGACAGTGAGCCAGCATGCACGGTAACCCGACTGAGAAACCGAAGCAGCTAAATGTAAATCAGACAGCGTTCATTTGGTTATTTATACCTGTGTGTTTCCTCCTGAAGAATGTTTCCTGTGAAAAGGTCATAATAACATAAATTGAAAATTGTGGCGAGGCAGCACCAAAAATACCTGAGAAAATCAGAGATAAGTGTTGAGTCATTAGAGACGTGTGGCTTTCTCTTCGCGAGGTTTAACTAACAGTGGTATCCTGAAGTCTCTGTATCACTGTATGTATTTGTATCTCCTCCTGTTATTCTATGAAACAATAAAGCACTTTGATTTCTCGTATAATAATGGAAAAGGAGGCTGCCTACACCCACCACAGGAGTCAGCGGCGGCCACAGTCCGGGGTAATTGGGTGTTTCCTTACTCCTCTGTTTGCCCTGGTCGTGATTCTTTATCTCAGTGCGGCAGTAACTACGTGAACCAAGAGCAACAGGAGGCTGTAAAACATTAAACACCTTTAAGTCATAAAGAGGGATAAAGACATAGAGAGACAGAGATGACAAATGGTGTAGACACTTTGTCGCCTGAGCTCTGACTGTGTCGATGTGTAAGTGTGTGTGTTCTGCAGCACACGGTGATCAACACTGACCATACCTTATTAATGCTGCGCCACAGGTTCTCTCTGACAGACGAGACGTTATCTAACTTTTTTTTTGTTTAGCAGTTTTGCCTCAGAACAGTTAATGTCTTCACTCTTCCCAATCTCTTGTGTAAAAGTCCTGAAAGCAGCAATTTTATCTAAAAGCTATAATCAACCCGTGTCTGTCTAATTTCTGGTTGTACTGTCCTTATTGTTAGAGACTCTGGGTTGTTTTGACTACATAGGTGGAACCACTTCTCAACCTTTAGTACTGTAACTTCATGTTACAACACAGCAGAGACAAATTGACCTAATGGTTGGATTCTTACAAATCAGTGGAGGGAAGTAGATGTGCAAAAGCTGAAGTTTATACCAGGGCTGAAACTAATGTTTGCTTTCAGTGTTAATTATTCTTCCATACAGTTTCTCAACTAATCATTTGGTACATGAAATGTCCAAATAAAAAGGAAATTTAGATAATATAAATTCACTAATTTATGACAAAGAAAGGCAGAAAATCCCCTATTTGAGGATTTGAGTAAACCAGGAAATGTTTGGCATTTGGGTTAAAAAGTACAATATGTAAGAATTTCACTTTTTAAAAATAAAATAACTAAAATTATCTCTGGAATGTGAAGAAATATTGAATATAGAATAATAAATTCTGACATTATCTACTGATGTTAGCATGCTAACCAGCTAGCCCCATGGGTCCAAGGAGGCGTGCTAGCATTGTGAGCTCACAGTATGGGCATTGATCGAATCAGCTAACAGGACAGCTAGTTATGGCTAATTGAGCTAACATGATGGCTACAGCGAGCAGCAGTTAGAGACTTCTCTCGTGATATGCTGCCTTCTGTCTGTTAGGAATATAAATTCAACAGGTGGCCAATTCACACCATTGCAGACCAGGTACACCCTCATGGCAACTGCACTCCCAATAGCAGTCATCTCTTCAACAGGACAATGCTGTGACCAAGTGACAAAGAGCTCAAGGCGTCAACGCGGCCTCCAAATTCTCTAGATCCCACTCAGATCAAGTGTCCTTGCGATGTTCCAGAAAAAGCCCTATCCATGGAGGCCCCACTGTGGATCAGACATGGCTCTGACCTGTCGAAGCATGAAAACAGGACCTCCGGTGGTGTCATGTGGTGTCCGACACCAGGGCGTTGGCTGCGGATCCTTTGAGTCCTGTGGGTTGCGAGCTGGATCAGACGTGTTCTGGTGCATTCAACAGAACCTCGGCAGAACATTTGATTGCAGCGAGATGATCAGTGTTATTCACTTTACCTATCAATGGTTTTAATGTTTTGCTGATTGGTGTACATGGAACGCCCTGTTGCTGCTTCAGGGTCAACTTTGGGCAATAACACAACTGGTTCTCAAAGTACGTGATGTCACTTGTTAAAAGGAGACCTGCTTCACGTCAGTGCTTTTGTTATTGAGGGAATTATACGTTACTAAATCCGGAAAGAGTTGTGGAAATTTATGAGCATGTTGAGTCATAAATTGGAACAGGCAAAGCGAGTATTTTCTAAGGCCACTCCTACTACACACTAGGAAACTGTAAACCAAACATTAAACAGTTTTAGTATGACTATCCTTAGACATTACCATCTTGTTCTCTACTACAAAGTCCCTCCCTGCTGTAAGAGACCCTTGGTTTGTAAGTGAAACTAACCTTTGACATCGCAGCAAATATGATGTCCTTTACAGGCAGTTTTCTGTTACAGCTAAATTGAATTGCTGCAAATGTATGCACCCCCACTCCTCAGCAAGCCATTGTGAATTTCACTGCTCATAATGCTAAATCACATAATGCTTAATAAGTATTCAGATCAGGGAGCAAACTGGTGTCCTCAGGCAGGATTTCTATCATTGGAGACAAAGGTACACTTCCATGATTTTATTCATGTGATCGGGACTAGCTAAGGGCTGGATCATGATCCAAACAATGACGCTTGGGTAAGTGGATGTATACAGTCATACAGCATACAGTGAAGGTTCTCAAGAGAGCAATCACACCAGTTTTAAAGGTTAGCTGGGTGGTAGGGTGAGTCAAGTTGAGAATGTTCAATGGTACAGGGAGCGTCTACAATTTCAGCCTTTAGGCATACAATGCAGGATTTGTCGGTTGCTGTTTGTAAAACCATTCAACCGAGCAGAAAGATATTCTGGAGAAGACAGTTGATTGTTGAGTCTCATTCCCAGGTAACCAAATACAAATGCTTTTGGTTGGCAGCTTGCCAACCCACAGGTTTCTGATACTTACATGTTTTGTTCAGCAAGATAATCTTCATAGATGAACACCACTTTAGGATGTGATTTTTGAAGTGTAAATGCAATAGCCAGAAGATAAAAAGCTAACATTAGCTTATAAACAAATTATATTGCTGTTGAATGACTTCAACATCACCATCAATAAGTGTCCTACTACACTATCGGTCTGCCACACACTTTACGACACTATAAATTGATAATCTACAAGTTGGACAGTCAGAATAGTTTGCAACTAAAGTCTGCCTGTAAAAAAGGGACTAGTGGGTATTAAAGTCTCTGTGTTTGTTTGGCGTAAGAACATTTAATATCCCAGACAATCTCTGTAGTCTAATTTAGCCACTTATACGCACCCGCCTGAAAGGCAAAAGTCACATTTCTAGGAAAGTTGATATCTCGCCACTGTTCAATCTTCGATGAGAGTTGCACGTGCACACGTTACTTAACGGACAGGATGTAGCCAATCAGAGGCAGAGTAGGGCGGGTAATGCCGAGCAAGGTAGTGTGATCTAAAATAACAGCAGTAGCAACCATGGACCTACAACTAGTGGACACAGCCCTCGAGGCGCAGCCCAGTTCATTGATTTCGCGCCAGGCTAACTTGAATGAGGATAGAATAAGTTAATCGTGCAGCATTTCTATACTTTCCAAATGTGAATGTGAAATGAAACAAGTCATTTAACAGGAGTTTTGACGCTCCAAAAAAAGTATCCACCGTTTTAGAGCACCATCTTTCACAATGTTAACTTATGGGAAAAAGTGTTTTTAGGCCGCAGTAACGCGGTTTGGCCACTATGAAAATTGGCTTCAAACCCAGATCCACTTCCTGGGGGGCTTGGTAGCAACTGTATGTCTGCTGACTGACTGGAGTCTATACATTTTATAATAAATGTATAAGAATATATATTTTAATAATACCTGTTACATAGTGATGCACATTGCAACTCGACTCCAAACCAGGTGTTTCAGGTGGTGCAGGAGAGACTAACTCCCTTTGGCGTGATCTTTTTCACTTTGCGGACCTTTTAAATGCAAAAAAATAAAAAATAAATAAAATTCAACACAATATGAGAAACCAAAAAGCACAATATGACCTTTTTAAGATACAAAGACCCAGTAGAAATACCAAGGACAGGACCTGGGTGTCCTCACTGTTAGCTACAGCCCTGGTTATTGAGAAGCTTTCGTTTCTTTTCACCCATGAGACACCTGAGCCTCCTTTCCTATAGGTGTCACTATAGTCGGCCATCCCCCTCCCCTTCCACTGTACTCCTCCTCCTCCTCCTCCCATCCACCAAACCTCCGCGAAAGGGTGTGCGTTTTGAAGGTTGTATGAAGCTAAACACCACCACAGGGAAGAGCACTCGCCACTTGGCTTGACAACCCGGGAAGAAGCCCCTGAAGCCTGGGCGGAGTGCACCCCAACTCTCCCCCCTTCCCCCGTGTCCGTCATCCTCCCTCTGAGAGCCGGTAGACCCCCGGCCAAGGTCCTGTCCTCCTGGGTGGAAATACCGCATACACGGAGATTAAGATATAAAAAAGTTGATACACGTATGGGACCGCGGCAAAATGCGATGTGGCAGCTGCGTGGCTTCTCTTCAAGGTCAGTATCTGAGCACCGCCGCCTCACGGACGAGTTTCTCGGGCAGCCGGAGGGGAGAAGAGGCGTGGAGGGGATGCCGCTGTGTCTCGCTTTGCCTCCAGCATCAACAATGACATCTTTCACCGGGGAGGACATTGAAAGCCACTGACTCAGACAAAAAAAAAACTTGTGAAACACGACTGTTAAAAAAGACAACAACATCAACAAAAACCGAAAACGTTTGGTTGTCGCAGCATCGTTGTGAAAAGAAAACTCCAGCATCTTGACATTTCCTGCTTTTTTTTTCTTCCGACGGCCTGTGTCGGTGCCACAGTTTACCTGCGCTACAGGCAACGAACAGCGGCTGGAGTCGAGCTAGCTAACAAGGATGAGGTTCTGGTTCTGTGTGAGCTAGCAGAACCGACCGTTAACGTCAGTTAAAGCAGGTTGCTCGACGGGGAGAGTCGTCAACTGACGTGACGTGACGAAGTTGTGACCAAACTTCCTCGAACTTCCTTGACTTTTAAACCAACTGTTTTTATTTTTAAGTTACTTTTTTTTGTATTTGCTCAGCGACATGACTTCCAGGACAGGCTCTCACAGCCCGGCTGGCTTCGGTAAGAGTCTACCGGAGCGGGGGCTGCTCCTGCTGGTGGTGTTGGTGCTCCTGGAGGGCTCCGTGCTGCCTCTCGGGGCTGCCAGCTCTCCGGACACCAGCCACCACACGAAGGCGGGGAACTCCACGGAGCCGGGCGCAGGACACCACCATAAAAACTTCACCAAGAAGGCTTTCCCCGTGCTCAGCCTCGACTACCACCACATACAGACCCCGTTTGAAATCTCGCTATGGGTGCTGCTCGCCTCTTTAATGAAGCTGGGTGAGTATCATGTGGATGTCATGTTCGTTTGGTGAATTAATAAACGCTGCCTTGAAGCTGAAGCCTTTCCAGGAAATGCTAGCTAGGTTAATACAAGAGTAGTCACCGCAGGTAGGTTAGCACAGTGCAGCCACATTTACAGGTACAGAAGCAACCTAAATGACTAATATTTGAACCTATGTATTAACTTATAGTACACTCATATATGTATACTCATTTACAGTAAAAATCTTAGTGGCCAAAATGTAGAACAACCAGTGATCGAATGAACCTACAGTACAACTTTCAGGTACTTGGAGTATTTTCCTTTATCTGCTACTTTATTATAGTTATTGTGCAGATTCATGTTTTCTTCATTGTTTATAGGCTGTAGAAGCACAGGAAGCACACACATTCAGTAGGAGTCATGGGAAGACTGGGTCAAACTACAGGATGTCTACTAGGGATAGATCACTGGTTGTTCACAATTTTGGCACAAAGAGTTTTATTTTTACTTGCACGTTAAGATCAGTCCCAAATATCAGTTTTCAGTCTCCGTGATGTATTGGTATGGGCCCTGAAAAAGCCACATCGGTCGATCCCTAGTTGGTGAGCTTAGTGCAGCCCTATTTGCAGATGCAGAAGTACCCTGCGTATCAAAACAAATAAAGGCCTGTCAGTCTGTTTTATCTGACTGCTCTTTGACACAAGACCACATAACGTGAAGACTCGGTCCACTAGTAGACAGGATGCCTGGTGATCAGATAATGGGGTCAGATATCCGCAGCAGAGATAACATTGATAACCAGACACGCTAGTCTTGATTAAGATTGCAAGCCTGTAGAGGCGGCTATTAATGTGCTCACAATGATTGACAGAAAAGATCAAAACTATCACTCAGCAGTTCCGGATGATCTCTGACCATCGGGCCACCCTGCAGCCTTTTGTCCTGCAAATGGGGACGCAGGAAGTATGCGTGCTGAGGGGGCTGCCGCGCTCCCTTAAACAAGGCTATTACATATGCCGAATTTATAAGAAGGCCCAAATGATTAAGAATTTGTCAGAAAGTGCGCTTATCAAAGTTTATAAAGTTTCTCCTGACTCACAACTCACAAAGAGCGATTTTATACGGGAGTTTGGGGAATTTCTCTCCCTCTTCATCTCCTGTCTGTTGCTGACCTATAACATGTTGGTGTTCAAGACTGCCGTCTGCTCTAGTGCAAAACTTTCTCAAATTGTTGTAATAACAATCAGACGCATGTTCCAAATTAATACAGCACGAATGCACACCATTTACTGTGACGTCATTACAAAGACCAACCCCTCAGCACCCCCAGCTGCATCCCTGTTCTGCACACCGATTTAAGATGCCACTTTTACGCTGACCTAACTAGTTTATACCAGAATAGCTCATTCAGTGGGTCACCCAGAGGATGCATCTATACTGCTGGTCGCGCAGATTACTCATCAGATCTGTCAGCCTCATGTGGAGAGGGTCTTTTTCTAGTGCTGTACTTACTCTCTGCCACAGTGATGACTAAGCAGCTTTCTGCAGCAGTCTGGTTGTTGGGACAGTAAGGACCTGGCAGGTTTTCAACACAGAGGGGAACCTCCTGCTACATTATTGTGAGCCAGAGCGTCACAGCCTTGTTATATAGGATGAATCAAAAGCGACAAGCAAATCTGAGATGAACGGCTTCATGATTTTCTTTAGCATTTGTCCCCAGCTGTGTTGCATAATGAGATACTTCAGTCCAGCTCTTTACTTCCTCTGTTGCATTAGTGTATTTTGTTTCCCCACCCTTTGTCGCTCCTAACCTCGCCACTCATTTGCACTGTTGCCTCTTTCCTACAGTATATACTTTGCTTTCCAGTGGGGCCGATACTGATACTGATTATTAGAAATCCAGGAGACCAATAACAGATTTTGGAAGCGATATATTCTTTTATATTATATTACAAAGATGTATATTAATTTGCTGTAAGTGTCAAAATTTAGAGCAACCAGTACATGCAATTTACTCAAGTATTGTTCTTAAGTACAATTTTCAAGTCTTGAGTATTTCCTTTTCCTCCTACTTTATTCATATCCTATACATTTTTTTTTATTGTTTATAGGCTAGTAATTGTGATGTGTGACCAATCAGATAGTGTTATGGTTGGGACATTGTTTAAGAGGATGCTGCATAAGAGCCAAAGTATTGGTTTATTTGATCGTCAGTATAATAGTGAAATCACCAATACTGATAATCGGAAAAATGCTTCATATCGGCAATACTGATAATCGGAAAAATGCTTCATATCGGCCGCCAATAATCGGCCAGGCTGATGATCAGTCTATCCCTACTTTCCACAGAACACGGCATTGTCCCCCCTGCTATCTTTAATTGAGAGCCAGCAGCTTGTCAGTTGCCAGTGACATCAGTGCCCTGACTGAGCACCAGCCTGTAGCCAGGGAAAGATACTGCCACCCGGTCTGGGCGAGAAGCCCAGTGTCTCAGGGGAGAGGAAAGGCAGAGTGGGACCACCTGGCCCCGGTGGCTCTTTGCAGTTCAAGGGCATGGAGTGAACAGGAGAGATGAGGCGAAGGAGAGTTAGCTCAAGGAGTGATGAAAGTGTATGCAGTGGAAGGGAGACAGTAAAGAAATGAGACTGGATGAGTGTGTGGGCTGTCAGCAGCTGCAGACAGCGGTGACCTTCAGCCTCTGATTATCCCAGGATGGTTGAAAATGGGATGTGGGTAATTCAATGTGGCTGGTACACTGCTCAGCCTCAGTCCTGCGTCTGCTTCATGCTCATGGACCTCATATCTTAAAGTGCTAAAAGCACATCCTCAATGCATTTATCTCTTAAGCAACCCAGCCTGTGTGCATGGTGCCTTTCTGTCCTCATTTTTCACATGACTGCTTTTCTTGGATTGATTATACCCAGTGCAGCAGATTATCATATAAATCATAACCCCGGGGATGTTATTTTACTGAGATTATGCCCTAACACTGTCAAAGCAATTGGAAAAGTCTTTATATTTATGAGACATCCTCCTCTATTTGTACACCTGTAATTAGGCTGGAGACCAGAAATAACTGTTCTTTATCAACCGATGTCAAAAGCCATAATTGGCACTGGATGCCTGCTACACAGTCACAGAGTGGTACCATTTCCCCTCCTTTATTTAGAGGAAGGGTGTGTATTGACAGGATCTGATTAGTTATAATCAGGAAGAAATATTGCTAACAAGCGTTTATCTTAATGACATTGTTCCACATTCTTATTGTGAATGTAATAAGTAACAAGACACTCATAAACATGGTTTCGCCTGCAGTTATAAAAAAATAATGAGTTCACTTTAGTAGGGTGTGATGTCTACAACAGATTATAGCCTTAACAAACATCTTTGAGGGACTGACTTTCAGAATGACCTTTCAGTTGATTCAGATCTGATAATATTATCTTGTTGTAAATGCAATGTGGTGACACACCTTTTGATTGAAACCTTTGTGGCTGTGATACCACTTGATTTTTTTCATGTTGACCTCCTGCCAGCGAGGCTCCTTGCAACATGTCTGACAAGTCCATTTAGTTTCACCTTGCATGTATAATTCACAACTGGTCGGACCATTTGAAGAGAAGGTGTGCTGTTTAAATGTGAAGCTCCATGGAAGCCATGCACCGTTACATACAGAGTTACTGTTATTTTAGTATAGTTGTTGTTGTTGTGGGAGTTGAACAGCAACCTGAATGTTGATTCCTGTGAGTAAGAGTCACCCTCAGCTAGATAGAGTCCTAGTGAAAGGAAAAATGTCTTTTTTAGTAGTTGTTTGTGATGTTGAGATGTTATAATTAAGGATGCAAAATATGAAACCACTTTAGCCAGTATCTTACTTTATGGAGAGAAGTGAGATCATGCTATGCTTGCAGTGAAAATGTTCTGAGCGTGAGTGCAGTCTTTTTTGACCGCAGTCGTGGGAATGTTTTGGCAGTGCAAGTAAAAATGAAATTGTTTGTTATCAAACAGACTTCTAGTATTTTAATTCATGATGGGGGAAAGCAGAAAAGTCATTTCTCGACATAATGACCATTAAAAGTGTTTGTAAGACATGGCTGTATGATCCTTACTGCTGAACCAATTGGAAGGTAACAGATGGAAACATCTGCTCCGTGTTTATGTTCTAAGCTTGGCACTTCTTGAGTTTTGTTGAGGACTCAACCCAACTCAACTCAACTCAAACTTTATTTATAAAGCACATTTAAAACAACCGGGGTTGACCAAAGTGCTGTACAGATATCACAGTTGCACGGCTCTGCATAAGCAAAGACGTTTGAAGTAATATGTAAGTATTATGGATCATCACAAATGCACTATGTTAGCAAGTAGCAAGAATTACCTAAGGGTTCTTCTTCGTTGTTTTATGTTTTTGTTATCTAGCTTCACAGCAGGAAATGACATCAGGGGAAATGTAGGGATATAGTATCCTATACTCATTCATTCCTGGAAGGAAACAGTTTGTATGTGCACTTCCAGTGCTTTGACAGTGAAACACTCCACTATGAGTGGGCACACAAGTGCAGATTTTGAGAATGTGAGCTGAGAAAAGTGTACTTTGTCATTGTTGTATCGTGAGATATAGCACATATTCGTGGCAACCCAGAATTGAAACTTCTGCAGGCATAGCGTGATCATCCATCAGTGTTAAATATTGCTGTAACCTAGTTTTACCAGGATACTCTGAAACAGTTTTATCAGTTGTTTTAAGAGTTGATTTTTCTGCCCTTGCTCTATTCTCACATTTTAGGAACTGTAAAGCATTATGTTTTTTTTTTGTCTTGTAATTATCAAACATTAATCAGTGATCCTGAATCTACTTCACAGTGTGTATTTAAATTTTCTAAGATCCATTATGTCTTGATTACCAGTATTTCAGGAATGCTGCAGTTGTGTAGCTCGATTGTATGCAGGGTAAATGCTTTCCTTAGAGACCTGCCCATTCCTTTATCTATAGTAAACAATTGATAATAACTAAGGTTGGAGACATTATCAGTATCACTGGGTTGACCCATACACCACCTGTGTGTAATATGTCCCTCCCAGTACCTCGTAATGAGTAGCAAGACACTCATAAACAAGTTCTCGCCTGTAGTCTTAAAAATAATGAGTTAACTTTAGTAGTGTGTAATGTTTGCGACCTCCCAGTACCTCCTGCTATAGTTAAGATTTTTCCTTAAACAGTTTCGATGAAATTTGAAAGAGTGCACCAGAATCAACCAACGATTGACTAAGTATGGATTTGGCCACACTTAGGCAAGATATATGTCTGCCTCCTAGGAGTAAGTGCACTGGATTTGGCAAACCCCTTAGGAAATACTGGGCCTTAATATTGCCCCTATCTATAATGCCTGCGTGGGAAAGATTAGAAACCACGCCCTTGGCAACGCTACAGTCAATGTTTCCCAAGCTATACCTATGTGTTACTTAGGTTATGACTTGGCACAGAACTTTTACAGTTTCTAAAAATAAAATCTAACACCTGAGATGCCCTTTGTCTCAGAAAGGGTTGCTTTGCCTCTCATTTAATAAAATTGCTCCATATGTTGTCAATATTCAAGACATTCAATTAAAAAGGCTTTTAAGCAATACTAAGTATGGATTGGCTTGATTGTTCTCCATTCTGTGCATGTGCCACAGAGCTGCACACATTTCTTATCAGATAACCTAAAAAAAGTTGGAACTACCGATGGTATCTACAGTCTTTTTGAAAAAGTCAAATCTTTACTTTCTTTCCATTTTAATCATGAGACACTCATCGCTGGGCCTGTGTACAGTATTGCTTGTAACAGACATTTGATACTGTCACTGAACTGAGCTCCATTCAGTCGTAATAGTGGAAGATGTCTTTGTAAAGTGTAGTAAGGATCAAGCAGATATGTGGTGATGTTAACCTAGTGACGATTTTCTCACTTGAGCTGGTAGTATTGTGCAGATATGGTGTCATACTGGAATAAACCAGCAGCAGGTCATTATTAATAATTTAAAGCAACACTGGCCTTGCACAAGCAACTTGAGGAGCACAATGATCTGCATCATACATTCAAACAATGACTCACAAAGGCAGCGTTGTCAGGAAGAAGGCCTGCATCACTCTGACATGCACTTCTTTCTCGACCTTTCTGTGAACCACCACCGGTGTTAAATCTTGATTTCTAGGAAAACTGAGTGCATCATCAATCACCTTCTTCAACAAAAGGACTGTTTAAATGTTTTCTCTCTTTTGTGCTTGCTTGATCCAGCAGAGCTTGTTGCCAGCAGTGTACAATTAGTCACCTGGCAACAGGACACAGTTCCTGGCTTTGGGAATGATCGTGCGTAGCAAGTGCCAGGCTCTGCTGTCGCTGGGTACACATGCAGATGTGAAAGAGCCGTTACCCTTTAGTGGTTTTTAATAACCTTGCAGCAATAGACTCTCAGTAGGAAGTAGGGCAAAGACACAGCGGCTGCCATAGCTGACAAGCAGTCTTCTCAGAGTTCAGGAATCCGGCATAGAAATCCTTCTGTGTAACATATTGTTTTCTTCACACTCAACTGCTTATCTCCTTCATACATGAGTCCTGACAACACTGCTGTTGTGTGCCACGAAGTGGTCTTTGAAGTTCACTGCCCTCCTTTTCACTATCTTATCTCTTTCCCTTGGAGAGCACCGACGGCCGTAATTGGAGTCATGCAGTCGAGATTTAAGAATGTGTTAACTGTCACCACTCAGCCAAGGTTGGACGCTCCCGGCTTCCTCCACTGAGTCTCTTGTCCCTCCCTGTAGGTCCTGGACGTGCTGAGGGGTTTTTACATTTGGCTAAGGTCACGACTGATGCTGAAATGGCTTTTCGTCTCCTTTGCTGCTCCTTGTTGTCCAGCAGGCGCAGTCTTTACTTGTTCCTCCTGGTCACACATTAATGATAATGGGTCATTTAGAGTGTCACTGTTGGATGCAGTGTTGAGTGTGCCGCTGCTTGAGGCGCCAGTGGTAATACGTTTAGTCCATGCAGTCATGAGCTGTCTGCCCTTTCCTCGAGGACCTCACTGTGCTCGTCTTTTTATTGAGGGTTTTTGTGTTCATACATTTCCTTGCAGAGCTAGTTTAGGTATTCTTTCTTCTTGTGAATTAGGAAAAAAAAAAAACTAAAGATAATTTCCTGTAACCACTGATTGAAAAGGTTCTAGGCCATTGCTTCACTTGAGTAAAATACTACATTTTCGCAAAACATACAGACTCAAGAATGTGAGATCTCATGCTGTGAAACATTTAAGATTCAGCTTATCTTAAAGTATATGTGAATTGTGACGCTTTGCTATGATATGGAAAGATAAGTCATAGTGTTGAATTAGCCATGGAGTCTGTGACAGGAAGCCCCCACACAAAGCTAGCTCGTGTTTTGATACTGAAGCTCATATTTTTGTAAATATTTATCACTGACTTCTTTCATTTTGGCCTGTATATGGATCATGATTAGAGAAATGAAAACTATGAGCCAAAAGTACCCTTGCTGACTTAATGTCACTCGGGAAAACGCTTAACACAAGGGATTATGGGACTTTCTTTCTTCTAATAATAACTCTACTTGGTTTCCCTTGCCGTCCTCTGGGTTCAGTTATGCTTGTTTCCTTTAAGTCGACCTTTGAAGTAAGTTTCATCAAGAGTATAAAAAAAAATATTGCCTGTGACCGGAAGGTCTCCTTTGGGTCAAACTGCTATGTAGAAACATAAAACTGGAGCTGCTCAGCAGAGGAAGTTTGTGAAACTAGGCCCCTCCCAGTTGTCTGAATTTGTGAAAACCTGTCTACCATTGCCAGTACTCCCTGTGGGCATGCTGAAAATAAGCACATGTTTCTTGTCAAGTTGCTCTTTTAAATTAAGTCGTAAAGAGCATTCCTTTCTGTATTTTTCCACGCACACGCAGTCAGCATGACGCTGTCAGTTCTGACATAATAGTGGGAAGTTGTGGTCTTCGTGGAGTTTCATATGAGAGTACAGTGGTGCAACCATATGGCCTGATTTCAAACGGATGCAATATAGGGCACAAGTCTCGTCAGGATCTGACTTGCAGAAGTAAATGCTGTTTGCAGACCTTGATTCTTTGGATACCTTAACACCTTGGTGTGTGCACTGCCATCTGCTGCCCTCTGTCCACCTGCAACAGACTGAACATTACAGTCTTCCATTAAAGAGAGTGCTTGATGTACAGTAATGTATTTAGAATAGCTTATGTACATATAGGAAGTGTAACTTAATTACCTCCGCCAAGGAGCTTATCTTTTCACCCATGTCCGTTGGTTGGTTTGTCAGCAGGATTACACAAAAACCACTGAACTGATTTTCATGAAACTTGGACGGAGGATGCGTCTCGGCCCAGAATAGACCCCATACATTTTTAGTGCAAATCCAGATAAAGGGACAGATCCAGGAAGTTTTTTGCAGTTTCTTTAACATTGTGAGATGGAGGTGTTTTTCGACGTTTCTGTTAATTTCTCAGGGATTAATGCATGGATCTTGATTTAAAAAAAAACATGCATATTTAGGTGGCTGGTATCTGAGTGAGTATGATTAGAAGTGCATCCTAGATCTGGTGACCCTAAATTATGATACGGTATTATCCTTGATTAACTACTGGGGGCTACTGGGCCTTGGCAGAGATATGCGCTCTGCTGGGTGCCATTCTAATTGAAACTGTTAACATGGAAATCTTTAAATTCTTTGCAATTCCTCACTCACATTTGTAATAAAACAAAGTGATAACAAACTGATATTAACTCTCATTTTACTGGCAGAAGTTGTATGTAAAACACTCACATGGGCATCATTTCTGTAGAACGCTTGTCACTCCAATCCGTTCTGTTCATCTTGGAATCAATTAGCCAAACTGGAGGTGTGCAGGCCCCCCTTGTGTAATGTGGTGTCCCCATCACTGACCAGAGATCAGTGTAGTGTTGGTGTCACTTTTAGACAAAGCCTTTTAATTATGCAACAGCCTCTATAGGGGGTTGAGGTAATGTGAACATAATGAGCTAATTTATGGTGCTAATTTAGCTTTCATTTTGAAGCCTCAAGTAAACAGATAGATGCTTTCTTCTGAGGAGACACTGTGCCGGTTCAAATCTGTGAACAAGCTGTGGAATCTACATCCTGCTTGACACATATCCCGTCAGGAGAATCACAAAAGATTTCGGTTTGTGTTGCAAGCAGTTATCACAGAATATCTTTGTTAACCGACCTGGCTAGGAAGCCTCTGTGGATCTGTGGGTGGTGCCTGTTTTCTCATGAAGTGCATTGACAAGAGAAGAGCCCTGAGCCTCTGGCTGTGGGGAAATTAGGTCTCCCTAGACTGTTTAAGATAAAGGCTTCCTCATTTGCTTTCCTCAGAAATCCACATCTGCAGCTGCATGCAGCTGTACAATCCACAGACATCCACTTGTTGAGCTTGTGTGCTGACAACACTAATGGCGCTGTCCTCAAACCACCCAACTATAAACACCCCTCTCCCTCGCTCAGAGGCCTTGTATTCCATCAGAGAGTTTCTGATACTAATCTTCATACACTTAAGACAAAGCCCTGCTCAACTGAAATGTTAAAATGAATGTCATATACATGTCTGACGCCTATTTCTCAATTGTATGGTCTGTTACTCGCACTGTGGAAATTCTTGTTTGCTGGCAGTGTGTGTGCAAGACCTGGGCATTACATAGCAACCTGTGATGTGTGCTAATGCGTGAATATTAATTAGCTGCTCCATGTTCCTCGTTGTGCAAACAAAAGCGAATTGGAGCCGGCCTGAGCTGTTGCACCTGCCTGTCCCTCCCGCCTTGGTTCAGGAGAGGACACAGCCTGTGACAGCTATGTAAGGCTGTCACTCCTGAAATCAAGGTCGAACTATTTTGAAATGACACCACAACACAACGTCATTATTATAATTTCTTTATCAACTTTACAGCCCGTCTAATTTCACATTTGTTCCACTCTTCCTGTAGCAAATCTTATTTTTCTAAAAGCTGTATAAACCTATTGTTTCCTATATGCCAGTCACTTCTACCTTGCCTTTACATTCTAGCTTATCTGTAATGGTTTTTACGAGCTACTGGCAAGGGGGCCTACTGAAGCCGATTGTGCTGAATAATATGCAGTCAAACGAGGTTGTACACTTGGCGCTAGCGAGTGAGTCCGCAGATTTGTTGTCATTGAACACTGAGACAGTTGCCTTTTACAAAGTCGACAAACAGCCTTATCTTTGTGACGTTTCCGCCCTAGAACCCAAAATACTTCCACGCGCAGTTTCACAGATGTTTTGGTGGTCCTGAGCGGTTACTGTCCGCTCAGGGTGGCTCTGCTCGCCATTGTCCTCCATTTTTTGAGCAAAACAACATTACATTCACATTAGTTCAGTTAACTGATAGGTCAAAAGAGCATGTGATAGGTCAAGCTGATCGTGGCGTTTTAGTGCACCCTCCGCTTGATCAGAAGTCAAACGTGCTAATAGCCCTAATGCGCGAATAGATTGTACATAATGTCGTGACAGTAAACTTTACACCCTGCGTTCCAACAAATGTTTGGATTTAGAATAAAAAATGACATCCCCTCTACTTTGCCAGATGGTCTCTACAGTGCGTATTGATAGTTTCACGTGCTGCTGTCTAAGTTTCCAGCAGCACCATGGGTTAAAATTCTGTTTGCAAGTTATCAATCAAATCTAAAATTATAGGGGTTGCTGGACAGCATATTTTCATACATTAGCTGTGGCTCAGAGCCGATGTGCAAAGCAGCGGGTTGACATGGCTCTGTTAACACGTCAAACACGCTAGTTCTGCCTCCAGGATAAACACACACACACACACACACACACACAGAATGCAAGATATAGGTCTTATTGTGTCATTCATCAGGGCTTTGAGGCCCTTTGTTGCATGTAATGTAAAACAGTTAGCATTTTCACCTGTGAGCTTCTACGATCAGTTATTATGTCGCATTAACTCTATGAAATTGCAAAAATGCGTTAATGTGAATGAAGTTGCATACTTATCTGCAGTGCTGCTAGGCCATGTTCCATTATGATATTCTCTATTATCCGTCATATTGTCTTCCCCTGTGAAACAGTATAGCCTGCATGAGAGCATGTAGCCTTATCTGGTTCATATTTCTGTGTATGTGTCTGTTCGTATTCATATACCGCGTCGTCAGCTGGCACAGTGCCAGCTGGATAAGAGATACATCCCTCTGCTGATGTAGTGTACAGTAAATATAGCTCCGGTCTGGTCTGTTTGAAGTTTTCATCTTCCTTTGTTATCTATTCATTCACCTCACTGTGTGTAGATGAAGCTCTGTCTGTGTTTACGGTGACGTGTGAAACCTCAACAGCTCAGGGTGATGGTGTTTATAGTCCCATATCGTCCTTGTTTGGCCACGCAGTTGGAGTAAAGAAAAGTCAGACAGCTTTTGTATTTGTAAGGCATTAAGTGTTAGTACTTGTAAAGGCATTAACATGAACAGTCTCTGGGAACTGGCAGAGCTGCTCGTGCTGTGACATGTGAGCCATGTAGGAGATAACCGCAAAAGGTTATTTTGATTATGTGGAACTCCAGTCTCCAACACTGGATTAGCAAGTAAACAAGACGACAAATGAAGTTGAAAGCTTTTCTTTTCATTCTCATCTCTTGGAGTTGGGCTCGTGGTAGAGGTATTTAAATCGCAGCCTTGGCTGGGTTACTGTCATCTGAGATCTGTCGACAATACATTTTTGCATACTATTTCCATTTTTTCCTTGAATTCAAAATGCCGTGGCCTCGGCTCTGTATCATACCGGAAACTACACAGGATACAGCAAACATGTGTTCTTTACCTATCAACAGCTTTGAGAGCAGAGATACTGTTATGTTACAAGTAAACTATGCAGGAATATACGGACTCAAACTAAGGTAACCTGTCCCAATTGTCTCTTTATGTTTCTGCAAAGACCCTGCTCCCTGCCTGTCTTATTTTCTCATTGTTTTGTTGTTTGGGAAAGAGCTGTATTGATGGCTCGCCAAACCAAAGTGTTATTTTCTCTGAGCCTGGTAATCAAACTCGACAATCGACTTGTCCTCCTTCTCCAGAATTTCTTACTCCACCTTTTGAATGGTGTGTTTACAAGCAGCAACTGACAGGCGAGCTCTGACTCGTCTGCACAGCCTTCCCAAAATCACACTTGGTATCAACATGCGTCCTGAGTGATCTGATCACAACTGGACAGCTCTATGTACAGGTGTGAATGCCCCCATGACACATTGAGGACGCATTTGAGATAACGTGCTAACATTATGCAGCCGACAATATTTTATTGAAGTAAACATACAAATAAAGTAAGCAGTCGCCAAGATAGGCAAGTTTTTTATTCCCCTTGGAGAAAATCCCCAGACTGTCTTAAAAAATAACTCAATTGTGTGAGTTGTTGAGTTATGAGAAACTTTATAAACTTTTTGAAACGCTGTCCTCAACAAATTCTTAACTATTCAGGACTTCTTGATAATTCGGCAAATTTTATACATGACTTAGATCTTTGTGCAGAAAACATTATGTTTCCCAGCGATGTACGTGTTTATTTGCATATATAGAGGGGAAGAGAGATCTGATCACTAGTTGTCTCTCGAGATGCATGTTAATATCAGATTTGAACTCACAGAGCTGTAAAGCTCTCCACGTGTGATCACTCAGCATGGATTGTAATACCAGGTCTGAATCACCTCAAGTGTTTTCCTCTGCATTTCCTACAAATGTTGGCTGCTAAATCTAAAACAGACGTTAGAATTTGTCGTCTGGGTGGTGCTAGTGCTCACAGAAGTGTGGTATGTCACAACTGAAGCTCTGTCAGTGTAGCGTTGGCAAATATTCAGTGTGCTTTTGCACTGTTGTTTTTGATAAAATGAGGAAACAGATGGGAACAGTTCCATTTAATCTCATCACTCAGGCAGAGACACACAAATACTGTTAAGGCTTAAATAAACTAATTGTTCGATGCAGATAGATCAATCCCTCCTTATTTGTCTCCCTCCATGGCACTGCATCTCATCTTTTCCATCCATTTTCCCAGGGTTCCACCTGATCCCTCGGCTGTCGGGCATTGTGCCAGAGAGCTGCCTGTTGATTGTGGTGGGCCTGATGGTGGGGGGGCTCATCAAACTGGCTGGAGAAGACGTCCCCCCGGTGCTGGATTCCAGATTGTTCTTCCTCTGCCTGCTGCCTCCCATCATCCTGGATGCTGGCTACTTCCTGCCCATTCGTCCCTTCATGGAGAACGTGGGCACGATCTTGATATTTGCTGTTATAGGGACCCTGTGGAATGCCTTCTTCATCGGGGGCCTGCTGTATGCTGTGTGTCAGATCCAGCCAGACAATCCAAACAAGCTCCACCAGCTGGAGCTGCTGCCTTGCCTGCTGTTCGGCTCCATCATCTCGGCCGTGGATCCTGTCGCTGTCCTGGCTGTCTTTGAGGAGATCCACATCAATGAACTCTTGCACATCCTGGTGTTTGGTGAATCACTGCTCAACGATGCTGTCACTGTGGTGAGACTGTCATGCGTGCATTTCTTGTTTCACCCGTGCTCCAATAAGGGAGACTAGTTGAGATTCGATTAGTCTGCTCTCGGTCAAGTATACATATGATATGCGAGCCCTTGCGAGCTGACTTTATATAAAGAATTTCGTCAGGGTGGTGACAGCTCATTTCAACATCAGTGACGTATTTATCAAGATGCAAGATGACTCAGTTAAGATGTTGATCAGTGTGTTGTCCTTTTGTTAGTTAAAAGTCACTTGTAATTCTTAAAGCTGAGCTAATCCTCCTCAGAGCTATCAGGCCTCAGGAATGTCAGATTTTCAGTTGATAGGAAAAGCTTTGATTATGGTCAGAAGTAAATTAGCTTATATACTGTTGCTGTGCTTATTATTTTAATGAGAAACACAATTTTAATGTATCAGTTTTACAAGGGTTAGGGTTTTTTTTTCAAGGTATTGTTTCAAAGTTAGATATCTCAGTATTGTGACAACACTAGTATGGAGGACATTTTGACACAATTTTAAACATTTGTGTTGGCTCAGCAGGCTGTGTAGCAGCTGAAAACTCACTGGCTGTTACCATCAGATCAGATTATGTATTCTATTGAATAAAACTGTGAATTCTGTTTCTTTTAGCCTCGCAACTGTAAGGCTTAAGCTGTCAACACGCAGCCAGTGATCCACTGACTAGCCTGTCACCACACAACAGCCCTCAGCTCACACTACAGCACACCAGCTGTTAGCTGGCCTGTTCCCAAACAGTATCATCAGCAGTATAAAGTTACCTTTAATGCTGGAATTATAGCTACGTGAGGCACCAACTTCAGTCTAAACAATGAGTGTTTTTGACATCAGCTAACACTTGCCTAGTGAATAGTCTGCTCAATATTTTCATAAATCCTCCCTATTATATTCCTCACATACTCTGCCTGCTCACTCACCGCGCACCATTGTCTCTAGGTCACATGTTGATCAACAAGTTTGGCTTCAGTTCACACTTAGACAAGCTGGACGGCTCTCTGCCATCATTGAGTATAAGCTCTACTGAGAGCCAGAGCAGAACTCATCAGTCTTGAACAATTGGCAGTTTGTAAGATTAGCCAGTCGGGCATTACAAGAGGCTTTGTATAACACTTAGTATTTAAATATTTAGTCTTTTTAATTGTTCAATCTTTTTTCTTTCCCCTCTCCCTTCCCTTTCTCCCTCCCCCAGGTGTTGTACCACCTGTTTGAGGAGTATTCAGGTGTTGGCTCAGTGACAGTGTTGGATGTTTTCCTGGGAATCATCTCCTTCCTGGTGGTTTCGTGTGGTGGCGTTCTGGTTGGAGCTCTCTATGGGATCCTGGCTGCCTTCACCTCACGTTTCACCTCCCACACCCGTGTTATCGAGCCGCTTTTTGTCTTTGTGTACAGCTACATGGCATACCTGTCAGCTGAGATGTTCCACCTCTCTGGCATCATGGCGTAAGTGGATATGTAGAGAGAAAGAAACGTAACAATAAGTATATACACAAAAGGGATTGTTTAGTTCCTACTTTAGTTCCTGAGATTAGTTCCCATGGTTCCATAGTTCAAGGAACTATTTGGTTGAAAAGTTCTATAAGCAGTGATGGAAGAACTGTGCTTTTTAATGTACTATTTTCTTCTACGTTATACTTCCACTCCTACACTTAGGAATTCAAGTGTTCAAATATTGAACTATACCGATTACATTTATTTTATAATTTTAGTTACTAGTTACTTTGCAGATTACATGCTATATCAGAGCCAAAGTAACAGATTTTTGAATGAATTTATTTGACTGATAATCAAATAAAAAACACACTGATTCTGATAATCAGAAAGATGATCATTATCAGATCTGATAATCAGCTAGGCCAATAATCAGTCGACCCACAGTATACACTTTATACATGTAAAAATGTGTATAATTTACTTTTGAGCTACTAGTGTGGCTGTAGACTCAAAATGAAATCTAATATCTAATAATTAATCTTAATCTAATATAAATAGTTTTCTTTCCCATATATATGCATCCAGTAGATGTCTTTAAATGACAGCATGTATTTTTAGCGTGTAAGCATGCATCACCAGTCATTGAGACTGCCAGTGATGGTGCCTCTGTGTGACCTTCTTCACACAGGTTCAGCATTTATAAATTGAGTACCAAGTGTGTTATGTCTGCTCTCTAGTGTCTGTGAAATACTCCAGCTGTTGCAGGGATGTCCCTGTTGTATCGCATGTTTTTTAATATATGGAAGTTCTATATACAGCCCTGCCACTGCAGGGAAAATCTATTACTGTCATTCCCCAATGACCGTAAGTCAACTGTACATCTCGGTATAACCAGTTTAAACTGATCTTGCAACACCACAAACAAACCAGAATTTATTGGCATCCCAACATTCCTTGAGGGGTCATTTCTCATCAGCTCCTCCAGTACGTATCAATCCATTTTCTCTTTAAGGGGCTGGGAGTTATTGATGTTGCAGACAGGAGGAGATGATATACAGAGTCTCTCCTCTGAGTCGAGGCCGGGGGATGTGTAACTTCAAGGACAATCTCTCAGGAAGCCTGTGGCTGTCTTGTTGCACCTCACATCAAAAACTCGATTTGTCGAGGTGTTTTTTTTCTCCACATTATCTGTTTATAAGGAAGAAGTGAAACAGCTTACTGGTGTGAATTCCTTTCATTGTTTCCCTCAGGCATTGAGAGCCAAACCAGTACTGACATTGAGGAGGAATGGAGGTGAATGTTGAGCAGCTGCTATGGCTTATTGGTCACATGGATGGCGTTCAGTTCTGACCGCCACGTGACTGACATAAAAACATTGCATGACACCAGAATGGAATAGAGAAGTGGTCACAGGACAGGGATGGACATCATGCTACTACAGGGCTCCACTAGTGGAAAACTCTGATGTAACTGTTACTGATGTAACTGTTGCAAGTCAAACCACCCAGTCTCACCTCATCATGTCATTTATCGATCAGTCTTACTTGGCTTAATTTGAATCATACATTAAACAAAAATTCAATTTATTATGTATTATATATTATTAAATTACATTTATCACCCTACATGTGAATATCTTTAAACTGAAATGTTTTCCTCCTCTCCTTCCAGGTTAATTGCATGTGGGGCGGTGATGCGACCCTATGTGGAGGCCAACATATCCCACAAGTCCCACACCACCATCAAGTACTTCCTGAAAATGTGGAGCAGCGTCAGCGAGACACTAATCTTCATCTTTCTGGGCGTGGCGACGGTGGACGGCAAGCACGACTGGAACTGGACCTTCGTCACCGTCACTGTCATTCTGTGTCTGGTGGCCCGGGTCATAGGTCAGCTCCACTGCATTATTTTCTTACAAATAAATGTCATGGTATAAAGGGGAAACGACATCATTTTTGGGAGGTTAATTCTTGGAAGATCTTTTTAATTATGTGGTTTGCTTTCATGGATAAACCTCTACATGAGACAGTCACTTCAAATTTGCAAATGCAAATCAGAAAGTGCAAAAATGAAACTTTTCCTTCATTCAAAGGAGGTAAATGTATTACAGTTTACTTTGAAGTGAAAAAGACCTTGTTTTCAAAAGGGGAACTGGGAACGCTGACTGGAGTCAATGTTGCCGTCTTGTCTCGCCACACAGCATTCAGTGTGAGAGAGGAAGTGCCACCGAGGATTTCAGGCTGTCGCAAGTCCTTCTGCTGATGATTTGTCATGCTAGAGTTATTAGTGTCGTCGGAGAGAGAAAGTGAAAGAATGATGAGGTCTGTTCAGCTGTGACATACTGAGACTGAGTTACCATCTTGATTGAGCATTTTTAACCTCAGCAGTTGATGAGGCTTTGAGCAAACTCTCAAAACAAGTTGTCCGTGACTGCATTGTTGCCATCAGTAACCATGCAGGTGTTACTTGCGTCACAAGATCTTATGATGGAAAATAATTGAAGTTGTTCAGCAGTAAAAGAACCATTCCAGTGTTTCCGCAGGTTTAAAATCTTTTACTATAAAATCACATACCTTCTCCAGTACGGCTAACTGATTTTAAAGCATGATTAAGTGTTTTGAGCTGTGTGTTTTTAAGACTTTCAGGCAGTTTAATGCTGGTTTCAGTGGGATTTGAACACACAATAGCAGGAGATGGGTAGTCCGTCAAAAGAACACCATGTTTGTAAGTGCAGATTGATGTAAAAGGCCGTCGATGCTTTTACATGCATTTTATAGGAAGGATAAGCAAATTTTCACTGTGATTGACAGGCTATATCAAGCAATTATCAAGTCGTTGTAAGCTGTTTTTGAAACGAAACATTTTTTCATTGTCAAGCACTGATGTCTGAAATGGAATTGAAAGAATGCTATTTGACCCATGTCTGTAACATTCACACAAAGCTACAGAGACTCTCTGCATTGTCCTTTCCCAGGTGTGGTTGGTCTGACCTACATGATCAACAAGTTCCGCATCGTCAAACTGACAACCAAGGACCAGTTCATTATCGCCTACGGTGGCCTGCGAGGCGCCATCGCCTTCTCCCTTGGCTTCCTGTTGGACAAGAACCACTTCCCCCTGAGAGAGATGTTCCTCACTGCCATCATCACCGTCGTCTTCTTCACGGTCTTCGTTCAGGTACGAGTACCAAGTTTATCATTTTTTGGGTCAAAGGGGAAAACTTGTCGCTCAGCCTGGTTTGCTTGGTTGTGGCCTCCTGCAAACCTTATTATGGGATGGTATTATTACTACAATCAATATGTAGCATCAGTTTTTGTTAAATTGAACACACAGAATGTAGCTAGGAAGACACGGCAACAGGCGACTAATTGAAAAGCACCTTTATTTCAATTAATAATTCGGTTTTCTCTGGTTTGAGCATTGTTGGAAGCATTTTACAAGGCACCGGCAGTTGAAAAAGAAAATCACTTTCATCGAATGTGAGACATATGCAGAAAGAATACGAAACATGGTTCATATAGAGACACAATTATTCTGAGTGAAATCCAAGATAACATACAAAAATCGTACATGAAGGTGCGATAAAGACAAACTGGCAGTGATTGCACAGTGTTGTCAGATAAACCCATCTCATAGAGGAACTGTAGGAAGATTCTTGGATGGGAACTGGACCCAGAATGGAAGCAGCTAAAATAAAACCCCGAAGACATGTTCTCTCCTCCTCAGGCGAGATTAGAAAAACATGTTTTATTCATGCTGCACGATTCAGCACTAGCAGTCTGATGCTGAGACAGATGCAGACAGGGCAGAGGCCCCTTTCACCTGCAATGTTGAGTCGGATAAAAGTATGACTCGCGAGCAAGAGCGGGATTCAGTGTGAGTTATAGTGGATGATATTTCTTTTCTTGTGTTGGCTTTCGTCTGATTAGATTGTTCTAATTTATTACAGGATAAAGATTCTGGTTTTCTGTACATGCTTGTAGGCTGATTGGCTAGTTGAAAGTCATGTTAGGTCTCATCGCTTATTGCAACTATTGTTAGTATAATTACATTTGTTTGTGACCTTTTTTTATATTCTTTTCAACATGATTTGCAGGGACACATCAACAAATAGCTACTGTCTGCAGCATAACATATAGACATAACATATATCAGGGTAATAAACGAAACAGGACATAATAACAAAAAATACACCTTGTAATAAATCATACTATAGCATTTAAATTGTAATGCAGCCCTACCATTATGATAACCTCTGGTCTTCATTTCTGGAAGAGACTTTTTATTCCCCCACAGTAAAATGATGATTCTGTTAATTGAAATGATTGGCCTAAGGGGGGGTCATGTGGAATGACCTTTAAATATCACCTGTTTCTGGTGAAAGAATGAATTAAGTCATTGGATTTCTTTGTGTCGGGTTTTCTGTACTTAAATTGAAATAAGAATGAGGTGATACAAGAGTAGGTTCCTCTGTACGCATGTCTGGTGGCACTGGGTTTGATTATAGAGCAGAAATCAGTCAGTCATCCACTTTAGACTATTACAGTTAACCAGATGGCTGTCTTAATCCTTTTAAGAAGCAGAATGATAAGCTTGAGCTTTAAGGTGCAGACAGGCACGAGCATAACACACACACACACACACACACACACACACACACTTTAATGCTTATAATGTAACAGTAGCCAAACATCAGACTGATGTTTGATTTTGCATTCCTGGAGTCATTCTGTTAGTGTATTTTTTTTTCTCAATCCTGTTAATAACTGACCAGAAATAGACCGGTATGAGTTTGGGACAAACCGTCTGCTATTTAAAATTAAATTAAAAATCTCAACAAGAAAAAGAGAGAGTGTTGTTTGCTTATCAGCATGAGAGGAGTGTTAACAGACACCTCAATTCCTGGTTTACAGCCATATTCACAGGAACAAACACGATGTGCACACACAATTAAAGTAGTTAGTGGCCGGTGTTGGCCGATCTACTTATCAGTTGTGTTTATGATCACATTTCACCTGAGAATACAAACATAGTGATAGTTGTAGCAGTTCAGTGTGGAAGCCCTAAACAGCCATTGGTGCATTAATTTTTTAATGCCACTATCTTGAGATCACGGGTTAATTGTCCTGTTTTCTCTGGAAAAACATTTGTTATTCTGTGAAAATTACATGAATAGCTTGTAAAAACTCCACAAAACTTAAAGGAAAGGAAAACAGAGGGAATGATACGTCTGACCCATGTTTAAGGCTTCCGTAGTTCAGGATTTATCTTAAGCTGAATATGTTGTTGCAAGAAACCTCTCCTTGCCTTGTTGAACCACTTGTGTACTGCAGAGAATGTCTGTCCAGGGAATAATGCACTGAGTGCTGATTTTTAAAGCTGAAATATGTTCCATATTGTCACCCTGTAAAGTAGCTGAGAGATTAACAGCTACAGCCACAACAGGGTTGTTGTGTGAAGACCTGCTGTGTTTGTTAATCAGCAATTGCAAAATGTGGAAAATGTGCCAGATAGTGAAAAGTGACACAGCTGAGATCAGAGTATGGACGGGCCTGGTGTTGTTCACTACTCTGATTCATGGGTTAGGATTAGGGTTAACGTCCAACCATCTCCTTTCACTCTTACATAGATTCTGTGATAAGAGCTGTCTTTAGGTCAGGAGGAGGTACAATGAATAACCTTTTGCTCTGCTCATTGTCCCTGCAGGGCATGACCATCAAACCCCTGGTGGAGCTGCTGGCAGTGAAGAAGAAACAGGAGGCCAAGCGCTCCATTAATGAGGAAATCCACACACAGGTACAACCTTTCCCCTTCAACCAGCCTCAACCTTCATGGTCAGAATCTGATGATGTCTTGATGGTTTATTCATATTAATGTCCCGGAGCCTTTTTGGTGAGCAGCTGATAAATGAAGTGTCGAAAAGACACTGATAACTTCATCAGTTTCCTCTTTTACCGGCTGACTTTATTGAGCTCTAGCAATGCATTCTCACTTCCTGTCATGTCTTGTTTATTCACACTAAAGCTGCAGCATTTAATCTATAATATGTCAACTATTGAGTTAAACACCAGCTATGATCAGTTAATCATTTTGGGTCATTTTTTAAAGAAAAAGATTCCAGCTTCATTTCATTTCCTGGTGTCTTTACTCCTTCAAGACTGAGTATCTTCAGGTTGTGGACATTTGTCACAGTGTTTATTTTTAACAGAAATTAGAATAATTGTTCTTTGCAGCATTCACACAGGCTGATGCACTATAGAGAACAGCTCAGCAAATCATGAAACATGATTTTTTTCTGATGGTGGCATATATTACTTTCAGTTGTAGTTATGCAAAATGTGACATTCGTATCCAGTCATAACCCTCTGAAGCCATTTTAGTTTCTTAAATTTTGATTGCTGCTTCCACCTACTGGCTGCGTGGTGGTACTTCATCTGATATATTGTACCGTACGGTGCACTGGGACTGCCTTGTGAATGTCAGTCTAAAGGTTATAAAGTGACTCACAGACACGGCTTCTTGTATCCACCACTTCTGGTAAGCCATTTGTGAGTGACCACCATGGCCTACAATCCCTGAGTGTTGCAAAGCTTTTAATACAGCTCAGAGAAGCACACACACACACACACACTCACAGCTCTCTCTGGGGCTCTTTGCAGTAAGTCACCAGTGCTTGAGGCTAGAGGAGCTGGCTGTCTTAACAGCTCTCTGTATTTGTCATTTGGAACGGCAGACACGTGACAGTGAAATGTGAGTTGTAGGCCCTTCAAGCTGCACACAAATAGAACATATGTACAAATATTTAATCACCTGCTGCAGTGTTGTTGGAATCACGATGTAGGTGATAATACTCTACTACTTTATCCTGTTGAATTGAACAACAATCTTGTGTGGATCATGATATTTGTGCGACTGCAAAGGGAAACATAGCCGTAATATGAAGGCTGCAATTCCTGATTATTTTCATTCTCTATAATTGTGTCAAAAAATTGTGAAAAATGCTCATCAGAGCTTCCCAGAGCCTGAAAGCGACATCTTCAGATGCTTCTTTTGTCCAACAGATAGTTTAAAACCCAAACAATCATTCATTTTCTGTCATAAATGACAAATAAAAGCAGCAAATTCTTCCATTTCAGAAGCCGGAACCATCAAATGTTTGACAGTGCTGCTTAAGATAATGACTGAAACGATTGATTGATTATTAAAACAGTTGGCGAGTGCTTTTCTCTCGATCAACTAACCAAGTAAATGACTAAACGTTGCAGCTCAAAAGAGTAAGACATTGTTTCATAAAGTGGCATAATTCTGTATTTGTTTAAGATTTGAAAGATACAGATTGAGGCCGAGCACTTTTTTTTTTATCACACATAAAGCAGCATAAATCACAAACAAACATAGAGTAAAGTGGTGAAAAAGAAGAAAACTTCTATGACCTCGTGTTAGTTTAACCAGAAGAGAATGTATTATAATATATCTCTGTGTTCTCACCCTTCGTCTTCCTACATTAACGCTGCAGAGAAACATTTCATTCTGTTGCCACTTTTTGTAAAATGAGACTTTTTCACCCCCACCCCCGCAGCGCCGGGCAGTCTTTATATAAATCAGTCTCTTCTGACAAAGCAGAAGTACATTTTGCGGCTCTGCTTAATGACGTGTTCCCATAGCAACGCTGCCTGTCAGCCCGTCAGAACACCGCGGCGACCTGCGGCCGGCTGCAGTCTGAACAACAAGTCCGTCGGTACATTTCTCTGGCTCTCTGTGCCGGCGTGCTGCCACTGTTAATAAACACTGTCCAATCAATCACCTGGCTGCTGCTGGTTTACTCTCCTGAATCCCACTTTACAGCCTGTCGCCTGCTGTCGTTGGTAATGATGTTGGCAGTCTTACCTGGTGGTGGGTTTCCACTGTGAGGAATGGTGACTGGGCGAAGCAAAAGGGACAAGACGCAGCAGAGGAACATCTGTGCTACCAGATGATCACTGCTGTTGATCATAAATAATAGTTTATACACAGAAATGTCACATTTTGCCTGAAAGTGGTATAATATACATATTCACATTGGGAAAAAAGCATTTTATTGTTTAACCTAAAGGAGGTCAGCACCAATAAATAGCTCTAAATGATGTTGATCTTTCACAGAGAAGGCAGAGGGTCAGACTGAGAGTCTGTTTCTGGAGTTTGTCTTTTAGTCCGTTTCCTTTGTAAACACTGATTTCTCTCTCTCTTTTTGTCTCCAGTTCCTCGACCACCTACTGACTGGTATTGAAGACATTTGTGGACACTATGGACACCACCACTGGAAGGACAAGTATGGACTTGACAGTTTCCTGACATTAAGATTTGGAGTCATCAGAGAATATGTGCAGCATTATCTTCATTACTGATAAACCATTTAACTATAAAATGTCAAAATAAAGCAAGTGAATCTTCGAGAGCAACTGTGACCATGAAAAGAAAAAATATAGTTTTACTCTTTGTTAATTCATTGTAAAAATATCCATTTGATCATTTTCTTTTTTCTTTAGAATACACATTAACAGTGGCTGTAAATGTGGAAACACTGGTGTCGGTGATTAATTCCCTCATTTGACCTCTTTGCTGTCAGCACTCTCACATCACTCTCTGCCCTGCTCTTAGCCCCGTGTCTGTCGTTTGTGCCTGCTCTCTGTTTTCATCTGTCACTCCTCTCCTCCTCCTCCCCCCCTGCAGGCTGAACCGCTTCAACAAGAAGTATGTGAAGAAGTGCCTGATTGCAGGTGAACGCTCCAAGGAGCCACAGCTCATCGCCTTCTACCACAAGATGGAGATGAAACAGGCCATTGAGCTGGTGGAGAGTGGAGGGGGAGTCAAGGTGCCTGCTGCTATGCCTTCCACTGTTTCCATGCAGTAAGTACTGAATATCAAACTGTTTAAATGTAAGACCTTAAACCTGCAATGACGAACACTGACATATCATTACCTTTAAAGTTGATATGGCAGATTTGATGGCGTATTTGTGCACATCCAGCAGTTACAGAGCAACACTGTCATTCATTTAAAGTCATGTTACTTGCTCAACAATATTATAATAATATCTAACATATGATATCTGTCTTAGCTCTGGTTTTAATCTCTACGAGCTCCTAAAGGAATGATCTGGCTTTTTGTGCCGCCAAATGCTCCATAGTTTCAGGTCAATGAGCTTTTCGTACAAACAGCTGCTTGCTATGGCCAAAAACGATGCTTTGAAAGCAGCTAAACTGAAAGAAAATGTTTTAAAATGTTTTATGCAGCCAGTAAATTATAAAACTGTCCTGACCTGATATTTAGGTCATCTCAATAGACTGACACCATGAACCACAGGAGTTTCTGTCAAAGATGTAAATGAAACGGGAAGTTACAGTTTTCATTTTTGTATTTTGTGTCCCATTAGCTTCACTTCACGACACAAAGTCGGTCTATTCATGTTTGGTGTGATGACAGCTTTGTTTCTTTATGGTTAAACAAACTAGGACGACAGCACAACATTGCAGATTTCATCCAGAGATTTCATGGTGGTTTTTAACATCTTGTGATTCTGCACATTGCTTTGAAAGTAGAGCGACCGGCTGATGACTGGAGGTTGCCGGCTCTTTGAAGAGCACTGGTGTGTTAAGACTGTGAGCTGTGTTGTGGCTCCATTAGATAAACAGCAAAGTCATCACCACCTCATCTGTCATGTTCCATCAACCATGTGGCAAAGAGTGTGTAATTCTTGTTTCCCAGAATGTTTGTGTGGTTTTATCGTTGGGGAAAAAAGAAAACTACTGTGAGAAGTTGCAAAGGCCTTTTTAATGTTACATCTGCAGTATGAAGTAGTTAGTGATAAGTTGCTAAATGAAGCCTTGGTAAGTTAAAAATGTAAGTTAAAGATAAGAACAGAATGAGCTCTAGCGTTCCTTATTTTTCATGCTCTCTTTGCTAAAATCTTCGTCCACTCACAGCAGCTGTATCTGACGGCCCACACTATTAGAGACACGCCGTCAGTAATCTGATCTGTTCGATACCAGAAGGAAATAATAAAGGGAAATGAGATTTCAATGGTTAAACTATTATCGGAACAGATTGTCGTGTGTTTGACAAAAGCACACATGACAGAGTTTTGACATTTTGATGTCTGTTATAGTCTGAACTTTTTTCTCCTGCATCTTTCCCAGGAACATCCAGCCCAAGAAGCCTCCGCCTGCCAAGCCTGCGGAGAGAGCTCTGCCCCAGCTGCCCAAAGGCCGAGAGGAGGAGATCAGGAAGATCCTCAGGAGTAACCTCCAGAGGACACGACAGAGGGTAACACTGCTACATGAATACAACAAAGAGATTATTGCTTGTGTGGTTCTTATTCCTATCAGCTGGGGATATATTGTCCAGTACAAGCAGGAGTCCAGAGCTTATGATTCGTATTGATTTGCCTCCAATAAACAAAGTAGAACCTCTGTAACAATCAATACACTTTAGTCTAATATGGCAGAGTTAAATCTGTAGCTCTACTCTCTGCTCATACATCAACTAATACTGACTTTAATTTGTGTTTAATTTGACACAGAAAAACACTTGTTTTTAAGAGCTAATTATTCCTTGTGAAGTAAATGAGCAACAACATCACTGCACAACTCCAGCTTCTGTCTCTTCTTTCTCTTGTTGTTTGTATTGTTACTTCTGAAGATTGCAGAGATGAACGAAAACAAACGATGCCGAAACTTTCTTTTTATAGACTCTGTTTGATGAATAATTCAATTGTCCTTAAACTGCATTTTTTATGTGTCTTGTCTTTTCCCAGCTGCGCTCCTACAACCGACACACTCTGGTGGCTGATCCGTATGAGGACGGCCTCGGCGAGCTCCTCATCAAGAAGCAAAAGATGATTGAGCTGGAGAAAAAGGTACGATTGTCCGTCTCAGTGGCTCCTTTAAACACGCCAAGTAGTCCAGTTTTTGCATTTCTCCCATCAAAATATGTATAAGTAGAACGCCTGGAGGCACTTTTGCCATTTTGATTCTTTGTGTCGAATTAAGAATTTTTCTGATACCCCTTTCACACTGGATGAAAACACCCACTAACACCAGCTAACATCTGGCTTTTGTTTGGGTACAGTCGGCTTTTACTCCCAAGTAAAATTACTTTAATGAAAACACAAAACCCAGATAGACACCTTACTTTTCGCCCCTCTTCAGGCGCCATGCTAGGATGTGTGTTCAAATTAAGGTCGCTGGTTTTTGTTAATGTCTTTCCATCATTCAGCCGGCGCTGCGCTTGAAAGAGAGACTGCAGTAAAAGATATCAAAGAGGTGACCACTGTTGCCTTTTCACCGGCTGCCTGTTTGATACTAGACGTGCAACTCTTAACAGAGATGAGAAAGAAGCGAGAGGTCTCACTCCTTCCTACTTCTATCATCAGCTCTGGAAAAAAATGATGTGTCTGATTGAAAATGTAATTGATTAAGACTGTGTAACATCTTCTGGATTTATTCTGATGATACTAGTGTCCATCTTTCATTTCTTCAACCAAATTCTTGAAAAGGTCGATGTTGCAAAACAGTCTTCCATAATGTTTAAAAATAGGTGTGTTTCTCCTTCCGTCCAGAAATATGCTTTTCTTTTTGGCACGCGTCTCTTTTCCCAGCCTTGCAAATCGTTGACTCGTTGGTTTGTGTACAACGTATCCATGGCAACACACAGAGCTGTAAACAGGCAGTAGGCTGTGTGTCTGCAGTTAAAACCCCAAATTGGAGACATTCTGAACGATATGTCCTGATCGAAAAATGCTGCAGTCCAATAATCCAAACTGAATATGCTGGTTTACGTGACTCCGACCAAATTCTGAATATTGTGATGAATATTATCACAGATATTGTCTTAAATCAATAACCGCCGTCTGCTGTGTTGCATGTTATTGATACTTGGTCACATCGCGATGGAACAAAACACATTTTGTTGATTAGTCAGCGCTGAATAAGACATTCTGTGATACCACAGCAGTGTGCCACGGAGACTGTTATGCAATCTAGTATATAACAAGAGTAGAAGTTATATTTCAGGAGGCGGCCGGTGATAAATCCGGAGAGCAACAGTCGACTCCAAAGAACCAACAGATGAAGAGCAGCACTTCTCATTTCGTACCGGGCCAGCAGCAGTTAAATGATTCAGCCGAAATTATGATTTGTGTTCTAATTAAAGTCCACCTTCAGTCTCCTAAATTAATTTTCTCGACACAAATGGGCGGCTGATTTATTCACACGGTTGAGTGGCGCTACCACTAACTTCCATTTCATCAGCCTGTAATTACATAATCAGAAGAGACTGTTGTTTTGGGTAAATCGAATGTGCTAGAAGCCACTGTGGACCCTGAAGATTTGCGCCGAGACTAACAGAGCAACACATCATTTTAATGAAGTTCTCTAAGATACTGATCAATGGTGAATTACTGACTTATTGTAGTGTGGCTGCAGTACTTATTCTCAGCAATTAAAGAAGCAGAGTTTGTATTTCTTGTTGTTTTATCTTCTAAAGTGAATGATTACAAAAGTTGCACCACATAACTTACATTTTGATGACCTGCCGAGGCTAAATCATCCCATAAATAAACAATATCCCTGTGTTTTTCCAGATAAAAGACATGAATAACTACCTGACGGTGCCTGCTGCTCCTCCCGATTCCCCCACCATGTGTCGAGCCAGACTGGCCTCAGGTAAACACATTCATCTCAGCTACAGCCAAACGCAAACGCTCGATAGCTACCGCCATTTCACTGAAAGGTACCATGTGAGACACAATAGAAATTCAGCATGTCACTGATGGCACCCACAGCGATCAGGCATTATGTGTTGTTGTGCTCACAAGGCCGCTTTCACCAAACAGAAAAGACACTGCTACTGTTCACAGCTGCAGCAGGAGATATTCCCCCACTGATGTAAATAAACCACTGTGTGGTTTCATTTTAGGCAAAGGTTCTGATTTCAAACCTGCTCAGCAGCAGAAAGGGAACACAATCGGTCCAGGTATGTCGCGAGTGTAGAGAAGATCCATTCTGAGTTGTGATAACCCAGCAGCATATCCTAACATGCATGCGTCGGTTCTGTTGCTTGTTAACATCCATTAATTATTCATCACTAATGAGACGATGTCGTGACGTGACTATCAAAGCCAAGATTGATCACAGCTGAGGAACCGGTTAGAGTTGAGCATGACGTATGTTGGAGGTTTCAGATAAAAGCTGAGTTATTCCAGCATGCGTTGCATTATGAATATTCATGAGTTACTTTGCATTATTTTCGTTGTGTTGTGACGTATTTGGAACGGTCTGAAGCTTGCTGTCGTTCAGTTTGTGCAGTACTTTACCTCAATATTTGTTGACCACCCTCTCCCCCCCGTTGTGCATCTTATGTTCATGCACGCTAATGGAATGACAGAATGATCTCGACCTCGATCCCCTTTTAAAGCAGCATAAAAGCATATTCCCTGACTTTGTGCACTTGTCATGCCTGCAGACCCCCAAGCCTACCACACCAAGTCCATGTCAGACAGTGTGCCGACCATCCAGGTGGACCTGGCCTCTCCTCAGTCTCCAGACTCCGTCAACATGATGGATGAGTTCAGACGGGCCGGCCAGCAGCAGCAGCAGCAGGAGGACGAGGGCCTGATGATGAAGCCTCCCACGCGGACACGTGAGGGAGACCAGCAGAAGCTGACGAGATGCCTGAGCGACCCCGGTCCCGGCGCAGACGAGGACGAGGAGGATGAACCCTTCCTGCCTTGATAGGGCAGACTGGATGTGGAGGGGTCAGACTGAATACTCTAACTCTAAATAATGTCTTTGGTTCAGAAACCAAACAAGCCAAAACTGCTAATGCTGTACAAACCAGAGAGAGGAAGCAAAAGGAGATGGAGAAGAAAAAAAGAGCCTTTAATTTGTTCTTATCATTGCTCTTTTTTTTTTTTTAAGATGGGATTGGAACAGCTTTCGCTGCTATCTGAGAGATAATGGAGTAAATGATTGATATTCTGAGACATTCAGGAAAGAACTATGCATTACCAAAGGTATGAACTGTTTAAGTGTCAGACAATGTCATTTTTACTTTAGTGTCGGTTTTTATTTCTTAATGATTGCATACATAGTTGTTGGTTCTATGTTTGATCATGATTTTACGATCTTTTCTGTCTTGAGACGTGCCGGGCCACTAGTCCCGAATGTAATCAACAAATCAAACTCATTCAATCCATTTTTCACGTGTAAACATTGCACTTAAGGTTAAGGCGTTCGGTTAAATCCAAAATCATGTAAACCGCTCTCATTCTGTCACTTGAATTTGCTGGATATTCAAACCTTAAGAGTCGTAGCTAGTTTAAAATATTTGGCCTTATTTTATGTCGAGCCTTGTTCACTAGGTGACGTTTTATCTATCTATTATATCTGTTATCTATAAAACATATTTTAAAGTGGAAACAGACAACCTTTTAGCCACCTGTTCCTGGCTTCCTCGCACTTCCTGGTTCGTTTTTGGCTGCTAGCATTAGCAACATGGCTCCTGCTAGCAGCCTGGCTACTTTCCAAAGCAAAAAACAAGCGTAACAATCCTGATTGGACCTGGAAACATAAGTAAGTGCATTTTATTACTCACTGATCTAGTTGAAAGTATGCCAACTGAATGTCAGTTGTGAACCCTCTCAAGTCATCTGAGCTCTTTCCATTGAGTGAACACCCGTTGGTTTCTGTCACTCTCCCTCTTCACCTCCTTTGCCTCCTCCATCAGCAGGTTCTTTTCTCCTGCAGGGTAGAGTTTCACAGTTACTCACGTTTTTCCACCGTTACCTGGGGTTAGCTACTGATAGCGTCCGAGGAAAACAAATCCTCTGGCAGATGGCAGAAGCAGAAAGAATAGCAGTGTGGAACGAGGATTATAGGGAACCAGTTTAAACGGGGATGGTGACACCTTTACACTGTGCGATCAATACTTTCACGATGACGAGTTCGAGCAAAAAAAAGTTGTCTGTTTCCATTTTAATTTCAGGGGTACTAACGTCTGTTTGCAATCAGTTTGTTCCAGTGTTTGTTGATGTTCTTAGTCACCGTGCAGAAGAACCACAGGACTTTACTGTCCTGCCTTCAGGCCCACAGACCTGTCGTAAGGCTGTGGAGGGGTTTATGTGAAATTCGAAGATGTTATGACCTATAAATGCGGAGAAAAGCTGAGTGTTGGGGGAGCACAGATGTTTTGATGTCAGTGATCTTTTTTTGATTCCCCATCAGGGTCTTCGGAAGCTAAATCCCATGCTGTCCCATTTCTGTGTAGATGTTTTCTGTTTTACCTCAATTTTTAGAAGCCCCTTTAAAGCTCACTCAAGTAGGGGTCGAGTTGTTAGAGTAGATGTATCTCTCTATATATTAATATCATGAACAAGTGTCCAACAGTCACCTTCTCACTCTTCCGCATGAGCTGATGAGTATATCAACGTAATCAGTGCTCACTATCTTTTACACGCCTGTCTGCGCTCTCCAGTTTTCACTGGCCTGTTTGTCTGAGATCACTGTTGAGCTGATCGCGGGACACGACGAGTGAAGGTTAGCTTGTACAGGAATCTTATCAGCACCTCTGCACCTGGTTGAAATCTAAAGACTGTAAGGCACGTCATGGCAAAAAAAGAAGAAAAAAAAAGAAAAATACAATTCTATGCAGTATAGATGTGTAAAATATGTAAATGAAATCATATCCTATATTTATGAATACCCTTTAAAACTGAAGTCTTGTAATCTTGTAAACATGCGACACGTTGAAACAAACCACGGCGACAGTAACATCGAACACGGGCATTAGAAGAAACGTTTTACTCGCGTTTCAGCATGACTGAAGAGTCGTCTGCAGGCAACTACCAAAACGTAGTGGAGTGTTTTGTTGATACTGTGAGTCACTCTCCACTGTACTCTTCCTGGTTGTACAGTGTTTATGATGGCCGGTGTGAGATGTATTGCATGACTTTTTTACACACATGCGTTTCAACATCGCCATTAAAAATGCACCTTGTTGTTAGCCCACAGGTTTTCTCTCAGCCGAGTCTGTCATCGCAGGAAGGCTGGATTGCACCGACAAGGATTCACTTTTAAACCTGGTTAAATTTAAGTTTGAATTCTGTTGGACCAAACTTTAAAACTAGCTTGAAATTAAGACAGATTGAATTTAAACCTGGAGCTTCATCATCTTTAAAAGAGTGGACCATTTAGAAGCAGCGGGCTGTGACTAACAGTCAGAGGGGCCGCTGTTAACACTCCTCCTTCTTGCTGTATTTTTAAAGACTCTGCGCTAACAAAGCTCTGCTAATTTGGTAGAACGTAGTTTTGGAGGAAATGTTTTAACTCAGAATTTTAATAGTTACATTCTAGGTGCTGTATTCATCAACAATATTTACATTATTAATGAGGTAATAATACAAACTCAGACTCATAACTGAACAAACAGGCTGTTCTCAGAGGGACGATAAGGTCCCAGAACACTGTTTGGAGACTTTGCTTATTTAGTTTGTCATCGACAATGAAGATCTGACTCTTCTGATTAAAATCTCTTCCCCAAAACTACCCAGTCTACCTCTGGATAGAGATAATCTTAGATTAAATCGAGTCTTGTTGGTGCAACCCAGCCTGGAGAGCTTAGTTCCTCCAAAGCAAGCTTTAGCATTGAAACACGGTCGTTCACTGAAGTAGGCCGACTTGAGTCACTGTTCCAGTTTTCTGCCTGTTCTCGAGGTGTTAGTGACCACACTGAATCCGTCCCGATCCTCTTACACCCAGAAGACTCGCATTACTCGCTCAGCTTCCTCGACCCTTCTTCTCTTAAAGCATCTGTAAGTGGCTCTTGTAGCAAGAGTATACAAAGAGGGTCTAATGTATGTGCGCTCATGTAAATCCTGCTGAATGTACACGCGTTTACGAGCGCAGCCTTTTCGCCCGCCCCGACGGTTTCTCCTGCTAAAGGATAACAACGGCTGAGAGGTCAAACCACGCAGCATCTCATTTTCCCGTCTCGCGCCAATTAAATTTTTCTCTCCGAGTGTCGCAGTGTGCTGAAAATGTCAACGAGGACGGGGTCAAAGAGAGGAGGCTCGTTTAAAAAAAACCCCGAACTGACGGGGCCGAATGACATGCGGCACTCCAATCCTCCCTTTTTATCGTTGCTTAAAGGATTTTCACACGCAGCGTTGAATTTATGAGCTAGGAGAACGGTTTGTAAACAGCTGCAGACGCCTCGAGAGCCGCTTTTCTCTCCATCGGCGCTGCTGTCGGGATTATTTCTGTATCATCTTCCCGGATGCTGCATGATTTGAGACCCGTTTAACATTTTGTTTCCGTCTTCACCCTTAAAACTGCAAGGTTTCTTTTACATACCCCCCCCACCTGTGAATGCATGTGACTGTGTGAATGCCAAGCAGGGATCCTCTGCTCAGATGTTGTATTTTTTCATATCAAAGTGGACACAAGATTGTGCCGGAGAGAACCAAACACCTCCTGTTTCATTTCAGAACAATCCCTCAAACTAAAGACATCTCATCCCTCGTTACTTCACATTATTCCAAAGAAAAAGAAAAACACTATTTTCATACTTTTTTTTCCTTTTAACATACCAAATGCGTCTCTTTGGGCAAACATTCTCGCGCTCCTCAGAGGGAAATGTTTGGTGCAGAACTCTGAAGCCATACAGCCTACAGAAGAACCTGTTGTATTGTATTTCCTACATTATAATGTCATGTACGCTTCCATTTTTTATTTTTTTTTGCTGCCTTGTTTTCTGCTCGACGCACAAAGCAAACAAAGCTCCTTTTACATGTAAATCGCTCGCGTCTTCAGATTGAGCGCTCGCCGCCCTCGATGGAAACAAACAAAAAAAAACAACCTCCACACTGGATGTTTTCCTGCGGCGCCGACTCGTTTGAAGGCGCGGCGGTCGTTTTTCATTGAATGTGTCGGACTGAATCGCAATGTCAACACTGTGGCCTCACCAGCAAATCACATCAGCTTTATGTGTCGTTTTTTTTTTTATTTGCATCTGTTTTCTTTTTATAAAATGTATGACTTTCATGGCTTTTGCGGGGAAATCTAAACCCCTTGCTTTTATTGTCAGGTGCTTTATCTGGATTCATGTGCTTTACAGAAGTTTTGAAGGCTTTTACTCTGGGTTTTTTTTTTTTTTCTTTCTCCTCCATCTCATGTTTACCTTTTAACTTAACACCCCAGAGTCGATTTGTCACACAAAGTTTAAAACTGTGGAGCGGAAAGAGGCTGAATTTACAGCTCCGATCAGTGCAGCGTGGAAGCTTTCCGCTCCTGATGTTCAAACGTTCCGCTGGGAAAAAAGTAAAGATGAAGGCATAAACTACAATCCACTCCTTATTTGCATGTTTTCAGATTTTTTTTTCGTTTTGCTTGTTTTTCCTGGTATCTAGTCAGCCGTTCGTTTTTCTGTTCCTTCGCCGGAGCGGAACGGATCGTTCAGACGCGAACATCAGGTCGACTTTCAGGTCTGTCACACTTTTAGATTCACCATATCAACTTAAAAGCCAGGTTTATATTTTAAAGTCCTGTCTTGAAACAATGTAATCGCGCTCGGTTGAAGTCTTCTCAGTACGTTATTCCCCCTCTGTGTCACTGTCCCACCACCGCAGCTCAGCAAGGAAACGCTGTCTGATGAAATCTAAACATACGTACAAAAACTTGATTTATTACGCTTAATCTGTTTACCTCTGACTGCTGAAGCCTCGTATTAGCTCTCTGGAACGATTGCTGTTTGAAAGTACACATGTACAACTATTCTTTAAAACCGCAACAACAGAATCAATAGATATAAACGGTTGCTGGACACTACAGTATGCTTTGAAAAACCGTTGGCACTAATTTGGTTACTACACGGGCTAAAATATGTTTAAAAAAAGCACTCGGTGTTCTTTTAAGTGCAGCAGCCGAGCAGTTCAGGGCTCAGATTGCGGATGAACATGAGTCAAACACTGTCCAATTAGAGAGGCCAGTAATCACACGGTGACGCACACACACACACGATGACCCCGGCGGTGTCATCCAGACCGCTTCCCGCCCTCGTTTACCTCATCGCTCTCCAGTCCGGCTCCTCTCGCACTCCACCACACCGAGCACTTTAACGAAGCTGTGTTTCATCTCGACGTCAGAGAGAGCAATAAGTGGCTTTAACGTGGCGTACGCGTTGTGTTTGGTTATCAGGGGAAAGGAATGTACTCTGTGATGGGCCTTTTATAAACACGGATGGGTTTAGTGTTTTCAGCATGACTTGATGAAAGAGGATTTTACTTCCCTTTTTATTCATACTTTGTTTGTCTTCATGCGTCTTGTTGTATTCATGTGTCAGTCGGTTTAACTTTCGCAATAATTAAAGAGGTTTTATTTAATTTTGTACACATGAACGGGGGAAAATGTACGACAAAAAGGAAAAAAAAAAGAAAAAAAAACATGTATTAGAGATTTATTATATTATGTACAAATCAGAATCTGAAAGTGTGCACTTTGCTCTTGATTAATCTTTAAGCTTTCAGCATTCCATTCCTGTAACGACCAGTGAGACTAACAGCCGGAAGTGAAACCACGTCAGATACTATATACCAAATTAAAGTTCTACTTTATAGCAACACTGTGTCCGCGTCTCATGATTTCTCTACAGCTTTTTGTTTGACTGAATGATGTTTCAATACAAGTGGATTCATGTGTTTCTGTCCGAGGAGTTTACACACCGGCACTGTCGGAAGAAATGTTTAGATACTTCAATTAAAGGGGCACTATTTAACTGAAGTATCTAAACTGAAGCACTATGTAGTTTAGAAATGTTTATCTTTTCCATAAATGAATAAACAAGCTGTCCTCAGAGGAAAACAAGGTTCCCAGGACGCTGTTTGAAGCGAGAAAGCTGGCGGGGTCCGCCACATATAAACAAAGTGAAAACAAGATGACACTGTGTCGTCCTTTAAAGTCAGTTTGTTTATTCAGTCATGAAAACAAAGAGAGTTTATTTAGTCTGTGTATCAGTCAATGAAGATCTTTCTCTTCTGATTAAAATGTCCTCCTCAAAACTACGTAGTGCTCCTTTAAAGTAGAGGAAGCAATATCCAAACATCCATTTACTTTACTATGATAATTATAGATTATATTTTTAACATCTTAAAATGCAGATTTCTTTTAAACATGCACATATCATCATGTATATATCTATACATAATCTACATAATCCATCCGCACTATGTAAACACATTGATTAAGTTTTTATTCCTCACTTCTTCACTTCTTTTTTAATAGTCTGTACACACAAGTACTTCTGTTTCACATTCATTTATTTGACAGTTCTTTACCTTATTTGTTCGTTGTTGTTTTGTGTGTGTTGTCCTCGTCTCTTTCCGTTTGTACACCGACAGCAATGTTAACTGGAGGTACGATGATAATGAGATTCCTCGTCTGTGTACACATTAGGTTCTGTCGCCTTATCAGATTGTCACCACACGATTATTGTGGCCGGACAAATTCATAAAGATATTATCTCAATATCTCTAGATATTTGGGGAAAAAATGGGAGCAAACAAATCTTTGTTTACTGTGTTCTGTCTCTTTTTTTTGGCAAACAAATTACCCTCTAAATATGAGCGTAGGAGGTGTAGAGAGAGTCTGTAGCCACGACTGTAAAAAGAACAATTTCTACCACCGACTCAATTACTAGTAAAGAATTCATTAACAAAAGACGCACAAGGCCGAACATCTTCCCTGGATCAGTCAGACGATATCATCACGTACTGCAGAACCCCTCGTACACATAACGGGCCGATAAATTCTGATTCTGAAAAATATTTTGTTACAACTAGAAAACCTCCCAAAAAGTTCAGAAGTATTCTGAGATAAATCTACTTAAAGCATCGAAAGTACTCATGATGCAGACTGTTCGTTTTGATGCATCACTGTTTAAACTGGTCAACCTATAGTACACAGTATATACATGCATGTAAATATATGTAGTATTTATTTGTACTTTTTGTACTTAAGTCCATTTATTGCCAGAAAATTTGTTTTGATACATCAGATACTTTAAGATTTTTACTCAAGTACTATTCATATTGATGACACAAGTAATGTTTTTATGTTTTAATCTTTATTTTTTTACAGAAGTTTGACTTTTAGGTACTTTTTTACAACATTACTTCCTACAGAGGCTCGTGGCTTTGGGGCACCTTTGGCTCACTAGAGCTAAGTTTACCTGTTTTATACACTGTTGGGTGGTTTTATTGATCGTATAACATTGCATCATATTTCATATATTTGTAGTGTTTATTAAATCTGAATCTGCATCTGGTAGCTACAGCTGCCAGATAAATGAAGTATAAAGTGGCTAAAAAAATTCAAATTCTCAGGTAGAGGAAGTCGTTATCTACCCACCATCATGCAGACGGAAATTCAGGTAAAGTTTCGTAGTCCACAAAACGTCTCTGGAGCTTCACAGCAGGACAGTGTTGCAGCATTCTCCTAAACAACTGAAGTAGATGGGGACTACTACAGCTCGTCCGGTGTCATCCAAGTCCCCAGAAGCCCCGAGATCACAAATTGATTTGAAAAAACCTGATTTACTCCCGAGAAGCACTTCAGATGGGACGCACGCCAACACTTTTAGCAGCTACGACGAAGACTTCAACTTACAAAAGGGTGTGAAAAACTTCTTTTCAAATCAGTATATGCAAATCTTCACACAGGGACAGATAATAACTGCATTTAACTTTTCCTTTAAGCACAGCACACTATCAGGTGCTGACTTGTCCGTCTTTATGAGGAAAAGGACGAGTGCGAACACCTTCCCCTGCGAGATCAACAAAGTAGTTTGAGGTCCTCTGCAATAACCTTTGTTGGCCAGAAGGGAGAGTGCTGCACCTTATCATTAAAACATTAACAGGCAGCATTCTGAGAACGGAGGCGACCGAACGGGTCCCAACCGTAAAATATTAAGTAAAGAGCTGGATTTATACACGTGGAAGACTTTTTATAAGTGGACGCTTTGTTCCAAGTTGAGTGTAATAAAAACAGGAGTGAACTTGTTAAAGTGGACCCGGTGTCACTCGGCCCTTGAAGAATGTGAGACGCCCGGAGAGGAAAGCTGTAAAGTGCTCTGGCTGAGGCCGTTTGTTTATTCCGCTTCTGTTTCAGCTAAATGGAAAATCACAATGACTCTGTAACGAACCTGGCCTGACATTCACATTGTCTCTGTTGTATTGCTGGAAAGGCTCCGCTCTATTTATACCGCTCGCTCATTCTTTTTAATTGTTGGCATTCTAGCATTTTCTCTCCCTCTCTCTCTCGCAGAGCTTCTCGGTGGCCAAGTTCATTATACATCTGAGGAGGCTAAATCGAGACTCTAATTGCTGGAATTGCTGCTGGCTCAAAATCCTCCTTTATATTTGCATTTGCAGGCATTTAGCTGAAACTCATCCAGAGGAATTAACAGCGAGCGAGCGGCGAAATCAGCTTAAATTCCCAGATCACCGACATTACAGGCAAACAATAGCCGAGTCGTGTCTGAGAAGAGTTCGTCCCGTCGTTCACACAGAGCGACAGTATCATAGGGCTCATCTGGATACAACGGCAAACACCATCACTTCAGAAATAGTGTCTTCGATCTCTTTTTTGGTCAAATGCCATGTTTAGTCAGGGATTAAAGGAATAGTTCACTGCGCCCAGCTGAGAAATAGTCCGGCACGTAGATATAACATGTTAATTTGCGAGCTTCAGGTGTGTCAGTATGTGTAGTTGTTTCCAGACTTTATGCTAAGCTAAAATAACCGGCTGTTGAATACGCGTATTTCTAATCTGGTCCTTTAAGCTCGTCATGGATTTAAAGGATAAGTTCACCCAAAAATTAACACTCAGTCATTATCTACTCACCCTGGAAAGTGAGGTGAAGATTCACAGTCCACAAAACACACAAAAACAAGAACAAAAAACACACGAAAACACCGTTCCAATAAAAATAATGGGCACGATTCACACAGATGTCTTTTGAAGATTTATTTTTGCTCGCTCACTCTCTCTGTACACTAACTACAATCAAAACAAAAGACATATAGGTTTGACGAGACCTCATTACACGACGTCACATTTCCCACAATGCCCTGTGATCCTGTCACACTCGGCAGTAAGCACCCAACGTAAAAAGGCAATGCATTTTTAAGTATCCTTTTAATTTCCTCCCAACTTTTTTAACACCTTGTTCGTTACATTTTTAATCAGCCTTTAATGACTTTGTGAACTTGAAGGATTATACATTTATGACCGAAACGCACACAACACACATCAATGAAACTGTCTCTGAGACAGTTACAACGTCTTTTCAAATCAATTTTGGGATCCTGGGGGCTTCCAGAGACTTGACCTATGGAAGATGAGGTTTTTATGGCTGTAATAATGAACATTTTAAAACAAGTCTCCACCTTCTTCAGTTGTTAAGAAGAACTCTGCAACGCTGTTTTGCTGCTCAGAAAGATGTTTTATTGACTTTTAATCTTCCACCAGACTCTCCATCGGCACTGGGGTGAGTAGATAATGACTGAATCTTTAATGTTTGTGTGAACTTTTCCTTTAAGGCGATGGTTCTCCCAGCCTTTTCAGGTTGTCAGCCTCCCTCAGCAGCTGTCTGATGTCTTTGAGGGACGTGACACGGCCAAAATTATACAGAAATTCCAAGAAAAGTAAAACATTAACATCAGAGAGAACCGTGTAGAAATCATTTATTTCTTTTATATCCTCATGAGTCATCAGACTGAACTTGAAACCCTTCTGACCCTCTTTGCTGTGAAACACAGTCGCCGAGGTACACAGCAGAGTACAGGACACACAATGTACTGAAATAAATACCTAAATCAGTTTTTTTTTCCGGAGCCTGTATCAGAAAAGACTCGATTCAGCTCTATGGTAATTTTTTGATTGAGGTGGCACTTTGTGAAAGTTTTGTATTGAACGTAAAACATAATGTAAGAGTTGTTGCTTTTTTTTATTTCGCTGCACATACTGAGCATCTTGGTCTCAAAACTTTTCATTTGGAAAAGGAATTAATCCGTCCTGCAGCTCTCAAATCAGACTGCGTTAAGAAATATTGTGTCGGTGTCTCCGCTTCGCTTGTAAATTAATCAGACGCTTCAAAAGCAGAATTTGATTTAAGCAAATGGAGAAAAACAAGTGCGTGTACTCTCAGTGACCCCGGACTTCACGGGCTCCTCTCGACAGTGGAATGAACACACGGTTAACTCATGCCAAATGTCTAAAAGCTCTCCCTGATGCTGCAAATTGACACGCGGAGGCTGAAATGAGCCTGAAAGCTTTTTCAGATGGATCGGTCCGAGTGTTGATTTAGCTCCATTTTGCTTTAGTTAAATCACTGGGTGTGTTTGTTCCTCAGCTGGGTCCTCGCCATGTCGGAGTAAATTGTTCTGATTTGCATGAGGCCTCTCGTGTTTATTTCCCGCTGATCGCTCTTTAATGTTCAGAGTGGCTGCTCTTCACATCTAATGCTGCTGTTTGTTTTGAACACCGGAGCAGCGTGACCCTCCGTCACCTCTGAAAACACGGAGGAACGGAGGGTTTTTTTTTTTTTGGAGGTTGTTTGCCTTTTGTGGCGAGGATCCGTGCAGAGCCAATGTAGAACATTACCACTTTTAATATTGGTGGATTATGACTTCAATTTTTTGCTTGCAATGCCGAAAAACACCAGCGGATGGCACTGTGTAGCCACAAACCCGCACGGCTCCTTCACGGCTCCTGTCATCTCGGAACCAGCTTCTACTTTTTCACTTGCAATTTCACAGTCGGAACGGTTAGTGCACCGAAAGCACACTGGCATGTTTAATCGGCGCGTTGGGGATGGGAGTCAGGCTTTCTGTGGCCCCATTCCATCAGCTTAATGGTGTGTTTGCTATTGCATTCACTCTCATTTACATGGCCCATATACCCCCTCTAATGTATGGCTAATTGTTGTGTTTAGGCAATAAAAAAAAAAGAAGCTGAAGCATTGCATTGACGGCCCCCCTTCCCCCAAAAGTGAATGTCCTGTTTTTACCGGCGTCGGCTAAATGTGCTATGAGAACACTTTGTTACACAACAGGAGACGTTTTGATTATGAATCTGGTGGAGACGGGTCACCCGAGGGCCGCGTGCACACAGGCAGTTTGCTGTTTGTCTTGTCTATAAAAAGGAACAGACAAATATAACTTCGGCGAGGCAATAACGCTGAGCTTATTGTTCCGCTGGTGCTCTTTGCACTGATGGCTGATCTGAGCTGCGAGTTCTATTTATGTTGCGGAGAGCGACGAGGAGGAGATTTATGCACGCAGTAAGCAAAGTTGTGCACGTTCGTCGAACAGCTGGTGAGAACTTTCGAGGAAACTTGCGCGTTACGTCACACTTTTTGCACTCCAGCAGCTATCGTTACTTTGCAGATACGGACTTTACATAGAAAACCCAATCATCGGCTTACAGAAGATGACGATCTTCAGTGTACTTCCCGTGGGAAGATAAAAGGGTATGAGACAAGCTTCAGAAACGTATGGCAGCCACTGTTAACTCACTTACCAGAGGAAGCCAGTGACTTAATTCCAAGAGGAAGTCTCAAAACGGAATGGAAGGCTCCAGAGGCCCGTCTGCAATTCCCCCGTCAATGATTTTCATGCAGCATGTATTAGGATCTGTATCTGTATCTGCTTTTTTACTTCATGACGTCCTTTTGAATCATGTTTCTGTCACGCTCAGGCCTGTAACAAACAACAACAACAAATCATTATTAAAGTATAAAATGGAAAATCGATGTCATAGATCAGGGCTGTCCAACTGAATCTTATGATGGGCCAACTTTGACAACAAAGTTGGCCCATCATAAGATTGAGTTCGGCCCACCGGATGTTTCTACAATGCTGTTTGTTTAAGATTATTTTGGGCCTTTTTAAGCCTTTATTTGACTTGACAACTTAGAGAGTGACAGGAAACAGGAGACAGGAAGAGAAAGGGTAGAGGAAGTCATGGGTCACGACACATAGGTCACCTTGCTCGACCAGTTGAGGTACGAGAGCACCAATAAAACAATGTTCATCCTGTTTCTTTTTTTTCCTTTTTTGAGGTAGAAAATACTGTTTGAAGGTCTACTTTGTAAGAAAGTCTCTCATTCCCTCGTCAATGTTGACGCTTTGGGATAATGCCCGATCTGCAATCCCAAAGCATCAGTACGTGATGAGTTGGGACGTCAAAGTGGACCTTTAAACATGTAGGAATCCTAAATAATCAATCATCTGATGAGAGTGATGCTTTGTGCAGGAAGTCCATCAGTTAAAGAGACCATGTTGTATCTTAAGCTGGCAAACAGAAAGATGTTTCGCTCCAACGTATCATTATGAAGTAAATGTTGATTGCATCGGGTAATGGCTATAGAACGACACCATCAGTGTTTAGATTGGGTCCCTATAAAACTCTCCTCTCACGATGCTGTTTTGTCTGCCACAGGTCACGAAATGTAGCGGGAAGATGAAGTCCGACTGGCTCCATTTCTATCTGCTCTCACGACTCCATTATAAAATAAGTGAAAGAATAAACTCACGTTGTTTCCTGAGTTGTTGCTGTACAAGGTCAAAGGTTTGAGCACCCCTGTTACAGATCAAACTACCGAACACGGTGAATGGACTGTGTTCATGAAGCTCCTTACCACACAAGCCAACATTCACACAAACATTCGTGGCAGAGGCTTCTATGCAGGGCGCCACCTGCTCATCAGGAGCAATCAGGAGCATGTTCACTGACGGAGGAGCCACCGGGAGCAATTCAGGGCTCGGTATCTTGCCGAAGGAAACGCCCCCGGCATGATCATGCAAACGCTCCCCGGCAAACAGAGTACGCAACCCAAAATTAGTTCAGGGTATTTTAGTGCCTCACCAAATTCTTATTTTGTGTTTTGTGAATGTTTTCGGTGCCCTGAAATAATGCGACACATTTCATTTGACTTTTTTGTGCATATCCACGCACACGCATATATGCACCCATGTCCCAATATCCCCAACTATCTTTGAGTAGTGCAGTTAAAAGTCAGTCCTCTTTGACCGTTTACAACATTCAAATGGTTTTATAATGACAACCACCAATGTGTGTCACAACATGTCAGGTGAGCCAGAGTTCGTGGCGGGTTACAGTGGGGTCTCTATCTTCAGTACGCTTTGTCAGGACTCCCTCCCATCATGCACCAGGGTCAACACACACCATCCCACGAAGCCATCCCCGATATTTATGGCTCGACATCGAAACGTCCTGCCGGGCCATGATTCCCAATGTCAGGGAATGCTTTGCGGCGGTGCTTAGAGAAACAAATAGCAGGCACGGTGACATTATTAATCCGGACACGCTGGCATGGGCCAATACATCTCTGCCTGCTGTTTGATGTATTGGAACGAGCAGAACACAGAGATGGACTTTTTCATTGGCATCTCGTTTGATGAATAAAACATCAGCGTGGGTTCGGGGATTGAATTCTTGAATACAAGAGCAGAAATTCTTATGGATCACAGGACGCTCCACTCTGCAGAAAATGCTTCTGAAAGATGGTCAGCTGTTTGAGGGCCGTCCTCTCAGAGACCCGTGGCTCGGCGGTGATTCTGTCGTTGTTTGTCCGTGGTGAAACTGCGGACTGTAGATGAAGCGGTACAGTCTTTGAGAGCAGATTTCTTACAGTGCGAGTCTCCTCTGATCGTTGTCACTTGCCAATTAAGAGCAGAAAAGAGGGCATAAAATCGCTGCCTCCGTTCGCTGATGTATTCTGTTTGTGGAAACGCTTCCCAACTGATAAACCCTGAGTCAGTCTGGTAACAAAGCCAGAACCGAGGGATGCATCCTTATTAACCACATGCAAACAACCTCACATGCAGAGCCAGATTTCCCTCCGCATGCTCATGAATTATGTTTGAACACGGACGATGCCAGTACGTTCAGAGCGCTGAGCTGAAGAGGATGCCGTGTGTGTGTGTGTGTGTGTGTGGTGCATTATGAAGAGCCAACAACAGTCACCACGGATGTCATTTCTGCTGTGAAATCGTGTACTGCGTCCGGACAACAGAGCTTAGCTTCAGCCGTGGAGAGCGGATGCAAAGCGTACACTAACCGGCCTTTTGTGGGAGCCATTTACCTACGCGAACCATTTATTTTCGGTGAAAAATGTCTGCGCTTTGATTTCACCCCTGCCTGTTGGGAGCGGTGAGACTGCATTGCCTCGCTCATCTATCCTCGTGATGAACCGGGCTGTCACCGGCTGGCGCAGCTTCACGCGCGCTCAGCGGCTGGACTCGTGTAGAACTTGGCCTTTTGAGAAACACTTGATGCGTCTATTAGGTTTCGTTTTTTGAAGGCAGCGGCTTTTGTTTAATTTTTGTTGTGATCAGCATAAACATCCGTGACATATACACTCAGTGGCCACTTTATTAGGTACACCTGTACAATCCAACCAACACAACAGCTTGAAATCTACTGTATAATGTCATTTTTGTGTTGAATTTGTCAATTTAAATGTGAATTCAATTCAATGAGGTCATGGTTAAAGGTCTAAGCTCACCCAAAAATGAAAATTCAGTCGTTGTCTACTCACCCCCATGCCGATTGGAAAGTCAGGTGACATTTCTGGAGCTTCAAGGCAAAACAGCGTTGCAGCATTCTCCTCAACGACTGCGGTAGGTTTGGACTTGTATTAAAACATAAGAAGGTACATAAAATGGCTTCATATAGCTCGCCAGGAGTAGAGAAAGTCTCCAGAAGCCCAGCAATCCCAAATTGGTTTCAAAAGACGTCATTTGCACTCTTTTTAGAGCTGATTTTCACAGTAGCTGCTGAGCTAAAAGTGTTAGCGTCTGATGTGGGTGCATGAGCTCGGCTTGCATGTCAAGGGAGTAAATGACATCAAATTAGGGATCTCTGGAGACTTGGATTCCACTGGACGAGCTGTGTGGAGCCATTTGTTTTCCCATCAGCTTCCTCTGTTGTTTAGGAAAATGCTGCAACGCTGTTTAGCTCAAGAAATGTTTTGTGGACTATGAAACTTCACTCATCTTTCAGTCGCCATGCGGGTGAGCAGATAAGGACCACATTTATTCTTTTTTTCCTCCCTTTTTACATACACAATATTAGGAACACCTCTGAATATAATGCAGTCCAGTACGACGCCATCGCTAACTAGGACCTCAGTGCTAAAATGTGTTATTTGATCAACACCCTTATGACAGTGTTCGAAAAAACTGAACATAATACGGCAAAATAAACCATTTTTTGATCCCCATCGGACAAAATGTGGTTGTTGCAGCAGCCACAAAAAAAATACAGATAGTTTATTTATAAGCTCAGGAGGAGTGTTCCCGACCAAATTAAGGCTTCGGTGCAGCACTCAATCTGTTTTGGGGACCATCTAAGCCGGATGAATGTAAAATCAATGTGGAGGGCATTTAAACTAACGAAATGACCTTTTTCCAGATTAAATGGATGTAATTAGTCCCCAGCAGACTTCTTTGTGAACTTTTTTGAGGGTTATCTGCTCTAGCTTTTCCAACTTTTTCACTTTTTTCACCGATACGATAACAGTAATGAGGCCATATGAAAAAAAAATATTTTAAAAACGTCCCAAACCTGCTGCCAAATGCCAGTAGAGAACACTGAAGGCGACAGTGTGGTGGTTAAAATAAAAGCAGTGTGATCAACAGCAGCAGTCTAATATCTGATACGATTAATTAATGAAACCTAGTTTCTGTTTGTTTTAATATAGAGAGGCAGTACATGTTATAGTCTGGTGCATAATGATATACGGACTATGAGATACAGTATAATACGGCTTAACATAGTATGTAATAGACATTATCTAAAGAAAAGTACAACAATTTAATATAATAGAGTGTATTCCACTCTATCAAATGTAAGATGGTATAGTATGGATATAGTAAAGTGTAAATGTAAGTATGTAATCCAACTAACAGTATTTATAAGTCTGTTAGGCTGTATCTCGATACACAATATATATCTCGATATATTGAAATATCCCCAAATCAAACTTTGTTAACAGGACGAGCGATAAAATCAAAATAACACAATATTTCATTATTGACAATACTGTTGGTACTTTTACAAATGTTAACACGATAGGAGTTTTGATAAATAATCATCAGTAAAAAGGAAATAATGACTAACAACATGGTAACGATACGATATTGATATATTGCCCTGATCTAGGTGTAACTATAAGATTCCAGCCTCATCATACACAGGAGCTGAGCCACCACAGAGCCCCTCTCTGACTACAAACTGTCCTTTTGTCAGCGATAAAGCCCACAAGAACCTTCACAGATTCACCTACTCTCAGAGGAAACGCTCCCGGATCATAAAATAAAAGGCTAATTCAACACTTCTTGTCTTCTTTTCCCCCCTCTGTTCTGTAAATTACAGACAACCGGTCCCACTCAATTAGGGCTGCTGAGGGAGAAGGCTCGACGGCGAAACTGTGGGGTCAGAACAAATTACCTTAAAATTAGCTCGTCCCACCATATGCACTTGACGGCGAGTTAAAGAACAGCCTGAGGAGTTTCACAAGTCAGATGTTAATAAGTTCTCAGTACTTGTGTGGGCAAAGACTTTCAAAGGAACGGCTTAAAAAATTCTTGTCAACTTTTTCTTTTTGCCTGGAAGTAAAAAAAAGAAGAAGTTTTATATTAAAATTCCAGCAGCAGAGATTGAGACAAAGGGAGGAGGAGAGGAAGTTCTGTGGTTGAGGTTCATTAAGAGTTCATCAGACATCACAGACATTGTCAGGAATGTCAATGACACTGATGGTCCGCACTGAATACACTGACTGTGAGGGTGTCCGAGGTAACTTTTGGACCTCAGAATGACAATTACACACCTGGTCTCCCAGGACCAGCAGGGACCTTTTTAGTGGCGAGGTGACTGTAATTAAAGACCAATATTGAAACCGATCAGACCTCATTTTCTAATTCTTGCTTTCAGGTGCATTAGTTGAATAGTGCTGTGCAGGCTCTTCAGTAATGGCCACCTCGCGGGCCAATCTATCTTGTTTAATCCCGAGAAAACACTGTGTTCACAATTTAGCTTCTATCTTGCTTATGTCGACATTATGTAAACACACTTTTCCAAAACTTATTGTGCCCCTGCACACCCCAGACAAACTCAAACAATGATAAATAGCCGCGATTCACAATGTTCAGATCACAACACACGGTGCATTTGCCAACTTTTCCCAGATCTCTCAACTGTATCGCGCGGCCTTCATCAGCAGATAGACTTCAGTCAGTGATGGAGGTGGATCTGAAATCCTTGACAGTCAGGAGACCCGTCTCCATGACAACTGATGGAGCTGAGCTGATGAAGACAGCGTAATAGGGCTAAAAGCCCTGGAAAACGCAGGCCTGACCCTGAGATGATGCTTTGTTCAACTTAAAAGCATTAGTCATCATTACTTTTGATCATGTCCTAATTTAGTCCATATATGACCAATATAAATAAGTACCATGCGGAAGGGAAACATCAGGTAGTGGTGTGAGAAACCAGGACAGAGCAGATGTGACCCTTTGCAACATTACAGGCTCAATAAACAAAATGCAAACAATGAATCGGTCACAGTTGGCATAAGTAAACAGCCTACCGTATGTTTCATGGTGCCCACAGAAGCGCAATCCATCCATCATCCTCTGGGGTCCTTCATGAGCGTCTAGCAGTTCATCCAACTCATCAATCATCTTTTTTTTATATATATATACAGTTCAGACCTTTGCAAAACAAAGCTCGGCTCTATTTTCTGAGAGTCCAAACTTTGAAAACCCCTGCAGGTGTTTAAAGAGCACTTACTGCTGTTTTTTGGAGACGTTTCCAGATTGCTGAGAGGTTATTTTACCAAACTGGAGTGAAAAATGGCCTCTCTGCTTCACATAAAGCAGGATCTTTAATCCATTTCCAGTGTGCGCACTATTATTTTCAGTCGAACGAAGATGGAAGCCACAGCTGTGATATTTCTCTTGGCTTGTGTCGATACAGAAAAACATATTAAAAGTGGATGGATATACAACATAAATGATGCTGTAGTTTAGACACTCATGAATAAGCAAAGATAGGCCTGTCAACAAGATAGGCAGGCAGATACTGCATTTCTGGCTAGCAAATTAATTTCGCTAATGGCTTGTCAACTTATTAAGTCTTCATTAATGTACGTCCCGTGGGATATTTTTGTTTCAGCTCCAAAGAAAAGTCTTTGAGGAATCAGAAAATGTCTTCAAAACTGGGGTAAGTGTTGTCAAAAAACCTGCTGGGCTCCTAAAAACTGCTTAGCTATCGTTAACTTGCATGTAACGTTAGCATCCATGCTAAACTCCCACATGGAAAAATGTTGATTATGCATTGAGGCACAGACTGATGCTAAAGAGGCTATAAAAGGAGAAACTTGATATCTGAATGCACAGGAAATAAGCTGATGAGAATATATTTAAGTAATTAATAACACTGTTCATCAGGTTGGTTCCGCCCCTCTGGTTAGTAACCCTGACATCGAGGACAACAGAGGTCTGGAGAATAAAAAAAGACGAGGGAAGCTGGTTAAATCTTTAATTTACATCCGACAAAACATTTTACGTTTCAGCTTAATGGAAGAGTATTTGAGGAATTTGAAAAATGTCTTTGAATCTGGGGTAAGTGTTGTCAAACGACCTGCAAGGCTCTTCAAACTTCTTGGCTATCGTTAGCTTAAATGTAACGTTAGCATCAATGCCAAACTCCCACTTGGAAAAACGCTGATTATGTGAAGCGCAAACTGAAGCTTCAGAGGGAACAAAAGATACGTTTGAATATGTAATTCACAGCAAATAATATATTTCATGACTAAATGTCACTTTTTCATCAGGTGGGTTTCTTCCCGGTTACATCAGGGCACACCGAGGTCAACAGAGGTCTCTAAAACGAGCAAAAAAACGAACAAGGGAAACTTTTTTTAGTGTTAGTCTTTAATTTACATCCCACAGATCATTTTTAATCTTTAAGGAACCAGAAAATGTCTTCAAAACTGCCGTAATTGTTGTAAACGACCTCTTAACTATTGTTAGCTTAAATGTAACGTTAGCATCAATGCCAAACTCCCACTTGGAAAAACGTTGATTATGTGAGGCGCAAACTGAAGCTTAAGGCTCACAAAAGATACGTTTGAAAATGTAATTCACAGCAATTAATATATTTCATGAGTAGTTGTCACTTTTTCATCAGGTGGGTTTCTTCCCGGTTACATCAGAACACACCGAGGGTCAACAGAGGTCTCTAAAACAAGAAGAGAAAAAACAAAGGGATTCTTGTATGGTGGGCTGAAAACATCTTTATTTTGCAGCTTCGTTGTTCAGAAATCTGGAGCAGATACATCTCTTCTATAAAAGCTTTTTTTCTCCAGGATTAAAACAAGCTCATTTTTTCCTCCGGGGTGTGGATGATTTTTTTCCCTAACGTACACATCCATTCAGACCCCTCTCCTTTTTTGTCCAAACGGCTTAACTGTGTTTTGATAAGCCGCTGTGAATATCCATCAAGAGAACCCGACCAGCCCACCGGATTGCCGAGCGGCGGACCGTTTCGCCTCTTCTCCCCCCTCCTCCTCCTCCTCCTGCACCTCCTCCTCTTCTTCCTCCTCCTCCTCCTCCTCCTCGCCCCTGCCCGCACTATATGTTACATTCCCAGCCTCTCTCCTCTCCTCTCGCTGTCTGTTTTTTTACGCAAGCGGACGTCCGCGGCACAGCAGCGACACAAGTGCGCGCTACAGGCGAGGGAGCGAGGCACGGACGGCGGGTACCGGAGCGACGACGCGGCGGCGGCGGCGGCGTGTCTGTCTTTGTTGGTGGCGGAGAGATAGAGAGGGAGAGAGAGACCGGCGGGGCTCGGATGCTGGATCTGTTTATTCTATGGATTCGGATCAGGGGCTAGGATAACTTCGCACGGGACAAAACCCGCCTTCTTTTTCATGTCATCCGCCGATTTGCTTCGCCCGGCGGCGCGTTGACGCCAGTGGATCGAGGGGTGAAATCGGGAGGCTGTCTCTCTCTTTTCTTTTTCTTTTTTTTTTTTCTTTTTCTTTCCTGGAGGAGCGCAGTTGACAGATAGATAGGCAAG